>CM070059.1:605000-967500 GCA_036320875.1 Cotoneaster glaucophyllus | reverse complement strand
ATGTTTTGTCGATTGCCTGTGTATATATTTGATTTATGAGTAAGGTGATTTTGGTCTTATGTCACTTTCTTTATTGAATCGGTGAAATTTGTCCATCCAATACTGATTTCAGATGGTATATTATACTTATTGGATTTCAATCTTAAAGTTTACAATTTTTATTCGTCTTATCACAGAGGTCAAGCCGCTCCTACTGGAAACTCTCCACCACCTTTTGGTCCTTCATTGAAACTAGACTTTGAGCTCGAAATGGTTAGCCACTTATGCTATAGTATAGCATTTTAGTGTAGAAGTAGAACTCATAATTACGGTTATGCTTAACCCGTTTTTATTTACTATGTCGTGTGGGTTCTCATTTTGGTTGTAGGCTGCTATAGTTGGCCCTGGAAATGAGTTAGGAAAGCCGGTGGATGTTAATGAAGCAGCAGATCACATCTTTGGACTTGTGTTGATGAATGACTGGAGTGGTATGCTTGCCTCTTGCCTTAATAGGTTTTAATCCTTCATGTTTAATGTTTGGAGCTGCTTGATAATAAGCTGGTGTTTTGACAGCTAGAGATATTCAGGCATGGGAATATGTTCCCCTTGGGCCTTTCCTTGGGAAAAGCTTTGGTAAGAAGCGGAAAATATGATGCTGAATTCTTCATTTATTGTTTTATAAGTGTGTAAAATGTGTAATGACTGCGAAACTGACATTAACTTTGTGTAAAATGTGAATATCAGGGACTACAATATCCCCTTGGATAGTGACGCTGGAAGCTCTAGAACCTTTTCTTTGTGATGCTCCCAAGCAGGTGGTTACTCATATTTGCATAATGCATACCCACATAATTCAATCTTTCTTTGTAGTTATAAGTCATAGAATATTTATGTTATGTTCACTCTGACTCGTAGGACCCCCGTCCGTTGCCCTATCTGGCTGAAAAAATCTCCCAAAATTATGACATTTCATTGGAGGTATTTACCAGCTCATTGCAATATGTTTCTTCTAGTTAATTAACAAAGTTTATGGTTTCTTTTACCCTTAAAGCCTTACGGAATTTTCTTTTAGTGATTATATTGTAAATAGTCATGTGCTCTTGTGTTCTTGGGATGACGATGGAACTGCCATTTTATTGCTAGGTTCAAATCAAACCTGCTGGACAAGATGAGTCGCATGTGGTCACAAAGAGTAACTTCAATAATTTGTAAGGATTTCTCCCCAATTACTTCCTCAAGAGTCTTTAATCTTTAGCTGAGATAAGTCTTGCCCTGTTGACAACTATTGGACAAGTAACCTAGAAAATGGTCATAATCATACTGCCTAGCGTTGAGATAACTTTTCCGTAGTAGTTTCCTTTTGGTTAGGATAACAGACTTTATATTCATTTCCAAGCTTTCTGTAGTTCTACACTCCTTGGGGGCATCATAATAAGTGCCTTTTAGCTTTTGTTGAGCTAATCAGGATGCCTAAGTACTCAGATGAAGGAAAATCCATGGTTTTGTAGTTTTTATTTTGTTCTTGCGTGCTTCATTTATAAGGTGTCTTAACTCGTGCACCTCATTTACAGATACTGGACATTGACTCAACAGGTTGCCCACCACACTATCAACGGCTGCAACTTAAGGCCAGGCGATCTCCTTGGAACTGGGACTATCAGTGGGCCTGTACGGTTTCAGTTTCTTTTTACTAATTCGTACATTCATATGAGGTTATGCTTGACCATAAATTCGTGGAGTTTTCTTTTATTGCTAGAGTGAATTTCATTCACTTGTATTTCACAACAGGAGCCCGAATCTCTTGGATGCTTGTTAGAGTTGACATGGAATGGACAAAAGCAGCTGTTATTAAATGGGACGACTCGTAAATTCTTAGAAGATGGTGATGAAGTCATCATTTCTGGGTTTAGCAAGGTTACTGTTGATACAAGTCTTTTTACATGTTTAATTACATTTTACAATCTCTTTTACATGCTGCTTGCGGTCTCGTCATGCTGTATTTTGTTGTTCTTTCTCCTATTGTTGTTCTGATGCAATGCCTCGATATGAAGTTTGCCAGAATTTTGGAATGAAACAATATCCACACGCTACCGTGCATGACATGTACTTCATACTGCCATCGGGTCCTGTGAACTTGTTATGCAGCAGGATTATCAGTCTGATTTTTACGTTTGATGTTTTGATTGCAGGGAAATGGTTACAACGTTGGCTTTGGGACTTGCTCCGGAAAGATTGTTCCCTCACCTCTTTGAAGACTTTCTTCTTGACCTTCAAGTAATCAGTCAAAGTACTCGTATTCCATTACCAACCTCAATTTCATATGTTGTTGGAGCTGTGTGCCATTTACTCTGTAATTCACTTGGCCTTTGTTGTTTTGTAATTCTAAACCATGTGCAATACAGCCAACCTTACTTAGTTGAATAAGACGGCGGCGTTGTTCTACTTTATGATAATCCCCTACTATTTACTGTTTACGGTTTAGTGTTCTGTCTTTCTATACATTCAAATGTCCATGTCACCGGGGGCTTGGTCTCTAGGACCACTCGACGTTCAAGAAATATACGTGTATAAGTCTTTCGAGGACCATTTGAATATTTGATACGAGTTCCTTTTGTGCTTTCTAAGTGTTTCATGTAATGTCTGCTAAGTATATCTCAACAGGTTGTGTTGACAATACTCGACAAATTCTTTTCATATCACTGATCAGATTACTTCGATATATGTTAATATATGCACGATCTGGTTTGGCTGACAACAATAAGCTCATCAAGTGTTCGACGAAATTGTTGTGAATAAACTAAAATAATTTTGCGGTGGTCTGTTCTTATCTAAAATCTTGTATTTAACACTAGAATCCTCTAAGATTCGAATCTTGAATCCACCCTTTGATGCCACCAACGGCATTGATCAATAGCTTGATCGAAAAATATGATATGTTATTAGCTCGAGATGTCACCGTAACATTTCTAGCTGTGCGTGTAAATTCTTCTTCCCTTACCTGTGAGATTAAAGATGCTTTCATGTGCCAAAAAGCGTTTCTTCCAAAAATGAGAGGGCGGCGTGTGGGTCCCGTAAATCAACGGACGGGATGATAGTGCTGATGCTGTTACGCGCCAAGAGTATTCAAGAACCTCCTACTATTTCAAAAATACCTTTTTTTTTTCTTTTCCAAAAAGTCGTTTTAAATTCAAAAATGATTTACATTTTTCACACTCACTCAAATTCACCAGGGCTTAGCCAAAGAAGATGAAACCCTCTCGCAGTCGCAGACTCAGCTTCTCCTCCTCCGCCTCCACCACCGTCACCTACACCCTCCACAATGACCAACCTGCCCCTCCCGCCACCACCGAAATTCCCATCCAGTCCTCGGACGCCCCAATTCCCATCACCCTTCACTTACCGCAATCCACCGCAGCCATCAAAATTCAATCCGCCTACCGGGCCCACCTCATCCGCACCCACTTCAAAACAATCGCAGCCGTCCACTCCGAGGCCGACCAGTACCAGCGCCTGATCCAACGGCAGGAAACTGTCGACGCCGTCAGGACAAGCGACCGCGAGAAGCTGAGGATGAACGAGTCCCTGATGCGGCTGCTGCTGAAGCTGGACTCGGTCCCCGGGGTGGACCCCGCGGTGAGGGAAGCGAGGAGAAAGGTGAGCCGTCGGATCGTGGGGCTGCAGGAGATCGTGGACGCGATCGTATCGGAAGACGTGGATGGCTTCTGGGGTGGCAGAGACTGCACGTTTGGGAGGAACTGGGACGACGTCCTTGCGGAGATGGAGGAGGAGGTGTGCAGGGATAGAGGAGGGGAGGAGATGGAGAGGTTTTGCGCTCAGTATCTGGGGTTTCGGTGCTTCCAGCGATTTTTGCGGGAGCCGTGATCTGCTTCATCGCCGGCACTGCTTTGCTTGCCTACTCTGTTATCTGTCGAGTGACGGTCTCCAAACTACAGACCGCAAATTGTAATTTTGTATTTAGTTTGGACCCTTTTTTTTAATAGTTTTATTCTCCATGCACTTAAATTCAACGGTTTTAATTATGAAATATCGTAAAAATTCGTTATTTGCAAGCAGAAGAATGAGTTCATCAGTTAGACGAGAAAAATATAAAAAATAATCTATCACATTACAAAAACTAAAATGTGTAGCTTAAGCAGATGTGTATTAAACCTAGCGGGTTAGAGCAGTGTGCTCATTCTCTTGCGCCCACAACTTGGATTTTGGTAAATTAAATTAGAGCAATTTAGAATATCGACACGTTGACAATGAAATGAACATGAGAAAGAGAGATTTCAGAATTCATCATAAACTTCGTACGTCAAACAGAAACATACAGGCTTTGTTGTTTTTCTTGGGAACGCTCATCTACGACAACATGCAGCTGCACTTGCAGCGTGACATGCACCTCTTGCAGTCGGAGAGCTTCGGGGTGCCACAATCACAGTTCTTGATGCAGTTGGCCCTCGAGCTGCCACCCCACAAGCATCGAGCCATACAGCGCAGAACCGGCGTGCATTCTGGGCAGCCGAACTTCATCTGATTTACTATACAACTTCTGCATTGACTGCCGTCTGGTGGGCAACTTCTGCATCGGCTGCCGCCTGATGGGCAAGCCTTAGCTGCCGGAAACACAACCAACCACAGCAACAGAAGCAGCGTCCGCTTCAGCGGCCCAAGAGCTAGTGCGGGCGGCCTCTTCTCCATTATCTGCTGCTGAAATGTTTGATCTTTGCTTGTTCGACTATGTATTAAAGAATGATTTTCACACGCTCTTTTTCTAGGAGAAAATGAAATCGGGACCTTATATTATTGTTTGTTACGTGAATCTTTCACTGGATCAAATCAATATAAAACAAATCTGCCGCATTGCTTGTTGCCTCACTGTTCAACTAGATCATTTAGTGCCATTAATTGCTATGTATTGGTTTGCACAAAGTTATAATATCTTCGCGTACATCTATGTCTTCACATCAGAGACAGTAAGTCCATGCTGTAGGATATAGATGATAGATTTTTCAACTTTCCCGTAAGACGTGACCGAGACGACAAGTATGATCCTTCGATTAGAACGCCCCATATCTCGTGACACGCGGAAATGGACCATGAGGACGACTGATCGAGCTAACGAATTAAACCCTAAAATCTTTTGCCTTTGCTTCCTCTTTTTGCAAGCTTCAAGGATTGGGATTGACATGCTTTTCTCTCTCTCTCTCTCTCTCTCCTCCAAGACTTGGATTTCTTGAAGTTTGTTGCAGAGGCGGTTGTCTGTTATAGGCTCTGCCTTTGAGTACAATTAGATGTCATTATACAAGAAGAGAGATACTTGAAAAATAAAATTTCTCTTTATTTGTATAATAACATGTGGTGTACCACTCCGTGTTTTGAACACGCTACAAAATTGCTTGAGATAGATAAAATTGGTATAAATGGTAGATCCGTATCATATTGACACACGATGTTACCGTTTCAAGTGTTATTAGTTAAAAATCCATATATATATATGTGTATGTATGTATGTATGTATGTATCGTATTGCCCCATGCTGTTACTATTTCACGTTATAGTTTGAGAATCTGTGTATTATGGTATCCGTGTACTACGAAAGACATCATAATACGCAAATTCTAGAATGAAACGATCCGGAAAACAAAAAGAACCCAATTCTTTTCTTACACAACCCTCAGGCAATCCGAGTTTCGTGCACATAGAACACGGCAAGGGATCGACATTTTATTTCACATCAATAAAACAGAGGTACATACAAGCCGAAACTGCAAAAAAACAGACTGGTCTATCACTCTGTTCACGGAGGATGAAGCAAACAAATATATCGGTACAATAAACCTACGTATCAAACTAACGCTATTTGAAAATTATACATCCAAATCCCGAATGGAAAGTCTGAGACAATGATGCGTGACCCAGTTCTGCACGAACAAATTCTTCTAAACACACTTCATTCTCCTTCAGTGAGGATCGGAACAATGAGTGGTTTCATCTGTGCAAGGTATACGATTGCCCACCTACCAAGTACGAAAGGAGCATGCTAAGTCAATATCCAGGTGGGAAAGTTTGCGAAGGAGTAACATTGAAAGTTCACCAACTGAAGCAAATCCAAATTCATAAAAAATTTCACAAAAAGTTAACCGAAAAAATCAAAGGGAAGAGTCGATGACATACATCATCCAACAGCACACTACCGCTGTGATAACAAGTGTAAGGTGGAGCCTGCACAAGAACAAAACAATGCGTTTAGCTTTAAGAGGATTGAAAGATGCCCCTAACACCGGAAAAGGTCCAAAAGTGTTTGAATCTTAACCATGCAAACAACATTGTGCAGTAAGTCTAGATGTAGACATGGAGTAAACATCAAAATCAACGCCGCCTCATCTCATTTGATGCAGACAGAAATGTTGAGGATAAATCTATACATATTTCATGAATGTAACCAATAAATCTAACTCATCCAACATAAATTCAACGGGATCTCCTAGGATTTAAAATGGTGAAGAACAACATTATCACAGTCTTCCTTTCCCACACATTCCACTGATTACCTTCCTTAGGCAACGATAGACAAAAGTTTCACAATAACTCATTGACAATATTCATTATATAAACAGCAAGAAACATTTAGAAAATCATGCAATATAAATCAAATTATCGACCCCAATTAGCATGTTTCAGGCTTCCCATATCAAAGCATCTTCTGACCAAAACTCTCCTCTTCTTTCCCGACAATCTATGTGGTAGATTTTCCCTACAATGTAATCCAACAAGAATGGAGCTACGATTCGCTAAAACGCAATGCAAATGTTTCTAAACCCTTAAAAGATCCGAATTCCATCACCGAAAATCGGTTTCAATACCATAATCAGCATACAGAATATAACAGTTTCAATCTGACCAGCCCTAAAATCTAAACATCACTAAAATCCAAATTGACATCAGACTCAGTTCAAGTTATTGAATCAACAATTGGAAAACAAGTTAGAAAGCTAAAATCTTTGGACTCACAAGTTAAAAGAGAAAACTAGAAGAGCATGTAAGACATACAAATTGGCCGACGCGCCTCTACCGCAACAGATTCTGACCATAAGGGAAGCAATTACGCCCACCATTGCAAAGATTAGAGTTGTAACTACAAAACCCATTTCGATCTTCTCTGATTCCGACCCTTTCTTCGAACAATCAAATCCACAAACGGTTGATCTGCAAAAAGCACAATCCTTTTTCCATAAATCTGGTCAGAGATCAGAACCCAATTCGATTTTAACGTACTTAAATCCAATTCGATCTTCAACTTAAATAAATGAGAGGTAGAGATGCAAGACGGAAAGAAAGAGGGAGACTTAAAGCTTTGTGGTTACCGCGAATGAATGATATGATTGTCTCCAAAAACAAATTGTGCGTTGCCTGAGACTCCAACCTCTGCTTTTTGCAGTGAGGGAAGGGGGATGAAAAAATTGGGTTTTTCTGTTTTGTTTAGTAGATCTTATGAATTAAAAGGTCATTTTGGTAATTTACTCTAGCAAGTTAGTAGGGTATCCTCCAAAAGATTGGATCCGAAACAACGTTTTCATTTTTCACTACAAAATTTTGGAATCGAATCAGACTAGATCACAGTTTTTAAATTCAAAAATGTTTACATATTTGAAAATTTTGGAATTAGAGTAATTTCAAAATTTGCGGAACATAAATCAGAAATTCATATCTAAACTACATATTAATAAAACACTCATTCTCTCCCCCACACTCATATTCTCTGTTACTCTCTCCCTCTCTCCTAATTCAGAAACAAAAATAAAATTTTCACACACCTTTTGTGTGTGCCCATATGCTAATACTTTATAAGTTTTCAAATATTCTCAAACTTTTTTATACATGCAATTTATTGTTTTTTCTTGTATTTGGTATATGGTTATGCTTAATTTCCTAGTTGAAGTTACATTCCTAAATTTTACTAGGCATATTGAGATCATTATGTGCACTCATTTCAAGTAACGGTATTCGGTTTGAGATGGTGAATTGATCATATTTTTCTCAGGTCTCCTGAAAGATGGATACAAAATGAACGCTTCATCTGTGCGTATAAAGTGTTAAATCAGCATGTGCCTCTGTTGAATTGTTACACCAGCAAGAGATAAGTGGCGGGTTTACTAAATGTTGACGTAGCTGAATCGCTCTAGCTTGTCATTCCCGTTATTGTTTGTGTAATTGTATTGCTTCTGATCCTTTCGAGGTTCTTTGCTCACTGTATTGTCATATGAAATTTTGTTCTTGGGAAGAGCTTAAACTGAACCAGTTTCCCTACACAAATGCAGGCAAAAATGAACGAAGTAAAAGATATGTTTTCAACAGCAGGTTTGTCTGGGATGTAGTTATTCCACATAATTCTAATACAGGGTATGTTACCATCGTCCAGTATCGTTTCTCGCTCAATGAAACACACTCTTCTCCTTCGTTCGTTCTTACTTTTATTCCTATTCGCAGTCTATCGAACGGTTTTACATTTGTACAATTCACACGCAAACAGGATTCAGAAGATGTACAACCTTTGGGATAGTGCAATCTTTCATGAGCTTAAGAAGACATATTTTGAGACTGCAAAAGAATCCAATGCTGTTGATGAGACAGAAGGAGATGATTTCGATAGAACAAGTTTCATAAGCAATCTTTCAAACAAAGGTTTTCAAACTTTGGGATAGTGCAATCTTTCACCCCAGTCCTTCCGGTCACCAAGTATGTCTTCTATGTAGTTTGTTACGATTCTTGCATCATTTGTTGCGTTTGAAAGTACATGTGATATTATGTTGTGGCAGGAAACGAAAAGGAAGGGGTTTCTCATGTTTGAAACAAAAGATGCAGCCAGTTCTGCTGTTTCAGCCGGGAATGCTGCATCTGGCTGGGGAATTTCTCTGAAGGGTCAAAATTTGGATGTCTTGAGCGCTTTGGATAAAAAATGGCCCAGAACAAGGAACTGAATATGGCCAGAAAAGAGGAGCTAGACCGCCGCAATCTCTATATCTAGCAAAGGTTATTTCTTTCATGAACCGCCTGGCTTTATCTAGATTTATACATTGTGTCCTGAATGGTTGCCATTTGGTTTCTTCAAAATACTAACAGGAAGGTCTTATTCTCAAGAAATTCCAGCGGCAGAAGGGGTTTCAGCTACTGATATGTCGACATGCTAAATGTAGGCTATATATACGCAACATATTGTAGTGAATTTCTGAAACCATGCAGGGCGGAGAGGAGGATGATGAAGCAGCTTCGATCTCCAAAGTATCACGTTTCAAAGACAAGAATATTTATAAAAAAATTGCCCAAGTCCCTGCCTGCAAAATAACTGAGCAAACTTCGTATCGGTGCAGTTACCTTACGAGCTATAAAACAAAAACGAGTTACTCTAAAGGTTCGTTAGTAGCTACGATTTGCCTGCCGCTAATTATACTAATTTGTGTAGTGATTCTTTTCCTTTTTGGCATAAGATCTCCCTCATTTGTATTCAACGTCAACCATGAAGATAAATTTCTTGGATGATCTATATGAAGAAAGGAAAGCTCATTAAAACTTTTGGTCCTCAGATCACCCGATTGTGGAGTTTGCACTTGAGAATGTTCAAAAGTCGAAAGTGCGAAAAGCTTAACCACAAGCGCAGCAGTATGCAACTCATCATGATCGTGTTCCAAAAGACGTGATTAGTCAGTTCAACGAACGAAAACAAAGAAGTGACAAGCAAAAGCTGGATGACTGCTCAGTTCCAAATAGAATTGGTGGTGATGGAGCTGCCACTGAAACATAGAGACCTTCTAAGAGGCCCAAAAATGGTCATCGAGATGGAACTGGTGGTGGAAGATCATTTGAAAGTAAAACAATCGCCGTTGATGCTCGCAGTTCAAAATCTTCAACCAAGACAAGTAGGCATCAGAAAAAGAGGAAGCTACGGGAGCGGAAAGAGGTGGAGGGGGAAGAGAATGTGATGAGAAGAAAGCTGGCAAAGAAGAGGAAAGATCCATTAGGGCGGGATGTTGCAGATAAACTCGACATGCTGATCGAACAATATAGATCCAAGTACAAAGTGGCAAGGCTAGATTGAAGCAATTAGTCTGGGCTGGGACCACAAAGCTAAAGACACAGTAAGCTTCAACGTTAATGTTCTTGTCGCCCGCCGCAAAAGTAGTTACGAACTTACGAGAAACACATTACTATTTATAGAAGTTGAAGTAATCACAAGAATGAGAGACATGGTCATCTTCAGTCAATATGTTTTCTAACTATATTGCTCTTTTTAACTTGACTAAGTTAAATCTACTTTGACTTCAGCCCCAAACTTTAACTAACAAGGTAAAATTGGAAATTAATTTTGTCAAATTGGTTGGAACTAAAAGGTCATGGTTTCGAGTCGTGAAAACAGTCTTTTTATAAAGCAAGGGTAAGATTGTATACAATAGAACTCTCCGAGACTATTGCAAAGCGGGTAGCCTTATCGTCTTGCGGTCGCCCTTAGAAGTGTTATAGAGAAAGGTACTTGCCAAGATTCTTAGTAAGAGGAGAGCCA
The DNA here is from genome assembly GCA_036320875.1 of Cotoneaster glaucophyllus. NCBI lineage: Eukaryota > Viridiplantae > Streptophyta > Magnoliopsida > Rosales > Rosaceae > Cotoneaster > Cotoneaster glaucophyllus. Next base: position 956,960 of record CM070059.1, on the reverse strand, counting down.
CAAAAATAGCAGAAAAACTTGAAGCCAGGGCGAACAGAGTGTCAACAAAGTGTTGGCAATTTTGGTCTTTTATAAAGATTGGGATTGCTCAAGTACACTAACTAATTAATAAATACAATTATGGAAGTGCTTCTATTTTCCAACTATGCTTAAGAAAGAAGCTTTAACAAAGTTACCAACACTTTTCATAAACTCAGTGAAAGCCGTATATTCTCTGTACGCCATGACGTCCGGTTCACACCGCACCATAATAGACGGCAAAAACAGCCACACCCCCGTCGCCACCACAAATGCCATCGCCAACGGCCCCGAAACGGCAGCAGGCAACCGCCACTTACCGTCAAAAGCCTTCTTGATCACAATCTCAATGGACAAACATATTCCGTGGAGGAGGAAGAAGCACGTCAGCTCCCACGTGGGCAACGTCCGTCCAATGTAATAGAAGATGAGCTCATGCATCACCGCCGACACGAAAAACGACGCGATAACAGCCGGAATCGGGGCCCACTTTGTCCCGAGGGCAGCGGTGGAGATTTCCCGGACGGGTTCGTATACGGTAAGGTGTAGAATTCTGCTTACCATGATGTTCCACCTGCTTCCCCAGAAGTCCTGGAGTGAGGTGGCGAGGTAGGGTTCGTCGAACTGCGGCTCGAAATCGACGCCGAGGAAGACTCGGGCCGGTGATGCGACCAAGGCGAGGATAAGCTCAAGGCCGGTGTACATGTAAATGGAGTAGAGGAAGAGTAAGATTTTAGGGTGAATAAACTGTTTGTTGTGATATACATGTACTGACGTGGAGAAAATCAAAGCCTTGGTCACATAGTTGAGAGTCGATTTCTGGCCTTTTGGGAGAGATTTTGAAGCAGAAATTCTCTGCGCAGGACGTTCTTTCTTTTCATGGTTTTTGGGGTCGTTTCGGAATTTGATTGGAAGGCAAGCTAAGGGGATGAAATGAGATATGGAAGTGGGAGGGGTGGTGGCGAGGGGACCCTTGTTAAAGGCAAAGAGGAGGAGCTTGAAGTTGGCAAGCCAAGCGAGGAAGAAAGACGACGGGCCGCCGAGAAAAATGGTGGTCAGATTGAGAGGGAGGTAGAAGAAGAAGAATACGACTGGTAGGATGGCGAGGAGTCTGGTAGTGCCCGGAGAAGTGATCTTGCCGACGGTGTGACAGTAAGATAGTGATGCCACAACCAAAATCCAAACCATGAAAAAGATTGGGATTTCTCCTTCCAATTTCTTCATTTCTGTGAACAATTCTTATGAGAGTACTAATTTTTTAGATGGAGAAAGATCGTCCCATCGTTCCTATCGTATTTATATATTGTAAAGGTTGTGACGGAACACGCTCGTCCCTATATTGTAGTTTTTATTTATTTATTCAAAGTCTATATTATTGTTTACAAAAGGGTAATGGTGGGTAGATTAAAATTGGAAACAAAATGACGAGTTACTAATAAGAAATAAGCACGTTAATCAACATTTAAAGTAATAATTCAAACATCAACTTTCATATTATTATACAAAATTTAGCATACAAATTCAATCTCTCTAGCAATACCCTTTTGTAAACAAGAATATAGACTGTATTTTGAAAATCAAATAATGTGGTATTTGATAGTTGGATTTCTTTTTAAAACATTATGAAATTCAATTATTAGCTGTCCCATCATATGATTACTTCCTAACAAATTTTTGTTATAATTTTCTAAAAGTCAATTATAAGTCCATGTCACTCGAGGATAGTGTAATTAAACAAACATTTAACAAATCAAAGTCTAATGGAATAGTGTAATTAAACAAACATTTAATAGTCACTTAGTGTTACGATCTAGTGATATTCTTCTTCACTTGTAAGTGAGAGGTCTTAAGTTCGATTTTCGCCAAAGGTGAATTCGAACCACATTATTGCTAGCAAAATTGTGAGGCTAAACTCACCCCTCCCTCTTAATGTAGATAATATCATTTGTTAAAAAAAAATGTAGTGGAATAAATGATGGCTCTTTGTATTATATTGCAATGCAATCCAACAAATATCTTTGATTTGAGGCCAATTGTTTATTCGCGTTGGAAGGAACCAAGGAGGACTTTAAAGTAACACATTAGTTGGATTCAACAATTAAAAGTTAAAACAAATTTTAATATAGAGCAACCCGCCTTTCGTCTACACGTAACTTTGTTTTTACTTAGTAAATCTCAAGTTTCTAGATTCAGTTTTTGTGTATTTACTCGTAATTAACCGTTGAATTATTAAAATGGTAAAGATTAAACGAAATACGAGGTACATGCATAAAGACAAAATGTAAAGATTTAGTGGTCTTTTTATTAATAAGGAAACTAACTGATAATTTTGTTACGATAATCCACTATTCGAGAATCGGAAAAACTATAGGAAATAGTCGGTGATCTAACAAAGAAAATAAAATAATAACACAAGTCGTGAAAGTTACTTGGTCACGAGGCCACCTCGGGTTCTCTTTAAAGACGAATTGACAAGCCGGCAAATTTAAAATTTGTAGGGCCATAATATGCGAAGGAAACAAAATAATGGTAGATGGATGTTGATAGGATTTTTACCGCCTACAAAAGTAAGGATAAAAATACTTAAAAATACTTGCAAGAGTACAAGGTTGTCGTAGTATAGCAGCTCAAGCAAGGTCGTTTTCCACAAGGATTGAATGAATAATCTATGCTAAAACCAAATCTTAATTAATTATTTGAAAACAAAAATTGGGAAGATGTTGATTTTATAACCTAAAATATTAAAAACGAATTTAATTAAAAACAATTAAATAAATTGACAAAGTAAAGAAAACAAAAGAAAAGAGTTTTAAAAACCAAATTGTAAAGGCCTAGGGTTCCGCCGTCCCCTTAACAATCCTATGTAGATTTACCAATTACTTATGAATTACCCATGCAACTTTGAAGGTTAGGTTTTCCTTATGCATATTCTACTTGTGGCATTCAAGCTAGAACGTATATCAAACATGCAATCCGTCTGTGGCATTCAGATCAAATATAAACATGCATGACTCATTACGCTTTGTGAAAACCCTTTGAAAAACCATGCAACCCCTAAGACGTGGCATTCGCCGTAGGTGAAATTACAACTATCAATCACAAGAAGCAATACTCAATCCCCCGGTGGCATTCCGATCGAATTGCATCCGATTACTTATCTAAACATCCTAATGGTAGCTAAGCATTAAGATATAGAGACAGTTTAAAGCACAGTGATTAATAATTCAAAGCAGGCATGTATAATATCATAAGCAATTAAATAAAGACTACATATTCATGCTAAGGCTCAAGGCATCGCCCTAGCAAACGAAATTAGTTACTAACAACCATAAAACAAAATATTATTAAGAACATGGAAAGAGAACACATTCGAAATAAACTTAAATCATCAAAAGCTCTCTAAGTAGTGCACAAAAGCTCCTCCAAAAGTTGCATACGTTCTCCCCCTTTTTACCTAATGGCTAAAAATCTTATTTATACAAGTACAAAATAAACCCTAAAGGTTATTGGAATAAAACTAGGAAACCTAATAAAATAATAAAACAGAAAATAAAAGGTTTCCTATTTGAACTGGAATTCGGACTTCTCATAAAATCACACTTTTGACCAACCAAATCAACTCCGATTTGGTCCCAAAAGGTCTCATTTGAAAGCTGAAGACGTCCCCTACAAATCTTCAGAAGGAATCTTCCTCAAAATATGCCATCTTGACCTCCAAAATACCCAAAACGTCCAAAAACGTCAATCTGGGAAAGCTGCGCGCTGGGTCTTAATTACATCGCCACGGTCAAACGGCTTGGTAGAAAAATCTGGAATTTTGATACAATCATCTTGAAAGACTCACGAACATCCTCCAATTGGAATCACTTCAAAATTCATCCATTTGATCACTTTTTGCTCCAGAGGAAGTCAAATGTCCTACATTGGAAATATATAACAAAGTATCAGAATTCTACCAAAATAACCAATAAATTAATACTAAGATTAGGGTAAAATATATAGTAAAATATGGACTCATCAGATGTTGCTTTCATTTTTTTTTTTTTTTCATATAGTGCAATCATTTTCTAGATGCGTGGTTTGATAGTGTTGCATGTGGCATATGCAGACTGCAAGCTTCCCTACTTGACCTGCTTCGGTTAATTAGCATGGTGCCGCTCCGACTATGTTAAGATACTTCTCCTAGCACCAAGGACTTCCTACTCTTCTAACAAATTAAAACAAAAAAAAGTTTCGACAAAAGAAAAATTAAACCAAAAAAGTGTTGAAAAGTACTTTTTGTACGGTGGTGTGTTCTTTATGGATTCTTCATGCCTTCAAAAAAAAAAACGGAATCTTCATTACCTGATGCTTGAATTCGTTAATGCATTATTATAAAATAAAAGATCTATACATGACATTGTATTATTAGATAGAAATATCTTGATGACGATGAATTCATTATATTTAATCATTATTTATTTGATGGCTATCAACACAATGTGTCATGCTTAATGTGAAGGCGACTGCCCCGATAATTAAGACTTTAGATATGAATTATGGATCTCCATCACATTAATGCTTTTCTTTGTCCTCATTTGATCTGCAGAGAAAGAGGTGGTTGATATAGTTTGATTTTCAACACTATTCCCACGAAGCAAATAATGTCAAATATGAAAGCAATTTCTTGCTGGATTATATACCAATAAAAGCTTATACGTCAAAATCATGAAATATAATGCTTACACGTATTTGTAAAAGGATAATACTTAGGTACTCATTGAAGAGTATTCAATTTACTGACTAAATGATATGGGCCAATAAAATCACCACAATTGTCCCTTTAATTCTTTATTAAACTTCTGCTATGCTAAGAACCAAATAGCCCTCTTCTTCCTCCCATTACCCTTGCCATGGTGGATTTGGACAAGTCCTATTGTTCGAGCTAAATCTGTCTCTCGAACAACTCTCTTGGGTCTTGCCTGTCGGGTAAGGTTTGATGCTTGGTGAACTGCAATATGAGTTTGTAATTAGTTTGAATGGTCCCTTTTATAGGGCCTTTGTTAGGCCTTGAGGATTGTTCTTTTTTGGTTGTTAAATGGGTTGATTACTTGCGCCACGAGTTATCTAGACTTCTTAGTTTGATTGGATTGTTTACAGATGGGTTAAGTCTGTATAAAGTTACTTTTCTTGCCTTGTTAACAATGACTTTTACTCATAATGACTTTTACTCATAATATCATATGTCCAACTAAAGGGAGTTCATGACCCTTCAAACTACGTCTTTGGTTAAGGTTAACAATTAAAGCAGCAATGTTAATTAGTTTAGCAAGATTAGTCATAGATGGAACCTTGAATGAAAAACAGTCGAAAATGATATAGGATCCAATGAAAGATGCATAAAACAACAGATCTACTTTTTGTAAGTACAAACAAAAGAGACTCGGGCAAGATTATGACCTTGTCAGACAAGGTTCGTCTTCTTGCAACCACTTCTTTGTGTTTTATAAGGATTGTAATCTTTGGAGAATTCATGCCCTTGAAAAGTACTTTTTGCTACGGGTGAGCTACCATTTGAGTGTCACTTCTCATATAAATTTGTTGCCTATTTCTTGGCAAAAATGATTTTTAATTATGCTTAATCTGCCGTCTTATCTGAGCCCAATCTTCCTTCTACTTTTTGCGTTCTTGGGCCTCCAATCGCACTAAGTCCAAAATTAAATACTCACTCAAACACCTACCTCCATCAACCCCATCCCATGGCCTCTTCGGTTCCAGCATGCAAGCTTTAAGCTCACTCGCCAAGCAAACATCGAGTCTTTAACTGAGAAACCCCAATTTGTAATCCTCCCAGATTTCGTCGAGGCAGTCTCGTTGCGGGGGTGGAGTCACGGACTGAAGGAGGGTTGGGTGGGCTGAATATGGGTGGGATGCGCTTGGTGGTGGTGGGAGAGGATGGTGGCTTGCAATAATGGATGGAGGGCTGGTAGTATTTCGGTGAGGGAGAAGATGTGTGTTTGGATAACACGATAGCATATGTTTGGCAAACAGAATAAAGGCTGATTGGTTATGTTTGGGCATATTTGAGATGAACAAGTGTTGTTATCTGGTTGTTCCACGTAAGTGAATACTTAAGTATTGTACTATTTGATTATATTTTCTCATTTAACATGATTTTCTTGGACGATATTTATACCGATACTGTTTTAATTTAACTATATTATTAAGTATTAAGTTTCATCACCAAAATCATCAGTACTATTAAGAAAGAACTATACACTTATATATTATTATACACATTATTTCTTATTTTCTCAATTCCCTAATGTGAAATTCACCTATATGTGTCAATCTTTTGTTGTTATTATTATTGCCCATCATTTAATTTTTTTCAAATGATTTACTTACTACAAATATGCATACAATATGTCTCATATTTAGGTTATATTAAACAAAAAATTAACATACTATAATTTAAACGAAATAATCAAGACATCATTTTTTTTTTCTCAATACTAGCAGAGAGCATACACTTTGTGTGTGTGAACAACCGCCCACCTCCTCTCAAGTTCTCCTCAAGCGCAAGCGCAACCGCTCACCTCCTCCCACGTTCTCCTAAAGCCCAAGCGCTTCAGTTCATTCAAACTATCCAAAAGCCATCACGATTTTACTTACCTGTATGAAAAAATGATGGTGAGACAATTTCTCTTAATAAGTGCATATTTTTATCTTATGTAAATATTTTGATATAAAATTACTATTTTGCCCTCCTTATGTAAATATTGTGTATCAAAAGTGAGAGTAAAACAAGAAAAAAATGGGATATGATTGTCATTCTGTCAAAATGTACAAAATTATTATTTTGCCCTTTTCATCTCAACATTGTGTATTCAAAAGTGAGGGGCTAAATTAAAAAAAGTGGAAAAAAAAAGTTGACAAGATGTGTTCGCTTAATATATAGTATAGATAATAAATAAAAAATAAAAAAAACTTGCTCTTTACATAACTTGAGAAGTTATTACCATTTACTAGGATAAGCAGAGATTTTTCAGTGTGATCGGCACACAGGATAGTATAATATTTGTCATTATATAAATAGTGGGATATATGTGTTAAAAAGTTAATAACTTAAAAAATAAAAAATTTCACAACTTACATAAAAATACGTTCTATACCATTCGTATTCCCATCACAATTAAAACTTTCTATAGTACAAGAATGAAGCCGACTGATCGAATGGGAAAATATCTATTTAAAAATGATTAAAGTTGTAGTTTTAGTTAAAACAATGTCAACTGCTAGAACCACCACCACAAGTCTGCCTTTTATTAGGAGGTTCTTGTTATTGTCGCTGTTGCGTTCACCGCTGTAGAAGCGAAAGTACGGCCGATATGCTTCACAAACGCGCCAACAGCCGCGTACTCCTCCAATGCCCTCACGTCCGCCTTACACCGCAGCAGAGGAGGAAAGAAGAGCCAAAACACTGTGGCCATCACAAACGCGACGGTCAACGGCCCAGACACTGACCTCGGCAGCTGCAGCTTCTTCCGTTTCCCGACCGCCTTCTTGACGCCGATCTCAGCCACCAAGCACGCCCCGTGGAGGAGGAAGAACCACGTGATCTCCCAAGTGGGCCGCGTCCTGCCCAGGTAGTAGAATATGAGCTCGTGCATGATTGCGGACACCACAAACGTCCCCATCACGCCTGCGAGAGTAGCCCACCTGCGCCCGACCACACGAGTTACTAGCGCGAGGATAGGCTCATACACGGTTGGGCGCAGGATGCTGGTGACCATGATGTTCCATCGCCTACCCCAGAAGTCCTGGAGCGAGGACGAGAGGTAAGGCTCGTTGAATTGGGGCTCAAGCTCCAGCCCCAGAAGCGCTCGAGCCAACGTGGCGGCGATGACTAGGATTATTTCCAAGGCGAAGTATATGTGGAAGCAATACATGATCCATAAGAGATGTGTATGAATGTGCTCTTTGTAGTCATACAGCTTAACCAACAAGGCAAAGAGTAGGCCTTTAACTGCGTAGTTTAATGGGGATTTTGTTCCATTTTTGGTTATTTTCGGGGCTGGGTTTTCTTTGTTTTGGGTTTTTGAATACGGGTTTTGCTGGATTTTGATGGGTAAGCAAGCAACCGCCACGAAACGGAGAAGAGATATCGAAGGGTCGGAGCAGAGAGGGCCTTTGCCGAAAGCGAAAAGCAAGAGCTTGAAGTTTGCAAGCCAAGATATGAAGAAAGCGGTGGTGCCGCCGAGATGGAGGGAGGAGAGGTGGAGAGGGAGGTACAGGAAGAGGGACACGATTGGAATTATGAGCAACAATCTCGGAACTCCTTTTGGCACAAACTTAGCAATTGCATAGCAGTAGCATAGAGATAGGTAAACTGAGAGCCATACCTTGATGAAGTTTCCAATCTCACCCTCCATCTTCTTCCCGAAGAAATGATGCTTCTTTGAATTCTTTTTCTTATACGATATCGGAGCAGAGGTTCGAACTTCGAACACAGAACCTCGAGAGCAAATATAAACGCTCTTAACCACTTGAAGAAGCTACGAACCTATCAGCTCTCAGGGTTGTTGTTGTGTGACATGAATGAATCTGTGGCTAGCTGCAAATGGAACGGAAAAGATAATATTTGATCACGTGACCAATAGGATCCAATCAGACGGAGACTATATCTTTGACTTGTGAAGCTGAAGAGGGAGGTTGGCACGACGTACGTTTCTGGCTATTATTTATAGTTAAAGGGAGGGCCGATATAGTTGTTCAGGGCATCACGGAATGAAGAAAAAAAACTTAATTCCCTCACCGACAAATGAAAATTTTCATAAAATAAAATAAAAAGGAAAATACCAAATCCATCCTCGGCCAGAAACGGAGAAAGCAGGATGTCATTGTGCTGATGTCGTAAAGCAATCATAATCGAGTTTGTGTCGTTTTCACGTCATATAAATTATCTTAACAGGTCCTATCAAACTTATTATCTTAATCGGTTCTTAATAGGTGACAGATAATGACTCAATTCGTTAACGGTTTGTGTCGGGTTAATAGGTCATGCAAGCCATTGTCATGCTTATGTCTAAATCTTATCAGTACTTAACAAATGACTCAATAGCAACCCGACTCGTTAAAGGATTCTTAAGCAGTTGATCCAAAGTCTGTTAATTTTCGCGACATTTCATATCGCTTTAACGGATCGTGCAAGAAATTGATAACCCTAACAACAAGGATTATAAAAGTGTTTATTTATTATTATTTTCAAGTGAATAAATAAAGGGGCGGAATTTTCCAAATTTGTCACCTGCGATCGCCTTCCAAGTTTGAATCTTTGGCAGATACCGGTGTTTCAAGTAAGCGTCAAACCTGACCAACTCCTGAGTTCAATTTGTGTGTCAACACTGAGGGATCAGCATCTGCTTCCGAAGGAATGTTACAACGAAAAATTGAATAATTGAAAAGTACCCACTAGCAATTTTCAAAACCTACCACCTACTTCCAGCAGCTAGTATTCCGAAATGTCCACAAAATTCTGGTAAATAGCTGACAATATTTATTTATATATACTAAAGCTCAGCAGATTAGCACTGTTCATTATGCGAAAGGCTGTACCGTTCACCACAGTAAACAATTATAAAAAAAAAATTGGATGCATGGGTAGGGATGGCAATTCTAACCGTTAAAATCGATAACCGTGGATAACTGTCCGAATGAATTGGATTTGGGTATGAAAATTCAGGTATCATTTGGATATGGGGAAAAACCGTTAATAATATTCGGTTATGGTTTTGGATATGGTTATAGGGGTCCCCAATCTATATCCGTAACCGAATCCGAACCGAATTATATATAATATAATAGTATGTATTTATAATCATATATAATATAATTGTATTATAATATATATATATATATATATATATATATTATTCATTGAATCAATTATCTTGAGAATACAAAAGTTGTAATGTGTGAGTTACATTTTGTGGGCAAGTTAAAAAGTTTTGATATGAATGAAAATCTATGAGAATCTAGACTAATGGGAGATATTAAAGATCAACCAACATTATCAATATTTAGCTTTAATTTTTATGCTATCCATTCATTAAATCATTTTATGTGAGATCCCACATCGCCCAGGGGAGTGATCCTTATATGTATATTCCCATCCCTACCTAGCGCGAGGCCTTTTGGGAGCTCACTGGCTTCGGGTTCCGTCGGAACTCCGAAGTTAAGCGAGTAGCGCGCGAGAGCACTCCCATGATGGGTGACCCACTGGGAAGTTCTCGTGTGAGTTCCCAGAAACAAAACCGTGAGGGTGTAGTCGGGGCCCAAAGCGGACAATATCGTGCTACGGTAGTGGAGCGGGCCCGGGAAGTGGTCCACCCCGGGTCGGGATGTGACATTTTATACATCAAATATTTAGTGACGAAATTAATATTTACTAAATTATCATGCGTTAATTGAACAAATATATTTTTTGTATTGACGAAGATGGGTATAACCGTTAACCGATGGGGAATCCGTTACCCGGTGGGTATGGTTATGGATAATACCCGATGGTTAATTTGCGGTTATGGATATGGTTAATTTTCGTGGTTATGGGAATGAATATAGCATTTCCGTCCCCAAACCGAACCGTTGTCATCCTTATGCATGGGGGCAAGGACCAAAAAAATATTTAAAAAATGGGAATTAAAGCAGGCCACATGGTAGCTTGCCCGTTGCTTTTCTTCTTTTGCACAACCTTCCCATGTGTTCTCCACTGTTTTGCCACGCATCGATCATCGTGGATAGGTTCTCTTCAATTGCATCTCTCCAAATCTCCTTCAATTTTTCCCTGAAATTTTAAAAAGAGAGGAATGGTCATGATTAATTTTTGGGTTTTGCCTTGGATGTTTCCGTTTTTGGGAATAGGATTCTCTTCCTTTCTATTCTCATTCCCTTCCCTCCCCTCCTCTCAGAAAATGTGTTTTATCTTCTTCTGGCTATTAAAAAATTAACACAAAACGTTAACGGGATTTAATCGTAACCATTCAAATAGGAGGGGAGGGAAGAGAATGGAGACTAGGAAAAGAGAGAACTCCTTTTGCTTAGGTGAACACTTATAGTTTTGTCATGAATAGATATGGATGGACATGATTACTTTTTGGGTTTATTTGCCTGTTTCGGTTTTTAGTGTGGGTGAACAAATTATTATTATTGTTTTTGGGTTAAAAAGTCAAAGACTAGTGAGAAATGCATATGCCTGGAATAGTAGTCTGTGCAATATCTTTGTCAGGGTGGGAGAAAGTGTGCTGGGTTCATTTCATAGCTTGAGGACCATAGCTTCACATGTCATTCGAAAAGGTCAAAAAAGGGGATGATTTGAACAGTATAAATACACGAAAAAGGAGAGCATTTTTAATTGGGAGTTTTAACGAAAAGCTCACGGTACTGTTCATTTTAACGAAAAACCACATTTTTACACTAAAAAGTCAAACCTGGTACTATTCATTTTACCCTTTATTTTGTCCTTATCGTTAAAACTCAAAGTTTTCAAGCCCTTTTCATTAGTTTTCCTTTTTTAATTTAGAGGGTTTTGTTTGTGTGTTTGGATCCTAGGTGTAACTAGACAACTTGGTTCTCTTTTCATTTTGAGGAAATAACGGTTTTTTAGGGTTATGTGTGCAGCCTTCAAAGTTTAGTGGTGCTTGCTTTCAATCTGTTTTCAAAAATATTGTTTTGTGAAGTGATGAGGCAATCAGATTTATGGGGTTGATGAAATTGTTTGGTGTGATGCTCTTTCTTTGTTTGTATTAATTGAGTTTATAATGTATTTTAAAACCTGAATTATAGATTTGTTTTGTTTTTCGTATTGAATGTCAAATTATCAGTGTATATAGATACAAAAAATGATTTCAGTGTATGTATTTTTATGAGTTTATAATGGTATAATAATTTGTATAAAAAAAATACGAATGACAAATTGTGACAAACTTATGTTTGGCAAGTAGAATTTCTATGCCAGATGGTGAAGTATCACGACTTGGTTTCCAGTTTTAATGTTCTTTTTATGTGTTGTCTTTACTTTCATAAATTGATACTTTATTGTTGATACAACTGATTTGGTTTTGCAGACCATAATTTTTAAGCAACAAAATTATGCTAGAAATTGAATTGAGGTATGAATGCTTAAACTTATTCAGGTTATTCAATTGATCTTTTCCTTTACTGGATTTTATTTTTGAATGTTTGATAAAACTAATTTGGTTTTGTAGATTAAGATTTTTAAGCGAGAAGATCAAGTTGGAAATTCAATTGAAATTGTAATGAATTTGCAAATTTGTCAAGTATATCTTACATTCGTGGTTCCATATTCACTTTACCCATAACTATTGAATTTTATCTCTTGACTGAATGAATTTTTATAGTTTCCAGGATCTACAGTTGCAATGCTTTTGATGGATAAAACACAGAGGACCCAGCTACTCTTATAGAGCTTCTTTAGCATCGTAAGTTAAAATTGCATATCATTTTTTTGCTTCACAGAATTCATTATGTTTAATAGCATACCAATTACGTGATACCAATTGTTATCTTAGCAGTTTCTAACAATTTGTAAAGTACTGATAAATGTGTAGAAGTTTGAATTATACATATGAAAGTTTCATCTATTATACTATTTTACTAATTTTTGTTACACAATCAATCATTCACAGGTAATGCTATTCAAAGTAGTTCAAAGAATTTCAAGAGCTTCACTCATCCAATTTATGCTCTTCGTGTAAAAATTCTTTCAATAAATTCAAATATCTTTCGGTGTAGATAACATTAACATTAGGTAACAATATATTATAGCCTGGAAACATTTTTTCATACAATTTCTAATCCCATAGCAACTCGCGGACAATATTTCTAGTAAAGACTAAAAACTCGTTTGAAAATACTTTTAAAATAACTAAAAGCACTTTTAATAAGCATTTTTGGATTGAGAGCACTTAAAATGCATTTTAGATAAAGCATCAATAACGTGCAAAGCACAAAGCGCTTTTTCAAGATTCACTTACATTTTATTAAGGATTTATTTTAAAAATATTTTCAACAAAAACACTTTTAAGTATTTTAAATGCACTTCCAAACACATCCTAATGCAATTCAATTTCACCAGTGATACCAGAAACTAGAAAGCATCCAATCAGAAGAAAAGAAAGGAAACGATTTTTTCTGATGGACGGATAATTATCAAACAGTTCGTTACATTCCTTTCGGCACTTTACACCTCGATTACAAGGCACAATTTTAGACGCGAAGCTATCTACTCTAACATCGATTGCTTTACCGTCAAAATTTGGCCAAAACTACAAAACGTGGAATCCACAGAACCATACCATTACGAATTTCATGTTACTGCTGCTGCTGCTCGTACATCTGCACATACAAAACGTCAAATCCACAGAACTATAACACCAGAGTCCTCAAATTGTCCCATGTTACTACTGCTGCTGCTCGTATATCTGCATATATGTCTCTGACAGCGCAACCATTTGAGGAAGGGTTTCGGAGACATGAAGGTCCTGCATCTCATACCTGAAAACAACAGAAGTTAGCCCATGCATTTGAATTTTCTTTAAATTTACGTTAGGCCAATAAACAAGGAATAAAGTTTACCAAAGCTCTTCGGATTTTCTTTGTACAAACACCCTGTAGGAACCTTCACCAGGTTTTCCGTCATGGACAATGTTGGCAATGAGATCATACTTTGAGCGCAGCCTCTCATTCTCTTTGGTGGTTGACAACGGGATGTAATCTTTCAATTCGAGGTTCTTCACAGGAAAGTTCACTGCAAAATGATTATTCCAATACAAAATATGAGCATTACTGATTGATTAGTCCAGTACAAAATATTTCCATAGACATATATTCTCACCTAGTGTGGGATTCTTCTCCACAAAGAAATTGTTCTTTGTAAAACGTTGCATGTGGAGAATAAGATACTGAGGTAATCGGGTGACTCGATACCTCATCCTTGATATGCGAGGTCGGACCACTTCAGTGACAGTCTCCCCATCAAATTTCTTCAAAATGTTGAAGAGTGGGACCTAAACCATACCAGACAGAACTGAGAAATAAATACATTTTGAAAGCAAAACTCAAAATAACATAGGTGTGCTATAATCGTTTGAACAGAGCATGATGTATGATGTAAAACTGCTGAGACATACATGACGGGCATCTTCCAGGGCTCGATTCAATATTCAAGGAAAATGGAAAACCAAAATGCTTAGAAGAAAGACCAGTTGCTGTGTCCCTAATTTGCAATCAAATCTTTAGTAACTATATGGTATTGAACAGGAGCAGAAAGAAAGACTAAACCACTTAATTCAAGGCAATCAACTATCCTCCATTCAGACCAACAAGATTGAGGAATAACCCAACTACCATCTTAATGGCCAGCAAAGTTGTAAATACCTAAGATTATAATTACAGAATCCGATTCAGAGCAATCTTAGATAGCTAGTGTACAAGTTGGGCAATAGCACCACTAAAGTCAATGTACGTAACTCCAGCAAATTCAGACATGTTTTACGTAGCCATGGGAATCCCCTGACAAGCTAGGAAAAAAGTTACTCGGGCACTGAAATTATTAGAAAGACGTTAAAACCTTTAAAAAGGCAACTAAAGAATGACCTTTACACTCGCTAGAAGATGCAATACATATATAGAGACAACAAAGGTCGTCATATGCACAAAATAGTGTTCCAAGTACCTGGGGTATTATATTTTTCTCCATCACATCTTTGAAAAGCGGTGGTGGGGGCAAATCCAATCCAAGCATCAAGAAAGGCATTTTGTAAGTTTCCTTGAAAATGCCCTTATTTTCAGTTGCAGCACCTGAATTCTGGTCATCACCATTTTCTATCTTCTCAATACCTTTATTAGGAATCTCCTTCACAACCTCCAGTTCCCCCTATTCACAGAAATAATACATATCATACTCTAAAAAAAAGTGCAGGTTAAATTGAAGCTAAATTGAAGCAACAACAATACAACAACAAAGGAAAATAAGAATAAGAAAGAAAACCTGAAAGCACTCATATATGATACTGCTATTTTTCTTTGAAGTTCTAAGATCCGCATGCAGCGTATTAAGCAGCCATGACATGAATTCAACTGGGTCAGACTGTGCTCCAATTTGAAACCTTTTCTTACTGGCTTTCATAACTGCCTGTAGGAACTCGTGTGGGCTGACCTGTAGACATTACAGATATAAAACATATGAAAATGTTTAATAACAATACCTAGTGGCTTAAATATGAAATCTACAAGAATCAGGATCAAACCTGTCCTTTGAAGTTTCGTGCATGCCATATCTTTCTCGTTAGCTCCCCAAATCGATGAACAAGCGGAGACTTGCAATGTTGATAATTCTTAGGGATAAGGAAAAAGTTTCTTAGAGGAGTGACTCTCATTAAAGACTGAATCGTGACATTCACAAAATCAGTCTCCTTGATGTTATTGAGCCCCACCTATTTTTTGCAAAATAAAAAAAACACAGGTAGCAACATTTAGGAGCCAAAATAACACCTTGCTAGATATTTTTAAGACACAAATTGTAATGAAGTGCACCCATCAGACAGATCCATCCCTAATAGTTCTCACACGCATGAAAACACGGTACTTATGCGGTTCAAAACAATCTAGTCTAACCTTATGGATGAGAGAGAACTGACTGGTGCTTTCTTGATACCATACAAGTATATCAAAACTGTGAACAGCTATATCATAGCTCTAATTGTTGGCTACGCACTTAATAGATTTATCATTGCTAATTACTTATTTGGCAAGGATTAAAGATCCTTCTTCCCTGAGTTAGTTAATAGAAAGGAAACTCTACAGAATTGACCGAGCGAATTAGGAAGTTGAAACATAGCACCAAACATCAGAATTGACAACAGCAGAAATAGAAACATATGTGGAATTTTGTGCAAGAACTCAAATCAATACCATTCCAGGAAGGTAATCAGAACCATCAAGTGTTCTAGACCATTGCTTGTTCTTGTCAATCTGCTCAACTTGTTCTTCAGTAAACCTACATATAAGAACAAATGGATGCAAAATTATTTGTTTAATTATGCATACTTACAAGGAATTCAAAGTTATTCATTTACTCATGCATACTTAAAAGGATACCCAAAGAAGACCACAAAAATAAGAAAATATAATCATCAAACCTTGGGTTTAGGACGTGTCGAATATCATCCAATGATGGGTCACTTATTTCATATCCATCGGGAAGGCAATAAACTTTCTCTGTTCGGAGATTGATATAAACATGGTGCCCAGCTTCAAGGCTATGAGTATACGCATGGGACTTCTTCCCTCTGCCTTGGTAATACTTCCCACAAACCAAGCATGCATACACATTCAAATTTGACAGTGACAGAGAGCAGAACTTCTCAAAATCGAAATCCAAAACCTGGACAAAGAATAAGCAAGCAATCAGTATCAATACACTGAATACCCTTGTATGGATAATATATAAACAAGCTGGAATACCATACTGTAACATCTCAGAATAGAAATATACCGAGCGATTGACAGTGTCAAGATATGGGCAATCCCTCCTGACCTCAATTTCACGTCCCCGACTTTGGTAAAGTCCTTGTTCAAGGTCATCATCATCATCCTCCTCTACTTCTTCAACTTGACCCCCATTTTGTACACCCTTTTGATTATCGCCGCCGTCCCCGTTAAAGCCACTCACAGGTGGCCTTTTGTGGTTGTCCTCGTCATCCACATCGCCGTAATTAAAACCCGGAAGTAGAGTGCCTTCAGAGGCAGGTGACGGCGATGAATGCTCATTCAGTTTTTGCCTCTTCGGATGCAATTCAAACCCTTCCGTGTTCACACTAGCATTACCTTCATGTTCCCTCTTAGAGCTCATTCTCTTAACCCAATTGAAATCTCCCTGTTTCAACACTAACAGAAACAAATTAGGGCAAAATTCAAACTTCGATTTTTCCGAAACCCTAGAAGCATATAACGCAGCCATGAACAGAAAGATACAAAGCAGTTCCAACGTATAAACCTGTAAAAAGCTAATACACGCCAAAAAATAGTCGACTGAAAGCTCAATAGCAACATTCCGAGTTTTAACACCAATTAAATAGCATAATGCTCTGTTTGGTTGCCGAGAAAACGCGGGAAAGTGAAAGAAAATCAGAGTGTTGAGTTATGTGCGGTAGGATATTTCTTTGCTTTCTCGTCCGATTTGAATTTGAAAATATATCGAAAATTACATGTGATTAGATAAAATACAGATGAAATTAGCTTGGTGAAGATTGCAAAACTATTACCTGGATCAGTGTGCTGTTTGCAGTCGGAGAAGCGAGAGGGATAGAGAGCCTTTCGATTTTGTTTCGCAGGAAAAATGGAAGGGAAGGTGCTCAGTTGAGAGAGAGAGAGAGAGAGAGAGAGAGAGAGAGAGAGTCTAATAATTTGGGCCTTCCGGAACCTTCCTCGTAATATGGGCTTAATACTTAATAGGTCCAAAGAGATGTTGTAGGCCCGTTTTTTAAATGTGCTGGTAAGCCTGCTACGTGTTTATTTTCCATATATCGACATCGTTGATAAATATGGGTTATAATATAAGTTGATTGATAACATCATCAACCTGTATCGGCAATATTAAAAAAACCAACCGGATTTTTCTCGGATTCTTTTGATGAGGATTTTGGGAATTCGTGAATCATGTTCGTTCATCGTACATCGTGCAATCAGTTTTTTGTCAAGCATTGTTTATGTTTATTTTTAATAAAAATATTTAAAATGATTTCTGATCGTATGATGTACAATGAACGAACACGATTTACATATTCCTAAAATTCTCACAAAGAGAATCCGGCGATGATCCAGAGTCTTGAAAAAAATAACTTAGTCAGAACACTTGATGGTCCGAGGCTCACGTTTCAAAACTAAGTCACTCAAAACACAAACTATCATGAGAATCAAATCAAGAATTGGAGGATGGCTAGTGCCATAGTGAAAAATCAAGCGCTCTTGTGGCCCTTTTCACTCAAGTTTGACTCGAGTTTGAAAAATATTGGTATAAAAATGCAGTCGTACGTACCTTACTAGCCATTAACCTATATTTCAGTTTATGGGTTCTTTACTAATAATCATTTATTTCATTGAAAATGTGGATTAAATTTGAGCAACAACGAGTAATTATTTATTTCACCGGATAAGATTAATTATTTCATCATTAGAATAATTAAACTTCTCAAACAACTCTCACCATCAGCATTGGAGCATATCCACAACCTCAAGTCAAAAAGACTTATGCGTGACACTTAACTGCTGCCACTAGTATGGATTTACGTAGGTATTTACAGAGTACCAACGAAGACTGCTAGTAGTGTGACTTGAACCTTGGTAGGACCACACATATGGAAGGACCTTACCAATTGAGCCATCCCTCGTTGGCTAACGAGAATTAACCATTATCTGTTTACCCTTCCTTCTTCTTTTCAAAGGATCGATCCTCTCGTCATTGTATGAAGTCACCAGTCTCAGATTGGATTGAAAAATAAACAAAGGCAGCAGCGGAATATTTTTCACATGTTTACAATGAATTGCAGATCGTCTCAGCTTGAGAAAACAAAACAATGGACTACAAATCGATAAAACAGATCGAATTTTTACGACGATTGCCAGTCTTTTCGGATATCAAAGGTGTAATTAATCTCCAAGTAGCACTTGTTGTCATCATCAGCAAACTGCACCACAAAACCAGAAGCGAAAAATGTGAGACGGTGAGTGGAGTTCATGTCAAAGAGGGCTTTCAGTACTGGGAGCACAGTCCTAACGGGCTAACATATTTCATTCCTGTACATGGTGGTTGTGTATGTACCAAATCTACCAGTTCATTATTTTCGCAAAAGGGTCCGGTTTTACGAATCTAATTTGAAAGATCTGAGGTTATGGAAACATCAAGCTCCGGTTGAACTTACCTTGCTTCGAGCTGAATAAGATCCCCTAGCAAATATGCCAGATGGGGTTGTGTCCTCGGGCAACACATGTGTGTAAGGCTCTGACTGTGGACTGAATGTTCCAACCATCTCTTTCGTGCTATCAACTGCGAAGAAAATGATCCGCGAGAATGAAACATCGAAACTCCCTAAGGCTTATCAATGCTGTTACATAATATGAATATATGCGTGTGAGAGAGAGAGAGAGTACCTTTCACGGCAGTTTTCCAGACTGTGTTGGTGTATTTGAGACCTGAAACAATGTTATTGCTGACCTGAAAAGTGAATTCGAGGATGTAACGGCTACCTTCTTTCAAAGTAAACCACAACCCTTTGGGATTTCCGTCCACAGGAATCGGAAGAACTATATCAGATCTGCCAGGGGATTTAATTGCCAGGCTCATGATCTTAACTTCTGGTTCTAGAGTTTCTGCACAAAAACAAACAGCAACGAAGTTGTTCCATCACAGATCATAAAAATCGCATACCGCTAGCTGAAATCAGCAGCATATTTATACACCAAAACAAACATATGTTTTACTGACAGTTGAAGATATATCGACGGCTGAAGATATAAAACAAAAGCGTGCAAAAAAAATCACGTGACGAAGCTAAAAGCCTGTTTAACCATTTCGTTTTCAGTTTTACGTTTGTTTTTCTAGAACTAAAAGGCGAAATGGTCATCAAACGGGCCTAAAGTTTTGAACTTCAGCTGGAAATTGGAAGGGAAAAATCAAAATTTACACACTTTCAGGCTCCATTTTTTCGTTTGACAAAAGAAAGATTACCTCCAACAGAATTAACATCCACACTCCCAAGAAGCTGTTCCTTCCACCTCCTCAAGCTCTCATCGTCCTAAAATTTCAAAATTTTCACCACAAACAAACAACAACAACGTTAGCCAGATACAAAAACCCGAATGCCACATTCTTCAAAATAGAGACAACAAACCAAAAACACAAACCGCATCTTTCTCAATTTGTTCTTTGAGCGTGAACTGAGGCCCCAACTCAATCTTCTTTACTTCGTCATCGTCGTCTTCGTCCTCGGTCTGACAGAGGGAGCCCTCACTGGGTGATCTAGCCATCCCTGTGGATAGTTGATCCGCACTTGCCTCACCGGTTTTCGCCGTCTTGTGGGAAACCTCGGCGGCCTTCTCATCATCCAACCCCATGTTTTTGGAACTCGAAACAAGTCCAACGGCCAGAGACATCAACAGGTCACCAACCCCAACAAAAAGATCAAAGGGCACAGAGAATGTAGACCCAATGACCAAAGTATTACAAGTACAAAGTGAAAAAACAGAACAAAATAAACAAAAAGAACAAGACAAAACACCCAGTTGGAGAATCTCTGTGGGAAAACAACAAGAAATTTGGGAGACAGAAACCCAATAAAATATGAGGGAGTTTCAGTAAAACCCAGAAAAGTAAACAGAAAATTAAGAAAACCCCAACAAGGATAAACCTTGCAGCAAGAAAAAAAAAGTTGGCGGGGTGGGAGAGAAGGGAGTGTTTAGGAGGAGTTTTCAAGCCGAGAGGAAATGGTCTTGTGGTGATCCGAAACTTTTAGAGAGAGAGAGAGAAGGGTGGAGAGATCGTGAGGGTCACTTATTTGTTGCAGCACTAGCTTCCACGAAGACCAGGACTCGAGGAGGGATTTTCAATTTTTGAAACACAGAAACAAACACATCGGATGAGACAGGCTTCAGCTTAAGGATTGGTTGGACCAAAGATAGCAACTTTTGACCCCTTCTTATTTTCCGCTTTTTATCTTTTACTTTTTAGCTTTATATTTTGCATGTGTAATCATATTTGTTAGAGCGATTAACATAATTATATTTGTTAGAGCATGTGTGATTTCTTTATACACCCGAGCATTCGTTACGTTTAGTACCTTACAAAATTGTAGCTCCTAGTAAAACATGAAAATAAAAAGTATAAAAGAGACCGGTCAAGAAGCTGTCCTAACAACTAGCCTAATTACCAATATGTGAAGGATCGACGGAGTTAGAAACCACTACAAGATGGAATAATTTTATTTGTTAATTGATACGTCAGAGTCGTGACTAATAATGTGGCACTATAAAGCTCCACAATGCTATATAAAATTCCTCGGCAGGTCATTTTCCAGATAACATATGTGCATGAGCAGCATGACAAGTTTTTTTATGATAATATGGGGGATTAGCTTTGATGATTGATTTGAATTTCTTGGTAGGGGATTAATTGAAATTGAAACTACTAAATAATTAAATGATCCAAAGCGGAGGAATCAAAGCAATGATTGGATTATGATTGCCCACTATTGTAGGAATTGGTCAATCATTTACCTTTATATAAGGCCAATTCGCAGAAAAACTTTGAGGTTGGAAAATGCGGAAAGAGATCCGGTCCCTTTCATCAAATCCACCAAATCAGGGATCCGAGCTTTTAAAATTTGATCCAACGACTACAAACAGAGGCCCATTTTAAAAGTTATAATAACTTTAGTCGTTGAATCAAATTTTAAAGACCCAGATCCCCTTATTTGGTGGATTTGATGGAAGAGATTCGGAGATGATCTCTTTCCAGAAAATGCATCTCCAATGATATACAAAGTTAATCACACAGTATTATTTAGGTTAACTTTTCCACGTAACAATATATAATTGACTAAAAATACCGTTAGATGGTATTTTCGTGATTTTAAATTTGAATCCACAAGTTTTTCATTCATGGGCCTGATCACAAGTTCGGCATTGCAGCAAATTAAACACGTTTTGGACTTGAGATACAAAAAAATAGTGGTCACATTCTGAACGCATGTTGGGAGTGATCTCAAACCTGAAACAAAATCATCACTCACTAGTCACTTCCCCATTTTCTTAGAACACTCTCTTTAGCGGAGACAGTGCCGTAGGCTTCCTTCATCGAGATATTATGGCCATCTGGTGCTGTCTTCCTTAAGATTCTAGAAGTTATGAAAGCAAACCCACTTCTTGTCCCTCGCAAGGCGTATAGCAACGGATTGAAGATGACAGCAAGCATCAGTTCTCCCTTTGCAATTATGAGATACTGAAAATCAACAATAAGAATATGAGAAATAGAGAAAGGTCTGTATATATTCCAGGCAACGGCATTGAGTTGAATTTAGAAACGGGACAAGATAGTTCTTACCATAACGATGATACCTATCACAGCAAGACTTGCTTGTTGTGCTTCTTGCCAGAAATTGCCATCATTCGACCATCCAAACCATCTACCCCACCCAAACCATCCCCCTCCACCAGTGCTGCCGCCTCCACCCACCTCCTCTCTTCTCTTAATTTCTTTGTCCCATTTCTCGAATTCATCTTTCTTTCCACCAAGTGCGCCTTCTAAAGCTTTCCTAGCTTGGTCCTGGAACCATAAAATGGTTAAGTTAAATTCATACATGAAAGATAAACCTGCATTTAAATTATGGCCCATTAAACCAGATGAAAAGAGGGACCAAGAGATAAATCAACTCCTCTTTTCAGTAAGTTATATCTGACAACATTGTTATTTGTCCGAATGACGATGTGCAGTGTCATGGTTAGACCTTGTCAGCAGACCCTATACCTAGAGCAACAGATGGTGTTCGAGACAACTAAATCATAAGAACATTGTCAGGGAAAAATAGGCTTTCCGCAAGCTGAGTGGAACAACCTTTTGTGTGCACCATTAACTCAACACTTGATGATTCTTTACAATTCTCCAACAAATTGAATGCTCAAACTACCAAATACTCGACTTTTATTCAAAACTCATATCAATGCATAAAGCTCCTAAACTCACTTTCCTCGGGCACTAAAAGAACGCAGCGTTTTCCAGACATAATTGAAAGTTCAAATGTAACTCTCCACGCACAATTTAACTGAGCATACAGTTCCCCAAAGGATCAAACCGCACAGGGCAAATGGCAAAGCAGAGACTGATACAACGAGAAAACACATAATCTTCCACTGAGAAACTAACAAGAAGGAATGCATCATTGCCAAACAAAAAACAAGCCCAACTGAATCTGTTTGCTCAATTTGCATAAAATTGTTCAAAATCCACATTGTCAGCCGTCAAAATTCTGAAAATTGGTAATTTTATCATCTTTTTGACAAATTAGAAACATGGGTTCTTCATTTCCCAGTAAAAAAATATTCAAAACCACCCAATGAACGCAGAAAACATAAAGTAGAGGGAAATTAGAAAACCAAAGGGGAAATTGAATTGAAATTTGGGATGTTGGGACCTGTTTGCTATTGTCTGAGAAAAGGCAAGAGAACCTGCCGCGGCACTTGAGCTTGAACAGAAGAGAATTCCAGTCCTGAGTTGCTTCATTTGGGCGGGAAATGACAGTCGGAAGTGGGCGAGTGGACGACGACGACGACGACTGAAAGAGGGTTTGGGATGGCGGGATTAGGTTAAGAACCAGCGCCATCTTCGTATTTCCCACCCAAGTTTACTCGGTATTAAACTTGGAGCATTACAGTTAAACGCTGCGTTGCGTTTGATAGATATTTTATTTTTTGCGTTGATTCATATTTTTTCTTTTTAACAGATAAACACCTGCGTTTAACGGATGAGGATCCTTTCTTGAGCTATCGGATCGTTGAAATTTAATCTAACAGCTATAATTAATATAATTTTTAGAGGTGCCTTCTGTTTGTAGTCGTTTCATCAAATTTCAACGATCCGATGAATTTGCTCAAGAGGCTCAACCTCCTAAACTCAGGGGAGGATCTTGATCCGCGTTAAACATAACTTTTTGTTTGACAAATGATAGTTTAGCCTACCTATTAATAAATTTTTGGTTGTCAACCAATACACCGGGAAATTACCATTTTAACTCTCTCATCAAAACTAAACTCAAATAAAAATTTAATAATTACATGAACATAAATTTTGCTACTTTTTACAATAATCTTACAACCAGGTTAGTATAGCATGCCCTATTTTAAAAAAAAATTAAAAAAAAATTCACATTAGAAGAAACTGCTCATCATTATTCCAATTTTCATAACTAATTTCTTTTTTTAGAATTTTAAAAACTAATCCCACTTCATAATAAAAAAAAATAAAATGAAATGAAATCGTGTGTGAAGACACACTAGTATTAATGGATTAAATAATTACAACTTACATGTTAAGAAAAAAGGTCAATCGATAGAGATTAAACCCGTAACCTGGTACCGTTTGGTACGCAGATGGGACGGGACGGGACGAGACAAGACAGAACGGGACGGGACAGAACAGGACGGAATGTGACAGAACATGACGGAACGGATGATGTAAATATTGAAAAAAGATAAGCTGAAATTTTGTCTTAAAATGTTATAAATTTGTGTTCTAAGGTGGAACGGGTTGTTCCAGAGGGGAGAGGTGGAACGAAAAATCAGCCAAATTTCGTCCCATGGGACAACTCGTTCCACGGTTTTTAGGCGCACCAAACGTGGGACGAAATGCCTCGTCCCACTGCGTTCCGTCCCCTCCCGCGTACCAAACGGTACCAAATGGATATGCATTCTTATTTACCATTATTGCCATAAAACCATCGATCGATTAACATAACATTTCAAACTTTCTTTTTAGTCAACATAAACATTTCAAACTTGCCCTTTAATCAACACAACACTTTCGGTCGGGGCGTGAATAAAAGAGTATTTTACGTTCAAGTTGGATCGGTCTCAACGTTGGCCCAACAATTACGAACCCTTTTCTAAAAGGCCACAATATTAAATTCATTGCAAACACCTAAGTCTAATTTGATTGGCCACTCCAAACATCAAAATTAGACTTCTAATTATCTGAAGTTTTGAAATATGTAAATGGTATTATTATGACACGTGTTTGTCTTGCATGGTATCATACGTGCCTAGTTGTGTGCTCAATCTATACAACACCAACAAATGAAATGAAATCAGTATGAATCTTAATACGCAATTGTGTTCAGTTTTACATCAAGTCTTATATTAGTTTCAAGTACTAGATAGCTTATAGTCTTTTCCCAATTCTTCCTATGTTATCTACTCATTTTGTTCTGATATTTCGTCTCATAGTCCTATTTTTTAACCATAGTATATGTAGGTCATTGGTTCACTTATCCAAACTATCTTAAAATATTTTCTCTCATCTTATCTTCAATTGCGGCCACTCATACTTTACCTCGAATATCCTCGTTCTTAATCCTACCCTTTCTCGTGTGCCCACACATCCAACGAAGCATTTTCATCCCCTCTACACTCATTCTTTGCACGTGTTGTTTTTTAACTGCCCAACATTCTATGCTATAAGGCATTAATGGCCTTATTAACGTCTTATAAAATTTTCCTTTGAGTTTTAGTGGCATACGACAATTGCCCAATACATATATTTACAGTCACTATTGGTTGAAAGATTCCTCAAATAATTGAGGGACACTTTTGCAGGTTTCACTCTACATCGCATTCCAACAATCCAACCGCATGATATTTAAGTATTTTCTTAAATATCATCTCTGCAAAAAAAATTACTCAAATTCAAAACTATTCGACAGTGTTCATTAGAAAAGCAACATATTTCACCAAAATTATTTAGAGCAACTGATGATATGCATCAAAACGACCGATGCATATGAGACTTCACTTGTTTCTCCTTGTATACGAAATACGATGAAAACCCATATGCTTTGTGTTTTGGGTGAAGTTCCATTTTCCATGTGGCTTCACCAACTTTACATAATATGTGGCTCTCATGTCATTTGCAACATTGCAGAGAACAACTTCAATACAACAAAAGATACTCTTATCTTAGGATTGTATATTAAATTAATCATATAATATTATAAAATAAAATTAATAACATGCGATTTTATTTAAGATGATGAGTTTCGACGCAACGAAAATGTTGCTCTTTTGGGATTGAAAAATCACTGATTTGAGTTGTGAAAACAGTTTATTTGCAAAGTAAACATAAAGTTACGTACGACAGTCGTTGCTCAAATTTTCATAAAATGAAAAACTTCATTGACTTAAGATTGCTAACGTATGATAAACTCAGAATACCGCTGTTTTCTCGAGTTCCTTTATTCAACTTGTGGCAAACAAGACACTCAAGTATCATGAGACTTAATGTTGTAGTACATTCGAAGCGATCCCCCTGCCCCACATGGAGGAGAAGTGGGTGGTAGGTAAAAGAAAGAAACATGGGTTGTCTGCTGATGGATAACTCAAACTACTTTCTCGACCTTCGGATCAAGCGACACCGTTCAACAGTGGTTGACCAAACCCCACCAATCCCCATCAGACGGTCCATAGTCAAAACTACAAATCATATTTTCCTCATCTAACTTGCACCTTCAATCCATGATGCAGAGAGAGAGAGAGAGAGCCACCGTTTCTGGTGAGGGTATTACGGTAATTCAATCGTCGACTTTGGTTTATGTAGCTATAGACAAAACGAGTTTCATTTTCTACTTGCTGTCCCTTTATCTTTAATTTATAAAGCGAAAACAAAAAGAGGGAAAAAGAAGGAAAATCAGCTTTAACTTTCGCAGATGACGTGTTTACCCCCAATCTTTTACCCATAACGAATGGTACTTTAGTCTTTAAAAAATTAAAATAGGAGAGAGAAGGAGAGCAACTTTGGTGTTATACACTGTTGTGCTGTCGTGGGAGAAAGTTTAAATTCGTAACAATGTATTATTAACTTTGAATATCATTGTAATAACGTTCTGGTAAAAATAAGATTTATTTATGTGCCACATCAACATATAGTAGAATTTTTGACAGAATTGTGACGCAATGATCACATTGAATTGTGACATCTATTTTCAGGATCTACAGTGATCGATTTTAAACTTCAAGAACCATTTCGAAAGTGTGGATCAATTTCAAAGATAATTTGTAATAAAAACTCTTTATTTATTTATTTTAAAAGAATTAATTCAGGTACATTTATTTTTAATTCATGTACTGCATTATTGGTTTTGAATACTTCGACAACATTTTCTAGTATGAGTTTTTGTATT
This sequence comes from Cotoneaster glaucophyllus, assembly GCA_036320875.1. Classification (NCBI taxonomy): domain Eukaryota; kingdom Viridiplantae; phylum Streptophyta; class Magnoliopsida; order Rosales; family Rosaceae; genus Cotoneaster; species Cotoneaster glaucophyllus. Next base: position 929,943 of record CM070059.1, on the reverse strand, counting down.
TATTTTAAAAGAAGTGACTTCTCGCACTTATTTTTTGAATTGACACACTCTTAATTGTTTATGACCTTTTGAATTTATAAAAAAATTTAGAGAAAAAATAAGTATAATGTGCACAAAGGAAAAAATAGCCTAAAATCATTTTCCTTTTTCAGTAATTTCCATCTCAAGTGGCTAGAACGGTGAGCATATTACCGACATTTTACCAACAAAACAAGCACAAAGGGATATTTTGGTCATTGCAGAATTATAAAGAGAGAGAGGTTGAGAGTAGAGAGAGATAGAGAGAGGAAGAGAGAGACAGAGAGAGAGAGAGAGCAGCCTGAGAGAGAGAGTGAAGAGCGTTTGATTTTCCGTTTATTCAGTTACTATATGTAGGAGCAATCGCTAACGCCATGGTGTCGGACCAAGAAATAGCCGAAGCTGTGGAGACTGTGCTCCGTCAATCAGGCCCTAACGACGTCGCCTCCGTAAACGCCGTCGTTCAGCGGCTCGAGGCCAAGCTAGGGTTGGACCTCTCCCACAAGGCCGCCTTCATTCGCGACCAGATCAACTTCCTCCTCCGCCCCTTCGCCCATCCGCCGCAACCCCAACCCCCCAAAGACCATTTTGCCCTACATTACAACCTCAACCCCCACCACCACAACCACCCTCACAACCTCCCCCACAACCACCATCCTCAATTCCTCCCCCAACAATTCCCTCCCCATTTTGCCCTCCACCCCCACCACCGCGCCCCCGAACCCCACAACTTCCACCCGCCGCCGCCGCCGCATCAGCAACTACGCCCTCAGCCTCAGTCACAGCCTCAGCCTCAGCCTCAGCCTCCGCCTCCGCCTCCGCCTCCGTCTGTGAAGACCGAGGCTTTCCCCCAAAATGCCCCCACAGCCGCCCCGGAAACGCCCAAAGAGAGGTTCGGATTCCATGTTTCAAATTTTGAAACTCAAAAATATGTGGATTTTAGGCTCCTGCTTTTATTTCCTGTACATTTCGAAGGTTGCATGTTTATGAAATTCAATTGGTTCCCATGTTTCCAGAGTTTCCAATCAGCAACATTTCGTCAAGTGTCCGTTTAAAACTTTTGAAATTTCTGCTTTTTCCTGTTTGCTTCTACCAAATTTCGCTAATTTGCATATCTTAATTGCTATTTCTCACTAATCATTTTCTCTTTTGGGTAAATAGAGCCTAATGTGTAAATTTTTATAACAAATGAGGAAATAAACATATGGAAATTGGCCCCTAAACCTTTCTTAGTATTGTGATTGGAAAGTTTTAACCTTTTTCGGGAACGAATTGTCATTTGGTAAAAGTCAGACTGAAAAACGCTGTTGTTTGTCCCTTTGCATAAAACCTGAAATAGGAACCGGCAGGGGGTCAATTAGGAAGACTCTCACTCTAATTATATAGTAAGACTATAAGAGTCTCAATCCTCAATTATTGAAAGAGCTGGCTTAATGGTCGTGCTAATTAAACGAGTTCGCTTGTCAGTTTGGTTGGCCGTTAATATTTTTGCATAAATTTGGAGGTTTCGTGGTTGAAGTTTCGTCCTGTTAACAGGGTTTGGGAATAAACTGTTTGGAAAAGCAGCATCATCCTTTCATTCACCGTAGCTCATATATTATCTTGTTGTTTTGGACTTGCAAGTAATATATTATGGTTCACTTTATTTCATGCTGCAACGGATGACCTGACATGCTTGTGTTCCGTAATGTTACTGCAGCGCTCCATCTTCTGGAACCAAGAGAAGAGGAGGGCCAGGGGGTCTTAACAAAGTCTGTGGTGTCACACCTGAGCTTCAGGCTGTTGTTGGTGAACCGGCCTTGGCGAGGACTGAGGTTATTACTCCCAAAAATTAACCCGGATTCTCTTTTTATGCTAACTTGTTATGTTCAATGATGTGGCTCAGATTTTTCTCGGTAGATCTTAATGTAGGTTTGTGGGTATGTTTTAAGATTTCATTTTTGCTTATTTCAGATTGTGAAGCAGCTCTGGGCATACATAAGGAAAAACAACCTCCAAGATCCAAGTAATAAGAGAAAGATTATTTGTGATGATGCCTTACGTGTGGTATTCGAGACAGACTGTACTGACATGTTCAAGATGAATAAGCTGCTATCCAAACATATTATACCCCTTGGACCTAACAGTATGTAAACACTGAGTATTGCTTCAGATATTGTTCCATGAGGCTGGATTAATTTATATCTTTCTCTTGTGTATATACAGAGGAGTCAAGTCAAGCTAAACGATTGAAGGCCGAGGCCAAGTCTACAACTGAGAATACTGAACCTCAACCACAACCGCAACCGCAACCGGGGCCCCTTACTGTAGGAATATCTGAAGCACTAGCTAAGTTTTTGGGCTTTGGAGGAAGGGAGATGCTCCTGTCTGAGGCAACAAGACTTGTTTGGGAGTATGTAAAGGTTAACCATTTGGAGGTAAACATCCAGGTGCAGAATTCTGTACTTCTCTCTCCCGTAGATCTAAGATGATTATTTTATTGTGTACATTGAATTTATCTCCATTATCCCATTATCAATCACAAGCTGGATTGATTTTAGCTAGTGAAGTGATGTAATTCTCCTTACCTTTCTACTTGCTTAACTGCTACCTTGCTTGGTTTGGACTTTTCTTCCCCATCACAGTGCATGTGGAAATAAGACTTATGATGGCGCTTTGCTTGTATTTCCATAGGATCCTCAAAACTCTACCGTGATATTATGTGACGCAAAGCTCCACGAGCTTCTTGGATGCGAAAGCATTTCTGCTGCGGGGATGCACGAGATGTTAGATCGGTATCATTTATTCAAACAATTATGATTTCTGGTAGTGTTGACTGGTTAGTATAAGTTCCATTTGTTTAATTCGTCTCATTTCTTTCTTAACAAAATTCTATGCATATAAACTATTTAGCTTAGTTTGCTTGCCTCTCACTCGATGTGTTATCGACAATCATTGAAATGGTCTGCTTTACTCTATTGCAGGTGCTCGGGACCTTTGCCATCTGGTCTCTTCTGATCCTAGAAAACATAGGAAAGAACACTTCTTTATATCCGTTGTTTTTCTCTTTCGTCTTCTCTTTTGTGCTTTGACGTTGTTAGGTGCTACGCCGTCTTACTTGTCGTGGTTATTTGGATTTATAATTGCTATGTGCTGTGGGTTAGTGGCAACAAGTTTCTTAGATTACGCCATTGCCTAGGTTAGTTCGTTTTAATCGTCTTCTCCTAACCTTGAAACTGTGACAGAATGATAAAATGCTCTGTACAGCGTGGAAGGACCTTTGTATTTCATAGATGGCAGTAAATGTTAGTTTTAACTGCAACTTGTGTATCTTCTTACATCGCAGTAAATTCCTATTTAACTTTCATATTTTTGCATTCTGGCGTTCGTGGAGATAAATATATTTCAGAAAATTCAAGTTGGATAATACTTGGAAACTACTGATCAGTCGGAAAGAAAATGTTGTGTTTCATCACGAGCAATGTCAGCCATCAATGGCTGCCCAAAACCGGTCACCCCGTGTTTTGGGTCAATCCCGCCCTTGCCACGGGTGGCCTGAAGTGTAACTGCAAAGTTTGAGATTTTAGTTTCACTGCCAGTACAGTGCATCCCATTCTTGAAGTAAGACTTGGGCGTATAACCAATTTCTGCTATTGCAAATTCTGAAATTACTTAAAAAGTGGTACGTGAAATCAAAAGACGCCGAAGTTTTGCAATTTCAAAACAATTTTATGAAAGGTAGAACAGTGCGATTGACTTGAGATATAAGAGTAACGACACTCCCGTTGTAGGTTAGTTTCTCTCGTGGGTATGGCTTAATCCAAGATAATTTTGAATAAGATTAAAAAGGCAGCCTTGATGCATAGAAAGAGTAAAACCCACAGAATTCCGTTTGTTTTACCCTTGAACATTGAATTGGAACCCATCTTGTCCATTAAACCCGCCATAATTCCCATTATTTTCTGCAAAAGTGAAATAATAAGCACAGAGAAAATATGAACATAAAGAAAATTAGTGAAATTAAGAAGTCATTAGAACCCAACTTACCAGTCTGAGGGGTTCAACATGGAGGAGTGGTTCCATAAACATCTCCACATTTCTGTAAAGAAGATAACGGGAATTATGAAAGAGTAGTTTAATGATGTCGCAGTCAATATTTTAAGTCAACCAAACACGGCCATGAATGAATGGTTTGAGATACAGCTAAAGTGGTTTCTCAACAATACGTGAGCTTCGCTTATGTTGGGAAAACGAGTAATGCTACGGAGATCACCTTTTTTTACCACATTCACATCACTTGCCACATCAGATAGTACGTGGATAAGGTTGAAAAATGTGGTCTCCTTAGTATTTTTCTTGGGGAACAGTGAGAGAAGAGGGTATGTAATTTATATGAAGCAAACAAGCACCTTATGACGACCTTCCCTTTGTAGATTTGGCATATATGGAAGCTAAAGCCCTTTCCCAGAGGCACATGCGTTTTGTTCCACTCTGCATATCAAATTATAAATCCCTTATTGCAAAAAAGAAAGAGAAACGGAGTTCCTTCCATAAATAGTTACAATCTTAATTAATCTGCAGAAAAAATAATTGCATGCGTATCAGTTCATATACCTAAGCTCCACTGAATACCGACGTTCATTCCACGGTGCAACGTCGGCGTTACAACAAATTCGATGTTACTTCCCAAGATTCGGATTAGATATAAGAAAAAATCCAGCACTTGCTGCAACAGAAATCAAAGTAGCACTTGCCAATACGTTATATTGTTTTATGATACTAAATGCAGGTCATATATAATATATATGTATATGTGTATATATATATATATGTATGTAAAATAAAATGTATACCTTCTTTCCTCGGAGGGGTTGGATGACTGAGAATAAATTGCATACACATTGGCATTCATCTCCTATAATCTCAGACAACTCGCGAATGTTTTTGTTCTTGATAGCGGTGTAGAGTTTGAGGACTGTTTCCAGAGCTCGTGGATCCTCGGCTCCCTGATGATCCCCTGGTAATGCTCCTGAGTTTCTAGCAGAATTGACTGGCACCAACAAGAAGTCTCTCTTCTTTGATATTGGAAAGATGCTCTCATGAATAGTAGGTTGTCGATGATCACAACTTGGTGGATGAAAATTGCCAAAAACATTACAAGAAGACGCTGTTTTCTTCAAATTTTTGTGAACAATGGCCCCGGTAGGGCAAATAACCAAAGTCATTTGAACATTGAATCAATATTGCAAGACATCGAAAGTTGTAAACCATATGAGATATGATATATAGACAGACATAATGCAGCAGATGAATATGTTTTTGACAAGATTCCTAACCTAAGTGGCTATATACAGCAAAGGAAGTTACGTATCTTGCCCACAACCACAAGCTAAATTTGTTCCTTGGTTACTTGGTAATGGTATCGCCTACATCTCTGCCAGGTTTGTTTGCTTAAAACGTAAATTTGAGCGAAACCCCAATGAAACGATTCGAAAAACACCATTCAAATAGTTACGGATGAAGCTCAAAACCTGAAATGCCTGTTCTTCCGCATAAGCAAAACTAACTGTCCATTTCTTTCATGTATGGAGAAAAGGTTTGGCAACTTTTTTCCACACTGCGAAAAGGGAAGGACATCCTTGTCATCACATGACAACCAAGAACGGCTACATATTTTGATGAAGGGTTTCGGAGAATTGGCCAGATTTGCACAATTTCTTCGGAGAATTGGGCAGGCATGCCCAGCAGATGGGCAGCCAAGACTTTGGATTTTGTTCTCAAGATTAGGATTCATGGTCTCCATTTTCTAAGGGTTAGTATTACCACCCTCTAAACTCAAGTTCAAATTCTCCACATCATAAATTTGACAAGTTTATAATAATTATTCTATTGTTTATAAATAAATAAAAATTTACTTCTACTCATCATACTTCATTTCTAAACTTTCTCTATTTCCTAGAACTCAATAGCAAGTGTATTGCGAACCTTAATATTTCTTTTTATAAACCTAAAACAGAAAATTGAAAGCCAGATATTGAAAGTTCATAGAAAATAACTTTCAGCTTTTAGTTTAATTTTCATGTTTTTAAAAACTGAAAACGAAAAAAAGTTAGTAAACAAGTTTTTAATTTTCAAACCCACTAGTACTAATGCTGATGGCAATTTATCACAATGATGAAAAACGATCATACCTATGAACTATGGTGTTTAACTAATTCAGTCTTCCTTATTAGTCGCGCGAATCTAGAATGTTCGAGAACGTCGCACTCTCGCAGAGTATAATAATAATAATAATACAAGAAACGAATAAAAAATCAGATAATTTGTGGACCGTAGCGGAAGATGTTGGGATCTGGGAAAAGCGGAGGGGGGTTCCGATTTGGCCGAGGAAGCGGCAGACCATCGCGCTTACGAAGGCGCGAAGCTGGCGGAGTGATCAGAGGAACTCATGGCGGATAAATCTGAGGAAGTTCGGGCCGAGTAAGAGGAGCACCGAAGGAGAAGGAGATTCGACGCGGCGACGTAAGGAGGGACAATGTGAGAGACTTCAGCGGGCAGATTCTGCTGGGATTGGCTCACTGCCACCGGAACATGGTTATCCTCGGTACCTAAACCCAACTAAGATCCTTCTTCTCGCCGGCGGTCGAATCAAGATTCGAAACTTCCAAGATGCTAGGTATTTGGGGGAGATAATGTTTGATACCGAAGAAGAAAGCACTACACTGACGCAGTTGATTCCCACACAAGTACGGATCGACATTGTGTTTGTCTCTGATGTCAGGGAATAACTCTTTCTTCTTCGGTATCAAACATTATCTCCCCAAATACCTAGCATCTTGGAAGTTTCGGATCTTGATTCGACCGCCGGCGAGAAGAAGGATCTTGGTTGGGTTTAGGTACCGGAGGATAACCATGTTCCGGTGGCAGTTAGCCTATCCCAGCAGAATCTGCCGGCCGAAGTCTCTCACAGTGTCCCTCCTTAAGCCGCCGCATCGAATCTTGCAACTCAGATCAGCCGCCGGGTCATCCGACTCAAAAACGACATCGTAGCTGTCTTTCTTGCGTACGTCTTCCTTCAGATGGAGGATGTGCTCTGGAGACCTCTTTCACAACACCTAAGATAATATCTTCGCATTGTTAAAGTCTTACAAAAATATTTGGGCTGGTACGATTTTGGGTTTGAGAATGATTGGCTTGGGCCTTTTACTCTGTCTTCATTGGGTCAGTGAGTCCACCAATTCCAACTTCTTTAATTACTAAAACACCCTTGATCTTTTCAAGCAGGGCACGGATATCCCCTCCGCCTTTGGTCTTTTCACTTTCGCATTCCCGGACTGACCGAAAGACAAACACCGTGGAGTGAAAATCCAATCGATAAGGACGCGGACGCAGAGCAGAGATATACCCAAAGCGCAACCAAAGGCTGTCGTTTAGCTCTCATTCTCTGACTGCCCGCGAAGCTCCAACAATGGCGGCAGATCTGGTGCTTGACACAGCCATCAGAGACTGGGTTCTCATCCCTCTCTCGGTGGTCATGGTTCTCATCGGCGTCCTCCGATACTTCGTCTCCAAGCTCATGCGATCCAACCAGGTTCCCGATGCCAAGATTGTTAAAGAAGGGTCTCCCTCTTAACCCTAATTACACATGCTTATTATACTACATGCGTTTGTATGTATATATTTGTATGTATTTCTGATATATTACTACGTCTGACTTTATGAAATTGCTTTTGGTTGCGAATTCAGGCAATTGATTATTAGGGCTCGGAATTTACGTGCTGCTGCTAATTTCATACCTCCAAAGTCGTTTCGTGCTCGCCGATTGTATTACAACAACGAGGTTTGCTAATAATTCTTCTTGTATTTGCTAATTAGTCGGTTAATTGTTTTCTAAGAGCACTCAAGTTGACATGCCTTTGTTATCGTAAGCTGAAAGGAATTTTATTTTTCTGGTGTTGTTGATGAGTTAGTTTACCATTGGTCTTATGTAATTTGGATTGGGAAGTTGAAGTTGTAATGGATAGCGAGAATTCTTCGTCTCATTTTGTTTTCGAAAACTTACAGCGTGGTTTGTTTTAAGGAGCCGATGAGTATGAGAAATGTCAAGGCTTTTCACATAGAAACCCTTTGATAACATTACACTTAAAAAACACCTCAAACCCAATACTTTAACAAACCCACCTGACTTTGTAATGGAAGAAGGGAAGCTTCAAGAAATCTCACAATTACGAATCAATTAGAGCATAACATGTGGATAGATCATTACATGAGATTTTTATTTTATTTTCTCTACTTGAGCTTTTGAAGTGTTTTTGTATAAAATTTCAATGCTCTGTAAGTTACTAAATTTCTGTGCTGTCGTATTTACTAAAATTTCAATGCTTTTCTCTATGGTAGGAGAGTCAAAACTTTGATTCATTTATAGAAGATTCACTGAAACTAGCTTGTAGTCTGCTATTTCTTGTTGTCATTCTTTTGATACTGATGTCAAACATTTTTCGCTATGGCAGGAAAATGGGTTGTTAATTGTTCCTAAGGGTCAGGCACAGAATCCACAAGCGCAAATGTTCTCTGATCCCAACATGGCTATGGATATGATGAAGAAAAATCTGTCCATGATAATACCCCAGGTATTTAAAATTGCTTGAGTTTTTAGCTTTTACTACTTGGCTTCATTCTCTAAGATATGGTAACTGATTTTTTCATGATAACCTTTGTGTTGGCCAGACTCTTACTTTTGCATGGGTCAACTTTTTCTTCTCTGGATTTGTAGCAGGTATGTTTCAATGCCTCTGAAACCGATTTTTTGGTTCCTGTGCTTGCATAAATTTTTGTCATCCTTCTTTTTCACGTCCTTGATGATTGACCTGTATAATAGGTTGTCATTCAATATATGCAATACTCATTTTTTAGTAATATAAATCTTCATAATATGCTCAAGATATCATGTTTATTTGTGTCTTTATTTTCTTTTCCACAGCCAAAATTCCCTTTCCTCTTACTCAAAGGTTCAGGTCTATGCTTCAGAATGGGATTGACTTGAGCACTGTTGATGTTAGCTACGTCAGTAGCCGCTCATGGTACATGTTTATGTTTTGAGCTATCCCGTTGTATAAAATTCATCTTTTTTTTTCTTTCTATTGGGTGTTTTTACTTAACTGATTGTCTCTAATTATTCAAAATTATTCTCTCAGGTACTTTCTTAATCTTTTTGGATTAAGAGGTTTGTTTAGTCTCATTCTGGGAGAAGAAAATGGTTGGTATCTCCTTGTATGATTATTACCTCACGATAATTTTTCTTCCTCAGAAATGCATATTTTTTGTCTTTTCACACATGCGCACCGCAAGTTTATATGATCTATGAGGTTGATAAACTATTAACTTTTGTTATGCAGCCATGGACGATACTCAGAAAATGATGCAAATGAGTGGCTTTGGATTTGATCCATCAAAGGTATGAACTTAAGTAATTTTTATGGTTTTTTTTTTGACTAATCTATTTATGCACTGTTGGCCTGTTCAATTTGATGAACGAAAAATACAGATACGCAACTAAATTTCACAAAAGTATCCGTTTTAGACCTTGAGTGCATGCATCGCCATTGTTCTTTAAGTACATTTATTGTCAAGTCATGGGAACGTTAAGGTCAGGACCTTTTTCCTTTTGGGGCAAATTTGTTGGGGCTTGTATGCTTGTCCAATCAACTTACTCACTTTGAACGGTGATGTTTGTACTAGAATGGCTATTCTTTTTCTGTAGCTTTTAATAGACTTGTGCTTTGGTAGTTTGATATACCTGTTAAGAAGCATTCAAATGAAGTTCCAACCATTCCTCTTCTGGATATTCGTCTGATTCATGTTCGCATTTACTTATTTTGGATGAAAACAATTGGAAAATACGATTAACTAAAAATTACTTTTATTCTGCATCACGAGTTCTAATCTAAAGGGTTTTGCTTTTTCCTTTTTGGATTGATCAGAGTTTGGGAGCTGAGAAGGACAGTCTTGATATAGTCCAGCATGACTGGGCCTTACCAAAATTTGAGCATCGCGCTGAAGCAGTATTGAGAGAACTTGCCAGATGAAAGCTGAAATCGTGAAGTTGGCTGCCCGACTGAAGCATCGTTTCTGTTCACATGCTCCCCTCCTGGGTTTCTTCCACCCAGGCAGTAAAGTCAGTTAGACTTTAGAGAGACCCAAGAAACACAGTAAGAACTTACAAAAAACGTAGTCGTCGTAGTCTTTAGCAGCTTAAACTTAAGTTATTTCCGATCATTAAACAAGGCACTTTTTTTTAGCAGATCGAACACATTGCTGCTTGTAACTCGTAATTCCTTTTCTTTTTGTTCTGAAACCAACTCTTGAAATGATTTATTTTCAAATTTCCCTGAAAAAGATGGTGCAAAAAAGTGGCTGCCAAACAAAAGTGGCTTGCTGTACTTTAATTGACATGATTAGCATTGAGTATGGTCTGCACTTAAAAGATTCAATTGAATCTGCAGCCTTCCTCTTCCTTCCCGAGTGCCCGAAACTTCGGAAGCTTTTGATTGACAAATAAATCCTTGTCGTTCGAAGAAGGCCCGCCATTATCTGTGGTAGACCAGCTGAATCGACAAAGAGAGAATATGCACGAAAAAGAAAACATAATGTTAGAGAAACTAAATTTGAAAACTAAAAAATATGGAAGTTAACGATTGGTTTTACTTGAGCGTTGATAAACGTGCTCATTCCTATTGGTGACACATCATTTAGTTTACAAATTTTGGAGATACTTTTCAGTATGATCAGAACACAAGGTGGTACAACACATGTCATTATACAAATGATGAGATATATGTGTTATAAAGTTAATAATTTAAAAAATAAAATTTCCCACAAATTATATAAAAGCACGTGGTATACCAACCCGTGATCCGGTCACAATGATGAATTTTTTTTCAAATTTAATCTCCCTAATTTAAAAAAAAAAAAAAAAAAAAAAGGGCAAAGTGCCTACCAATACAAGTGTGGAAAAAAAGTAAAAGAAAGAGATATCTGCCTAACTGTTGCAATTCCAAATTTTGCAATACATAGAACTGATAGAAATGAAAATATATGTGGCAAAAGCTATATAGTTTTTGATTAACCTTGTGATTGGAACGTTTTTGATGATTGAGATAGATGGACAAATTAAAAACTTTGTAGTTACGTATGAAACTCACCACCTTTCAGTAGACGACAATTTTATATTTAATCAAGCAGTATCTCTATATCGTTCATCACAAATTTTATAGTTGCGTTATGACCTTTTTTTTTTTTTTTGGTAAAAATTAGCCACAATGATCCGGAATGATTTGGTGGGCGTTTCCCTCCATTTTTACATTTTAAGCAAAACAAGTCGCATTTCAATTTTCACAATGATTCAGAACAGAGCAAGTCCGTACTCAAGGTTTGCCCATCCATGTTGAAACTTGCCTTTCACAATATATAAATAGAGTAAAATCTTGTGTTATGATCTACTAGCTAATAAAGAAAGAAATTTGGGGAAGCGTATGGGCAAAGGGGACGAAGATCCTCGCCGGATTCCCTCCATGGGGATCCTAGGAATCAACGAATCTGGACCGTTGATTGAAAATCGTGCGGTCACAGTTTTTTCTTTTTTTATATTTTTCACGCAAAACGAGGTTATTTTATTTTTAAAAATATAAAAAGCATTTAATTGAGACCGCACGATTTTCGATCAACGGTCCACGTGCATTGATCCCTATGATCCCTATGGAGGGGATCCGGCGAGGATCCAAATCCGGCAAAGGGAATCATTTACTACTTTTCCATTTCCAGCATACCCAAGCTCAAGCTTACGTGTACACACCTAGGCTCAACTTGGAGTCATGGGATGAAGAGATTTTTCAGTGTGATCGGTACACGGAATGGTACATCATGTGTCACTATATAAATGGTAAGATATGTGTGCTAAAAAGTTAATAACTTAAAAAATAAAATTTTCCACAACTCATATTAAAACACGTGGTGTACCACTTATGTTCCCGTCACAATTAAAAATTTCTCCATGGGATGGATGACTGGACGTTGACTCGTAGGCCCCACTTCTTTGGGAAGCTTTGATAGACGGAATGACTCGGTAATTCCGTACAACATGTGTAACATTGTAACCAAACACACAAGTAACTAAGTTGTTAGCTAACTTAATTTGTCGCTTAATTTGTCACGGGATAAAACTTTAGTAGCGCAGTTTGGTTAGCTTTTTCGCTTTCACAAGGGGTTAGAGTAGCATTATTAAAAGTTATACTTGCATGGGACCTGATGATACTTAAACAGAGCAAAGCTCCTCTTTTCGTGGGAGAGTTTGAACATTTAACTGATCACACTTCTTTATGCTTTAGAGGAGAAGAATTTATCGGCATAGGCATGTCACAATGCATCTCAAGTTAAACACATTACTACATAAGAAAGCTGAAAAAGCTTGTGCATAGCACTAAATTATTAGCTTTGAGATAGTCAGAGTTCTTATATATTATATACTAGCAGAGAGCACATACTTTGTTTGTGTGAACAACCGCAAGCGCATTTTCTCCCACGTTCTCCTCAAGCGCAACCACTTCAGTTCATTCAAACTATCCAAAAAAATATCAGGATTTCACTTATCTGTATGAAAAAATGATGGTGGAACAATTTCTCTTAATAAGTGCATATTTTTATCTTATGTAAATATTTTGATACAAAATTACTAGTTTGCCCTCCTTATGTAAATATTGTGTATCAAAAGTGAGGGCAAAATAGGGAAAAAGGGGATATGATTGTTATTTTGTCAAAAGGTACAAAATTACTATTTTGCCCTCCTCATCTCAACATTGTGTATTCAAAAGTGAGGGGCAAAATTGGAAAAAGCGGGCAAAAAAGTTGATAAGGTGTGTTCTCTTAATATATAGTATAGATATATATTAAAGCAAGTAGTAAGTCATATATATATATATATATATATATATATATATGGATGAGGATTCTTTCCGGATTCTCTTTGTGGGGATCCTAGGAATCCTCATATCGTGATCGTTCATAGTACATTGTGCGATCAATTTTTATTAGGTACTATTTATATTTAATTTTAAATAATACAATTCAAATAATTTTTGACCGTACAATACACGATAAACGACTACGATCCCTACAATTTGAATCCGAATAAGATTTAAATCCTATATATATTGATTGGTCCACTTGTAATACTAATTCTTGCGGGGTCCAATTGGTGGGACACTCCCCACCGTCCCGACATGTGGCTTTTCCTCAACTATTTCGCTTTACAGTACAGATAATTGAGAAATTTAGAAAAGATGATGTATCCTTTCGGAGTCCAACCAATTGTTGGACAAATTTGACCATAGATGCATAATTGATATTAGGATAATACTTATATTTATATTTTCTGATTCTCTTACTAGTAAATCATATATTTTTTCGTAAATGATTAATACTAGGAGCATAATCCAATCTATATCGAACAATCTCTACCCTAAATACATATATTAGAGGTTAGTAACCAAGCAATGAAGTAAGAGGTTGGACACTATCATCCTAATTCAACCTATATCGGACAATCTTTACCTTGAGATCGATACATATTAGAAAGTAATAAATTAAAAACTGAATGTTGCTAAACCAATCCAATTCACAAAATAAATATATTACAAATTAATATCGAGATAACCATATCAAAGACTGAATATCGTTGAACTAAATCACATGAGTGAAGCATTTTAAGAGCAGAGCAGGAATGAATTTGGTGAGCAACGACACACAAGTCGAGGGCATCGTTTGTTCTTGTTACTTGTGTCCAAAATCCGAGTTAATCTGTAGAATCATGCATGTACGTATTGCAATTATTCGTCATTATAGAGATCCACAATAGCATAGTAAATTTATTTTTGGATCAAATTCATTGACGAATACGTCCTTTGCTTATACTATATTACTGTGCATGGCACATGCATGATTCGAAGAGGGCAGAATAGTACGTGTGCAGTCGAGGCCCTCGAGGGTATAATCAGAACTACCAGTGTAATAGCATCTTCAATGGAGCAGGCAAATAGAGCGTTAAAATTTAAAATCCATTTTTATGAGCTAGCAGGCTAATATGTATTTCAATGATGTAGTTAATTGGGTAGGCAAATTCTACCTACACTTATAAAATAGACAATATTGCCCGCTTTTAACATTATAGGCGAACGAGGTCTCACGTCTCTATTTATATTAACGTATTTTAGGTGAAGGCAGTGAAAAAAGATGTTAATGATGAAAATAAATAATAGAATTAAATTTGTCTACTTCGTTTGCCTATTACAGTGGAGTAATACACTTTTTCTTTAAAACAATTGAGTATACAACTTATCATATAACCTCGGTCATTAGAATAATGTTTAGTTTATTTTTCAATCGGAGATTCTGTAATCCAGCAGGGCGCATCAGACGGCAGCTAGTGGGGTCCCCTGTCACGAGCATCCGACCTGGAAAGCATCAAGAGCATGGCCCTCCGGGGCCCACGCAGTCCCCCATCTTTAGAAAGGGCGGTTGCGAAAGCCAAGAGCAATGGGCTGAAAGGAAAGGAAAAGCAAGCCACGGCAGCGTTTGATTTGTTTACATGTGGATCCCACATGGGCATGGGACGGTGATGATCGCAGGGTGGTGCTGTCGGGTCCCACCGTCAGGTACAGGTTGTTTTCTTTTGTTTGGCTGACGTCCGTTGATGGATATGATCATAGGAGGCAGATAGTCTGCACTCTTGTTTGGATGCCCTTTTCATGCCATTTTATTTTGTACGGTTACAGTTAAGCCATGTTAATATTTTATATTGATTTTTTTTATAGAGATAATAAGATAAAAAGTAATATAAATATAAAATTTTGACGTGACTTAACCGTGATCGCACAAATAAAAAGACATGTAAGAACACCCAAACAGGAGGGCAAATAATCTGCCTCCTATGATCATATCGATGGGGTTGTGCTTTTTATGGTTTCAGTTCAATCGAAGGGTGATTAAGACGATGAACTGAAACCTTAAAAATGGTAAATTTTTTGACTATAAACAGTAAAAGCTGTCCGCCAATCCTTTTGAATTCAACAATGCCATCATGTTTGTACCACCTCCCCACTTTTTAATTGTCTACCAATCCTTTGATTTTGATTTTAAAAATAAAAATGGAATTGAATTATTTTCATATTCCATGCCCACATGCATGCTTATTTTGAATTTCTTCATATTCCACGGCCCCATGCTTAGTTTGATTTCTTTTTTATGAAAGAGATCAGCTAGTGATTTTGTTATGGTAGTCTATTTTTTTGAGAGTTAAGAAGACTTACAAAAGCATTTTAATCTCCTTTGATTTGCAATAATGCAATTGAATTATGATGGTGATTAAAAATAAAAAGAGATTTACTTAAGAATAATATCAAGAATTAAACCACTCTTGAAAAATGTATACAATAACTACGTAAATTAAAAGGGTTTTCCATTAGTATACCAACCTAAAGATTCTTTTTATAGTTGTTGAGGAGCTTTATTTTTTTATTTTTTATTTTTTTTACAAAAACTCCACAGATGAAGGTGAGAAAATAATAACCGTCTTTTAAATGAGATAGGTACAAACGAGACACTACTTATGCATTCAATGCATGAGTAAAAGTTATCATCTATACTCAAAACAAAAAATTACATAGAATGCGTCTTAGCTCGAAAGCTAAGACCCACACAAAAAAAACCTAAAAACCCTAAAGGGAGATTCACCCGCCGCCTTCTCCGCCACATAATTGGTGGAGACGACTAGCAAACAGAAAATCCAAAAAAAACCTCCCTAGAAAGCTAAACTCAAGCTCATCTTCATCTCAACGCAAGTGAAAAAGAGCTAAACCAGTAGATCAAGAGAAACCTTGCCCATTCTAGTTGCCATAGTTCCGTTCCTCAACCAAAAACAAACACACAATAAGCATCTAAATGCCTTGATCTAAGCATAAACGAAAAAAGTCAGGCGGTGTAAACACCAAGTCAAGGAGACCCTAAACCTTTATAAGGTTGACAATTGAAGTGCTTAAATAATGACTAATCTAACTCACGTTTGTCATGTTTAACTTGCATTTTGTGAACTAAATTGAGTTATCAAACATTTTGCCTAAATTTTGCATCCAAAAAAGAAAAGAAAGACGTTTAACTAAACTAGGCTAAGCTTAGTTAGTGAAAGGTTAGGGCCTACTAACACAAAAGATTAATGGAAAAAGAAACGAAGGCACAACACAAGAACATGAGTGCATGATGGTTAGCCACCTACATGCCCTACTGCACAAAACACAGAAAAACCCACTCAAAAGAAAAGATATGATGATGCTGATATATATGAGAAATGGCCTCCACCATTGGCCATTCCAATTCATTGTCCACAAAGCTAATATTTATTTTCATTGCAATTTGCAAAAGTGTTATCTGAATATATAAAAATCGAATAAAAAACATTTACAACTAGACAAGTTAATGTCCTTTTAGTTTGTATCAGTGACATGAGGTGTCAAATTGGAAAAAAGATTCTTCAAGTGCTCAAATCAAATTCTCTAGAAAATTTTCAGTGTCGGGGATCTAATAACTTGTATTATGACACTTAGTGTACCGAACTTTGTTCTCGACACACTGAAAAATCTCTCCAGACTCTCTTTCTCCTATTCAGTTTTACTAGAGTGAGGCACTCTCACATCTATATATAGCTCTCACATTTGATCATCTCTTTCACCCAATAGCAATTAAGCACCCTTCATTCCTCCCATCTTTCCAAGTATTTTTTGGTTCAATTTTCATTTGCTCTAGGAATGGCCAGTGTTGAGGTAATGCACACTACAGAATATATATATATATATATATATATATATATATATATATATATATATATATATATATATATATATATAGGTTCATGCAATTAGTTTTCATATATTTTTTATTTGCTCTAAGAAATCCCTTCACTTATTTGTATACAAATACAAGCTTGAAAGTTAATTGATCCGTTTGAGAAACGTAAGATATGCGATATCGTGTATATCAGAAGTTCCATGCGCATGACCTCCGTTCTTTAGACGAAGTATTATGTATATTAGATCATCTTAAAACTTGTTTATCTTCTTAATTTTACAATTAAAATATGACTGATTTTCAACAAAATTGGTGCTCAAGGTTGCACCAGCAGCAGCGTTGCAAGAGATTGAGCCAAAGACAATCGAGGTGACCAAGACCGAGGAGGCAACCGTGGAAGAGCCCGTGGCTGCAGCACCAGCTTCAACCGAGTCTGAGGCTGCAACCACCGAAGAGCCAAAGGAAACACCACCACCAGTAGAAGCAGAAATCGAGAAACCAGCTGCTCCCGAAGCCGAGGCTCCAGTTCCGGTTGAAGTTGAGACCAAGGAGGAGGTGGCAGAAGAACCAAAGGCGGCCGAGGCAGCTGAGGTGGAGGAGCCAACAGTCGAAACGGAGACAACAGAAGCAGAAGAGCGTAAAGAGGTCGTAACAGCAGAGCATGTTGCCGTGGAAGAGGAGACCAAAGAAGAGACCATTGAAACTGAGGCACCAGCAGCTGCTCCAGTTGAGGAAGAGAAAACAGTTGAAGCAGCAGCAGCAGCAGAGGAAGCTACCACAGAAGTTCCGGTCGAGAAGACTGAAGAGTAGAAGATGAACATATGACAAGATGAGAGAGAAGTTTAAGGAGTCCTTTTTCTAGGTTTGCATGTTCAAGTTGGTCAGCTTTTCATCCACATTTATATTTGCTTTGCTAGTTTATGTTGTAATTGAGGTAAGGCTTTAAAATTAAATTAATGGGGTTTGGCATTTGGATTATGATCTCCACTTAGTGTAAGCATCCTGCTTTATGGTTTGATATCTGAGATTATACTGAAGAAAAGAATGTAATGCTTTGGTGATTAGTATGGTGTGAAAATATATGATTTGCTTTAGTTTTGAATAATATTTTTGTTTTTTGTAATATTCATCCTATGTTGTAACAATTTGACGGATCTGTGGACTTGAGCGGATGTTGAGATCAATGACTTCGCATCGCATTAAAATGCATGGAGTTGAAAACAAGAAGAAATTTGAGAAGTCAATGGCAACCGCAGAGAGCTAATTTTTCTTTCCTTTTTATTTCTTCTTAATGTTTTTGCTATCAATTTCATTATGAGTAATAGGGGTCGGTTGAAGCCCTAGTCATGTTTTCTTAAAGTTTTTTATTTTATTATGCTTTTGTTATAAACAGATCAATTTCATGTTCTATTTTACTCTTTACATATGTTTGTTATGTTTGATCACGATAATCATGCCTTGTATTTAGTTTGTTACATAGGTAAATTTAGATGACCGAGTCTTGTGCCTATGCCAAGTGACAAAAGAACTTTTGCGAAGTTCTTGAGATTAATCAACATGAAAAACCAGAATAGATACTATATTCTAGGCTTTGTGTTTCAGTGAATGAATGAGCCCTGGACGTATGAACGATAAAAATTAGCTGTCTTTAGGAGTTGGGGAGCTTACTTGTTAGCTCACCTATAGCTTCTGTGTTTTGACGATTTCCATTGTATTATGCTTACTCGAAGTGCAACTTAGTAGGTATCATGCTAAATTCTTTGAGAATGAAAAGAGTTAGTTGGTCATGTACATTTCGAATTTAAAACGTGTATTTAGTATCTCGAACATTATCCTCCAAAAGCACATATGTCATAGCATGTGCGATGGCCGGATAAGATAGGAAAATCATTTGTATAGAATTTGCATATATATCATTGCAGGATCTGTTTGTACTTAACATGTCAAGAAAAGTAACGTCCGTTAAGCAGACAAATTTTCTAATCTCTTGCTTCCAAATTTATTTATACTATAACCACCCTATATAAACACTTTGACAAAATAGCAATGACACTGCAAACCTTCAACAAACAAAAACACTACCATCCACAGTACCTTCTTCTAACATTAGTCACACGACAAGAGACGACGACATCGACGACATCGAAGGCAACGACCACATTGAAGACAACTACGATGACAGTATCCTATACTCTGTACAATCTGAGTTCCGAGTCTTTTTTTTTTATGTGCAGTCAAGTCCCCCGATTTTACCTCAAAATGTAGATGCAACTAACATATTACTACCATGTGCCGAAGCTACTGCCGACATGTTCTTGGGTGATGATGTTAAGGCGGGTTTTCATCACTGCCTTCGATGGATAAGGCGGGAAACACAGCCGGTAAAAGCAAGTATGAGACGAAGGCAGGCGACTGTAAGCCTCTGAGGACTTGTAAATGTAAAGCCGAGAAGCCAAACCTCGGAACCCCTCTACTGGAAGATACTTCACCGAGGTCCAAAAGAAGAGAAGAACCTTTTTCTGCTCCGCAGACATTTTCCCAACAATCTGCATAATTTTCAAGGAAAAGAAAAAAAAAATTTAGCCACATTGTACTTCTATGCTCATAGCCTACCAATACAAAGCAACTTTTAGCTGCTTTCCTTGTCTTTCGATCATGTTTATACTAACATCATAATATAAAATGATCACAACTGCAAAAAGATGTTGAACCCCAATGTGGAGTGTGTAAGTTTGGGTTGTGCTTTCTCATAAACTCTGAACCTTCCCACAAAGCTTTATACAAATCTGGCCACACACCGCTTAACTCAAAAATTTAACGAAAACCTTACAACTTCATCTGAGCATACAACACTACACTCCCTGTTCTATCTACAGTTTTACTTTGTTCAACCTCATCAAATTTGAAACAAATGAAGTTTTGAGTGTGATACTATTAATATCTAAAAAACCCAGTGCTAAATAACTAATTAGTGAGCCCAAATGAAACGCTGATTTATTTGTCACTCCATTATTTCAAACCCATCACAATGCATGCTTTCATTAATTTGAAAAGTACTGCAAAAGCTTCCGTGTGCGATAAGCCAAACTAGTTCACCAAAGACTTTCCTATGAATAAAGCTGCTTGTCAATTGATATGCTATATTGAAAAATACTAGACGGCTGAGAAGAGTAGACATGTAACAAAAATATAATTACATATTTGACCAAAAGAAACAAGTCGCAAGTCCAATTTCTACTTTCAATAATTATTGGTTGATTCAATACTCTATTTCATATTCCACAGATCGGGAGTAATTGAAAAAGCCAGACCCAGTACAGTATGGTATCCCGTGGAATACTGAATCTGAAATCTGATGCTAATAATATAATAATTGTACTAAACTAAGCAGTCTTAATACGAAAGGGATTAATTGGGTAAGTCCTAGTTGGATTGGGATATCTTAATAAACAAGGATTAGGGGTTGCTAGTCTAGGCTATTAGCCTATTACTAAATTTTTATCAATTATAATTCCAGAATTCAGATTTAAGAGTTTCTCTTGGGTTTATTGCCCTAGAACTTAGTTATCTTTGTTCCATCTTTGATTTTATTGCCATTATCTCTCTTTTGTCTGTTATCACTGGAATCTGCACCTACTGCAATTTGGCCCTATTTACCCACTGGACAGCAGCTTATCACTGCTGCCCTGCATCATGAGAAAGAAGTAAAATATAAGGCAAGAAAAGCACATTAAGAGATAATGAAACCAGAAACGAGCAAGTTTACCTTCCAGAACCAGAGTATTTGAGGATCGGTCTCTTTATAGCCATTGTAATCAGTATGCGCCTTCCAGTCTTCAACACTAATAGCACTTTCACTTCCGTGAAGCATCCAATCAAGATCTTCTAGCTCTAAACTTCGGAAAAAGATACTCTGGAGCCTTGAGCCACAAAGTATATCAGCAAAACCTTGCGCAAAGTGGGACACCTGTTCAGATATAGATGTGACAAAACGATGCTGAATTAGAAGATTAACATATTCCTCCCTGTTCTTGCTGTTTACAACAATGCTTTTCCCAGCAGGGCAAAGCTCCACAGTTTTCCGGAATCCTAACTCCTCCACTTCTCTAACAAATGTTAACCCTAAACCATCTGAATCAATAAACTCGGCATCCATTTCTAGTATCTGCTTGCAACTATTATACAAGAATGGATCTGCATCTCTTATGTCTTCCAAAGATAAACATATATCTCCAGCCAGTTGCTGGAAAAACACACGATCAAAGACTATGCCCACCTGCACTTTATGCATCAAAGCTAATGCAATCACTCGGCCAGCAAAGGTGAAATACTCGAGGTGCAGAGGATCAACTTTAGATGCTGCAAAAATAAGAGACCCGTGACTTGCTAAAAATTTGTAGGAACTTTCAAGCATATATAAAAAAAGTTCACGCAAGAAAAATGCTACATGATATATGAGAGGATACAAATGTTTCAGAACTGTGAGTAATGCTAACAGAAGTGACAACTTCATGCAATGGATTAGAGATTTAACAATTTTAGCAGAATTATGGCCTCCTTTTGTTTGCCTACAGAACAACCAACAACAACAGTAATACACTGACAATCCTTATTTTCTGTTTGTCGTTCCGTAATTTCAACATTTCTACAAATCTAGGCACAATATACTAGAGAATTTGACCTTACCCTGGTGCCCAATGTTTCTACTAGTCAAAGTCTAAACCTGAACATTCTGTAAGGGACATCTAATGTTCGCCGGCATCAATTAGAGAGATCCAACAAAGTGAAGCATGCACATGTGATCACACACTAGGCAACAAAAGAATAGAGCATCATTATGTCCTAAACTATTCCATTATACATTTGGTGCTTGACCATATCTATCGAGTAACCAACACTGTTCCGTCTGTCTGCAATTTAAAGTTCAAATCTTGGTTCAATACCCAATCATATTTCAACACCTATCTATATATGAATGCTATATAGGATTTAGTCAACCAATTATCATCGCAGGCTGGAATTAATGTATCAAGACACGCAAAATGAAAAACAAAATGTAAATGTTGTCCAAGAACACCATGCATTAAAGGCTAAAGGAAGCACACCTGGATTAGGATAGAACCTTCTACAGTCGTTAGGGCATGCAACAAAAAGTGCATTTTGCGGATTAAATATGGCCTGGCATACCAAAAAGAACCACTCCCGCAGTACACCTGGACCTGTAGCTTCCTCGTTTTTGAATTCCATAAATAAACCGCCATGAAGTGACTCAGGTTCCGCACGCCCTATGTACTCGAACGATTCTGCCAATATTTGCGACCTATCAATGAGCATCTCATGCAGCTCCTCATAGTCTTCTTTAACATCAGGGAACATCATCATAGCCAAATGCCTCCGAGACTCAAAATCTAGCACATCTTTGTGCTTAATAAGCCACTGATGATCATCACTTCGCATTGCATACTTGACAACTAAAGCACATAATGCAGCCCTTCTAAGCCTCAAAATCGTCTTAAATTGTTCTTCCCAGCTCTGATAAAGCATAGAAATTCCACTCAGTTCCTTTAAAACAGCAAGATACTGTGACCATCCAGAATGAGCGACATCACCTTCCACCTTTCCTTTCCCAGCCAAAGACTCTCCCATTTTTCCAAGGCATTCATCCATTTTTTTCAGCAAATCAGCATATATAGCTTGAAGAAGCTCAATCTCCTCTCCATACAGTGGATGCCTAAAAGTGCCCCCTTTCAAAGATGCAGGAATAGAACTCTTGAAACACACTTGACTGGCAACTGCAGTGCGCAAAGGGAGCAAGAACGCTCTAAAATCACGTACATCATCCGACGACGGCCTGCCACTCGCAGGAAGGTCCATACTCTCTACCAAGTCCCTAGACAAAATACTTGACAGCTCCCTAACAAATGGAGAAATCTCTTTCAACCCACCAATCAATCCCTCCACTGGCTCCGAGTCCTGCGAATTTCCATCACTTTCTAACAAGGAACCAAGTGAACCACGGCACAGGAGGTACAGAGGGTCCTTCTCCCCTAATCTCCTAAGCAACTTACAAAACTCTAACACAATCGGCGCACAGTAATTATGCAAGTGTTTCGGCAACAATGTAGGGTACGAATTCAGGAAATACTTGATTGAATTTTCAGCAACTGTTCTATTAGCTGGCAGGGGAGAAACATAGAGCATCAGCAGCGCCAAGGGGGCAGAGGACGGAAGGAACACCCGGATATGGCTAACCCCATATCCGGCTGTCATCTCCTTCTGAGCCATGGTCAAGTACTGGCTCATCCTGTTCTTGATGTATTTGGACGGCTCCTGAAGCTCTTCACCTCGGCACATCCGAAATGCGGCGGAGACTATGTCCTCCAGGAGTTGCCAGGCCTGAGGGTGGTCGGTGCTCCGCAAGCGGCCGACCAGTTGCAAACTGGCGTCGTTTTGGATGGCGCACTCAGCGAGCGACTGGTCCGGCTGCAGCTGTTTACCTCTATATATAAGCCTTTGCTCAAAAACCGGAATGCCAGTGATCGTCTGTACGCGATCGTGTAGCGATTTCACCTTGTCGTGAGCGTAGGCCTGGATTACCAGATTATTGCCACCGGACATGGTTTTGATGAAGAATTGAAGCATGGTACGAGACCGAGTCGACTCGGAGTGAGCGGACTCTCCGTGAGAGGCCGATCGGGCATTGGGAACCCGGGGATTGAGGGCGTCGCTGTTGGCGGAGGAGTGAGCGAGGTTGGCGACGCCGTTGGACGACGAATCGACGGCGTTGGGTTCGTCCTTCCTCATCCTGACGTGGACTAGTTCAGAGAGAAGGGCGTCGTCCTCTTCGTCGGAGAAGGTGGGCCCGCCATAGTCGTCGAGTTTGCGCTTGGACGACAATCGGTGTTGGAACTGATCCACCGCGGTGGGGACGGCAGATAGGGCAGTGGTGTCGCTGCGCTGGTAGGCAGCGCAATCGACGGTGCTGCTGGTGGTGGGGCTCCCGGTGATGGACATTTACAGGGTGGGGCCCACCCGCCAGCCGGTTCCTTCCGTTTTCGGTTTCACCTCTCGAGAGAAAATTCACGCGCACGGCGGCCGTGGGTGCATGAAATCGCAGCCGGTCCTCCCGGCGAAACCAAAATTCTATAAATTAAATTAAATTAAAACGGAGAATAAAATTACCGGCGAGGGTCGAAATTGGGGGAAGCCAACGATCGGGGGCAGGGGTCGTCTGTCTCTCTCGCTCTCTCACGTCTGGGTTTCGCATTCACAGCCGTCATCTACAAAGACTGTAATCCTACGCTATTATATATTTTTAATTTATATAATTGGATTAATTTATATTTTTCGATTAATTTAATGTTTGTGTTTCCATTGCCGTGGATTACAAAAATGCCCTCTGGTTATTATCTACTCTCTAGTCTCCACTAGTACTAGTACCAAAGGCGTTACTGATAATTAACGGCTCCGATGCCACTAATTTTATATTGTTAGCTTAAACTTTTCAACCCAATAATTTGATGAAATGGTTCATTACTGGGTAATTTGTCATTTTGCCAGTCCCCGGTTTTTGACTTATGATAAGACAAGTGGAAAATATGCAAGGTGGTGTTCTTTACGGCTACGGTTACTTATAAAAAAAAAGTGGTACTTCTGTTTCCAACGTCTGAAAAATGTATTAAGTTCGAACCTCAGTTGTTTTGTTAAAATTAAGTCTAGATTTGCCATGGCCATGGCCAAGGTGAGCGTGCATAGCTTGAAGGCTTGAAGCTATAACCTCTTGAGTGCTTATTAGTCTATAATCGAGCCACGAAGACTCGGGCTAAAGAAAAATTCAATCGATGAGGAGTCTGAATCAGAATTCTCACTAAAATTGTTTGTTAAATCATTTGGTGTTAGCGTTAGTGAATTGAATTGTTAAATGTTAAAGTTAAGGAACATAGTACCGCAACTATAGTGAATAGGCGTATTAGAACGTATTGATGAAATTCTGGCCAAGAAAGTATCTGATAAAACAAATTGCTTTTTCTTGCGATCGCAATTGAGAGGAATACAAACGAATTTGGATGGGTTGATGTCGGTGTGTGAAGTCGCTGCTTCTTTTTCTACTCGGCACTTCAGCCGAGTCGGCGTACATTCAATGCACTTCTGCCCTCTAACTTCCACGCGTTCTTTCCCTAATCAAATTTTCTATACCAAGTCTTTCCTAATGAATAAACATAGGCTTTTTTCTTACAAAGATTTTCTAGTATGCTTCGGGTAACCTATACTCCGCGGTTTTTGACCATTAGATCGTTGGTCAAAGATATAGTGATCAATATCCAACAGCTAAAAACTCCGTAATATAGGATACCTACCCTCGAACATAATATAATTTTCGTTTCTTACAATACCATCTCAAGGATGCCAATCAAAGTCACTTAACAAACCACTGCAAAACATAGACCACATGTTGCTGCACGAATACAATTTCATGAGATCTCAAGGGTTGGAATGAATACTCCACCGTGACTCAAATGTGAAGGTCATAGCCCTAAAAACAGAACTCGGATTGGCCGCTCAAAAGTGTGAGGTTGTGAACAAAATCTTCTTCACCTGCAGATAAGTTCCACAATGAAACATTGGCGGCGCACTTCGGTGAACCGTGAGCCGTTGATCAGTTGAATCCATTTCGGTAATGAGCATTTTCAACACAAAAGCTTTTTAACCAGCCCCTCACAAGAAACAGATCTGGTCGAGCTAGCATACAAAGTATGAAGAAACAATATCAGGAATATCATCTAATACTGTAGAATATCTTAATGAGTGTGCCTAACGGCCTACATCATCCGAAGGGTACGTCTAACAATCAAGTGGATCGAGCTCCAAATGATAGTCCCACCCCAATTGCAGAGGTCCCCCGCTTGATTGTTAGAGCGCCCCTACGGATGACTTCCCAAGAATTTCACTTATAATTCTATGGAGAATAGCAAAGCCCACCTCAAATGATAGTCCCACCTTAAATCTAGACTGTTGCCATTTCCTCCACCAAACTATTTTGAAGATGGGACGAAATGTGAAATCGAGCCTGTGAATAATTTCAGAGTATATGAGAAGTGTTTTCCCTCATAATCTAGAGATTAGCATTGCTGTCAAACAATGCGGCATAGTGACCGTATCAGCCATCCACTAAAGAACACTCATGATCCTTCATTGAGGAACCCAGTAAGAAATGACTTGTGAGCTGTGCTGTATGTGTTTTCAAAGTGAAACACAAAAGTCAAATCCCAATGTGATACAAGTAATTGAAATGAAAAGCTATAACTGTAGGTTTCAAAGTTTAAAAGTTCTTACATACTAATTTCTTATATATACAGAACTAGAAGAAACGGAAAATACTACTTTGAAAAACGTAGTGACTATTACATTAAACAGTGCAGTGACCGTATCAGATAGTAGAGTGGCTATCGAATTCAGAATATCTTACAGAAGTTCAAGTTCTTAAACGGAAAAAGATATCATAGAGAAAGCAGGTCCTTATTCTTGGTTAGCAGCTGTGGAAGAAGAAATGTGCACCTGATACGGTTAACAATCAGACCAAACCTGACTCGAGTATGTTCGTATAATGGAAGTTAAAACATTCTAAGGCAACTATGCTCTAATCATCTGGCATACGCTGATGTGCTCAGCTCAAGTACATAACCCAGCTACTTCATATTCAGCCCTGAGAGAAACAATTGTTTCGAAGACCAAAGTAAAAGTGGGTGAATGAGACACCTATGCATTCTGCGTTGATCCTACTTTTCGGTATCTCGAGTAACTCGGGTTCATATCTTATATCTAAACTAGTGTCCCAAGTATAAGTCAGATAATTACCTCTCTGTTCTATGTTCTCGTCTTTTGTTGCGAATTGTGATTGCCTACAGCACCAATTTGAAACCTTGAGCCAGGAAATCATCCCTGACAAATACAAGAACCAACTCAACAAATCAAATCACTGAATACTGACTCACATAATAGCATATATAACAATATTGCATCAAATTACCAATTAATCGAAATTTTGATACCCAAACAATCACAACATAAATACTTTTGCAGATACAACCAAATGGGCAATGAAATGTGAACAAGCATGCCATTTACCTCTTCTTATTCTTCTTGTCCCCTGCTGCTTCCTCCTGCTTCTTATCCTCTGGTCTACGAGGATGAACCGGAACAAGGCTTTCCATACAAACTACAGCCTCAAACAAATCTGGCAAGCCGCGAACCTTAACACGCTTGACCTTCTGGCTTTTCAGGTCAAACCAAACAAGACTTTCGTGGTCTTGTTCGAACAAAACTTCACGGTCATTCTTCGAATACACCAAAGGCCTAACGCTCTTGATTCTTCGAGTTTGCGCAACGGTAAACAATTTACTCCAAGACTCTTTAACCCCATACTCCTTCAATGTCCACACATCAACATCCTTATCTTCATATTTAGCTACAATGCAAAGACACCCTCCCAAGCATCCCATATCAATCTGACACTTCCTGTCCATGTTCTGCGGCATAGGCACCTCACGAAAAGTCTCATTCGCAACGTCAAATGCAATGACCAATTCGGTTGCATCTTGATCCAATTCGAGGTTCCGAGTCACCACCCAATGCACACAACCGCTCACAAGAATCCCCATTTTTCGTGTGTAACAGAGTACATAAGGCATGTCTTCAACTCGCTTCCACTCGTTGCTTCTCAGGCTATAAACCCTCACCTCGGACTGAGACGACCGGTAATCCAATCCGATAAACTGAGAAATCCTCACCAATTTATAGTCATCATGAACAGCGTCGTATCCAAGACCATAAACCCTCGCGCCACATAAGCACATGTTCGAATCGCGCTTTCGATCCGATGGCAGAGACGGCAAGATTCTGTACTTCTTCGTCGACGGGTTCCAGAGAGCGATGTCTTCGGCCACGTTACAGAGGCACAGAAGGCCGTTGCAGGATCCCAAAACGCGAATTCGATTGCTGTAGCACATGAGTGGATGATTGAGCTCGACGGCGTCGTTTAAGGAGTCGAAACTAATGCAGTAGAGGTCGGATTCCTTTCTGAGAATCAAACTGAGATGCGATTTGGACTTTGCCGATCGCGTGAGGTGGAGATGGACGAAGTATGAGCTGTCGATGAGCGACCGCCATGATTTTGCAATCGACCGGAAGCGGAGGAGGCGGGTGACGGGCAGACGAGAAAGTATGTCGACGATTACCTCCGGCGGGAGTTCGGCCATGGCCATGGTTGCTTGGATTTGAAGCTGCGTCGTATCTAGGGTGGATTTTGGAGTCATCATTTCTGGAATTTGCTTGCAGGTTCTAGGGTTTTTTCAATTTTGCAGTTGGGGGAAGTAATTCAAGTGGAGGTTTGGAGAAATGTGAGATAGTCATGAGAGCGCGCGGTTCCTTGCAAGATTTCTCGTGAGCCACGTGATGTGCTGAAAAAGATCTCGTGAGCCACGTGATGTGCCGAAAATGGTGATTTTCCGCTTAAAGGTCAACGTGGAACTCGCGAATGAGCACCACGTCCGAAGAGTTTATATTTTCTCTCACCCAAATTATCAAAGTTTGAAACCCTTTTTCAATAGCTTGTATTGAAAAAAATGAAAAATTCATTTGTTTAGGTCCATAATCACATGTTTTGCAATAAAAATGAAAAGTTATCATTTAGACATATAAAACTAATTGAAAAAAAAAAAAACTATTTAACGCATCTTAGTCTTAGAGGGGTGTATTCAATTAGGATTTTAAGTGATTCCGTGAAATTCAAGATGTATTCAATTAGAATTTTAAAATAATTTATTAAAATCCTTAGAAATCTTGATATATTCAATTAGGATTCAATTAGGATTTTAAGTGATTATGTGAAATTCAAGATGTATTCAATTAGAATTTTAAAATAATTTATTAAAATCCTTTAAAATCTTGATATATTTAATTAGGATTTTAAAGAAGGTTATAACATTGTAGGTGTATTCAATTAGAAATTGATTTTAAAAAATTTGAGAAAGTTGAAGAATTAGAGAGAATTGGAGAGATTTTGTACTGTATTTTAAGCATCCACAAATCTCACCTCTCCCCATGAGATTTCAAGGGAATTGAATTAAAATTTTATATGGAATCTCTACAAATCAATTAAACTTCATAAAAATCCAAAGATTTAGGGGGGTGTATTCAATTGAGATTTTGATGGATTTTAATTCTTTTAATGAATCTAGGGGTATTCAATCAGGATTTTAAGTGATTCTCTGAGATTCAAGGTGTATTCAATCAGGATTTTAAGATAATTTATTAAAATCCTTATAAATCCGGGTGTATTCAATTAGGATTTTAAAGAAGTTTATAACATTCCAGGTGTATTCAATTAGAAATTGATTTTAGAGAATTTGAAAAAGTTGAGGAATTAGAGGGAATTTGAGATATTTCGTAGTGTATTTTAAGCATCCACAAATCTCACCTCTCCCCATGAGATTTCGAGGGAATTGAATCAAAATTTTATATGGAATTTCTATAAATCAATTAAACTCCATAAAAATCCATGAATTTATAATTCCACTAAAGTCTGTCAAATTCCCGATTGAATACACCCCCCTTATAAATTTATTAAAGTATATCAAATTCTCAATTGAATACACCCCTTAGTTTTGTGGTGATCGAATACTTTATCTTGTCACGATAAAGTAAATATATTATGTTATCATTAAATAAATACAACCGACTTTATTACGAGATAACTCATCATGTTCATATCGGTAAAGCTTCAAAATCAAGCAACGGATCTTAGAAGAATTCAATTTTGGACGGCATGACTCTTTCTTTTTTTGCGCCGGCATTTGAGTTGTCTTTTATCAAGTTCTAGGTATAAAAGGAAGCAAAAGCAAATCTTTGAGAAAGACTATGAATTAGTGAATTTAATATAACCTTGTTTACGATGAATTTTCAATTTGATTACGAGTCTTACGAAGCTTTTAACATGCACGTGTTTCCTTTATACCATATTCATTTTCTTTTATATAATGCAGAAAAAGTTATTTAGTTTCATTTAAGTACCATAAAAGGAGAGGAACATCCCAGTACTACAATAGGTATCCCTCACCCTCATTTAGATGAGTCCCTCGAATCACTGCCTTGCGCTCTCAAGGGCAACAAGTTTCCTTGTACAATGTAATCTAAATTTACATATTGGAAAACGAAGATTACACCAAAGTAGACGTAGCTCCATCTCGAAGTGAATCACGATATACTATTGTGTTCTTATATGTTTATGTGTTTTTACAGTTAGATTTAAGTTGATCCAATGATCAACCCGATTTTGTGAATCAACAATAATAACGCATTTCTTCGACTTAAATTTGTCATTCATACAGACCCACAATATATCCTCTATACATCAAATACACTTCCTTGGCTCCATTTTATGACGTCCATTCCTTCATTTCTTTGACTCCAAGATATCCATCATCAGCTACTCCCTCGTTTCCTCATAGGTACCAATGTACTCGCCGGCAATCGTCCTCAAAATACATATGCCTTCCTTTAGTTGCATCGTGGCGGGACCAACAAGAGACCCTAGCATGTACCGATCGACCTAACATCCTCTAACGATGCCAACCAATCGATGGTTGGTCTACTGGTATCACAAGAGGATGTCAGGAAGGGACATGCTAGGCTCTCTTGTTCGCCTTTGCACGGTGCAAGTAAGTTCAAGGAATGCAAAGGTTCCTTGGCGACTACTTTGGTACCTATGAGAAAACGAGGGAGGAGCTCAAGATGATAAATTTCAGATTGACGAAAAATTCACAAATTCGACGCTACGGGTCGAACTTTGTAAAATTTTAGCAATGAAAAGATAACGGGCCTTCAAATTTGTAGTGAAACGGGCCTGATTAAATTCGTATGTTGGGCGTACAAAAAGAAAGCCCCATCTTTTTGAACCTAAATAAAATCAGTCTTCCCCGCCAACGCGTGCAACTTGCTTCCATATTCTTACACCTCGACGCTTCTCCTCACTCCAGTCCATCTTCCCCATCCGACTTCGACTTCGACTTCGAAGGCACCAACTTCAACTCCCGTAAAGAATTCGTCCCTGGCGAGGTACTTGGATTATTTATTCTTTTTAATCTTGTTAGTCTTTTGGTTTTAGTTTTAACATGGTACCTAACATTGATTTCTCGCTCTAGGTTTTGTTTTACTTTTACGAGAAGGAAGTTTCTATCTACGCATTATGTATAGAGTTTAAGGTTACCACTAAAAAATATATAATTTTGCATAAATATCATCCGAACTATTGCGGGCGTATGCATTTACTATCAAACAATTTTTCGATGTGCTCTTTGGCGGTTGTTAAAGCCTTCTTCTTATCCACTTTGGGGGCTCGATTTGGCTTCCTTTCTGGCAACTGGTTCGAGTCTGGAGGTCCTTCGGATGGCAGCGGCAGAGGATGCAAGCTGTTCGGTTTCTTTTCTATTTTCTGTTGGGCTTGGTTTTGCTGTACTTTGAAGGTCCATACTTTTGTTGTTGTGTTTGTGTTGTATGTGGACCTCTATCTTGTAACTGTGTGTTGATGGTAATAAAACAAGCAGTCCAATTTTACTTTCTTATTTGCTAGCACATGATCTCTGGCAATCCAAACCTATAAAACAACTTTCACATGATCATAAATATCTGTAGTTCACTTATCACCAAAAACTAAAGACGAATAATTGATCAGCATATAAATGTTTCTCAAATACTCTCTCTCAAAGTGTGAAAGAACAGACAACAATAGTCTTTGTCCGACCGATGATAATATGATCATCGAACCTCCTAGGGACCGCATACTAGAAAACAGAGAAGGAAGCTTCCCTAGTCACTCTCATTTTCAAGCTTTTTGTGTTACTCGACCTTTCCTTCGCGGTGAATGAACAGATGAATCTAAAGATATACTCAGGCGTGGAGATCATGGCTAAGGGGAATGAAAGTGAGGCTGAAACTTGAAAGAAGAGAAATGAAAGAATTAACTTGTTATTGTTGAAAATGAATTCCATATTGATGAGAGGAGGGACTTTGCCTAGACTTTTATGGTGGAACCTCAACTTTTTTATGATATCAGAGCAGGTTGTTCCACGTGTGAAGCCCAACGGCCACACGCATTTCACGTTATCCCGTTTGTGTTTGTCCACGTGTTAGGTTTGAAATTTGCCACATGTGAGAGGGCGTGTTAAGAATGAATTCCACATTGATAGGAGGATGGATCTTACATTAGCTTATAAGTAAGTTGATATATTCCTCATATTATCAATGGGTTTTATGGTGTAACTCCAACTTTCTTCATGTATTCCAAAAAAAAAAAAATCAAATGTACATGGCCTCACATGAAGGATTGATACCCCGCGTATACACATGTTGACATTTCCTGATCCCGTGTGAGATACTTGGAGAAGAATCATCTAGGCCCTGCCCAATATGTGTTTTATGTCACTTTCACCAACAAATACGTGTCACTAAGCGATATGAGTTTTGTTGGTCTTATTTTCAGCCCCAGACGTTATCTTTCGAAATTGAGGGCAGTTAGAATAATTGATCATGTGACTTTGAACATGTAACTGAATTTGGCAAAACCAAACTTGGGGCCATGACAATACTAGCCACCAACCATTTTTAAGAAAACTAAAGGAAAAGAAGGAAAAGGGCCAAAAGAAGAGGACCATACATATTAATTAGGGAGTTTTAACGAAAAGCTCCCGGTACTATTCACTTTAACGAAAAATCACATTTTTACACTAAAAAGTCAAACCTGGTACTATTCACTTTACCTTTTATTTTGTTCTTATCGTTAAAATTCAAAATTTTCAAGCCCTTTTCATTAGTTTTCTTATTAATTATACCCTACCTTAGTGATTGTGTTTGAACATTATTGCTCTTAGAATGGCAATTTTGTTCTCTCGATCGATAGAAACCACAAAGTTGGATAGCTATCATGTGTGTTCCACAAGGCAATTAAGGGTTTTTATTTTATTTTTTGTGATTGTCTCGGCGCGGAGATTTTAAAATCAGAAAATATTAAACTTACTACAAATTATAATATCATTTAAATCCCTAGATTTAGGATTGCTCGAGCTAAATCGACCTCTAAGTTATGATTATTATTTGAGCAGTACATTACATTGAAGTTTAGAGTCCAACTTCTAGAGGTTGATGTGTATTATTTTTACATGTCGTGATCGGATTATACTAATAGAAAAATAAGTACGTTAATTAGTAATAATTCAATCTTCAAAATTAATCATTTTAACATTATCCTAAAAATGCTCCAAAACTACCTGTAAGCTTAATCATCAGTGGAAAAATGAATTTGGGTCTGCCACGCGAATAGACAAATCATTTCGAGGTCAAGAAAATGAGAGATTTTTTAGTATGATCGTCACACGGGATTGTATATCACATGTTATTACATAAATAGTGAGACATGTGTGTCAAAAAGTTAATGACTTAAAAATATAATTTTCACTACTTACATAAACACGTAGTGTACTATTTATGTTTCCATCACAATTAAAAATTTCTCCAAGAAAACAATATAGTACAATCATTCAGATGATAGAGTGGCTGGACCTTGCATTATTATCAAGTTCAATGGTTGTGGCAATTTGCAGTCCTTTTCTGCACACGTGGCTCTGTTTGGCCTCTTTGCCCGCACTAAATTTGAATGAGAGGTCATCTATTAGAAAATGTCACACTTTGCCATGTTCTTGGATATAAATTTTGCTAACTCTTCTTAACGAATAAATGACAATAAGTAGCTAAATCCAATTTAATTAGCAATACCAGAATGAAAGCCAAACTTGTTTACTACCACTTTAGTGATGAATGAGTCAAAAACTTCTTACACATAAGTTATATTATTTAAAGCTTGCACAAATATGATCTATAATACTTATGTGTGACATTATATATAAAAAGAAAGACAAATTTGTCTACTATTTTATATGTTTTGAGAAGCGATATTTTACAACACTTTAATTTATAGAATTTATTTGTATTATAATATGTATCAGTAATATGAACAATTTATAAGTCTAAATAGCATTACCCTATAAAAAAATAAATAAAAAATAAAAAATAAAAAAGGAAAACTAATGAAAAGGGCTTGAAAACTTTGAGTTTTAACGATAAGGACAAAATAAAGGATAAAGTGAATAGTACCAAGTTTGACTTTTTAGTGTAAAAATGTGGTTTTTCGTTAAAGTGAACAGTACAGTGGGCTTTTCGTTAAAACTCCCAAATAAAAAGACTCAAACTCAAAAGACAAAAAGGCGGACATCCTGACCTTACTTACTTGTATGCAAAACTATATAGAAAATCCTTAATTATTTGTATACAAAACCAAATAAAAAAGCACCATTTCGTCGCTTTATATAACCAAGTGATTTCCGTAATCCAATCCAACATCAATAACATGGATAATCATCCAATATCCGAAGACCCCAAAACCCCACTTCTCCTCTCCACGATCAAATCCAACGGTCGCAGAGCTTCCATTCATCCTTGAAATCCATTCTAACACTCAAGAACTTCTTCGTCCTCCTCGGACCTCTTCTGTGCACCATCATATGCCTCTGTGTGAAGCTAGATGGCCCGGTGGCCAGCCGGAACATGTTGGCGGTGCTGGTGTGGGTGTTTGCTTGGTGGCTCACGGAGGCTGTGCCCATGCCAATTACCTCCATGTCCCCACTCTTTCTCTTCTCTCTCTTTGGAATATCCTCCGCTGATGATGTTGCTCACTCTTATATGGATGATGTTATTGCCCTTCTTCTTGGAAGCTTTATATTGGCTCTTGCTGTTGAGCATTACAACATCCACAGAAGATTGGCTTTGAATGTGAGTTTCTCTAGCTACTATGCTTCTCTGCTAAGATGGATCACCTTAATGGTTATTTATGCTATGATTATTATGCTTAATGGTTATTTTAGTACAAGCGTACAGATATATGAGAAAAAGAAAGAAAGGGACCAGATGGCAAACATTTTACTTCTCTCTTCATTCACAATTTCCCTCTGTTATTTTTGCATTCCTTGTTTGGTAGAAAGCTATTGCAGCCATATATATTACATATAATAATTATAAATTTGGTTTGTCCGGAAATTCATTGGATTAGATTTGAGAAATCTGTCATTTACTAGGTAGTTCACTAACTACTCCCATATATATATATATATATATATATATAATAGAGAGTTTTAACGAAAAGTCCACGGTACTGTTCATTTTAACAAAAAATCACATTTTTACACTAAAAAGTCAATCATGGTACTATTCATTTTACCCATTATTTTATCCTTATCGTTAAAACTCAAAGTTTTCAAACCATTTTCATTAGTTTTCCTTATATAATATCCTATCGAAATTTTAAATATTGGAAAAAATATATCTGACTATTTTTTCTTCCTAAATTAATGCACTTTTGTCCAAGAATACCGAAATGCAAGAGAGGAGCGTCAATAATGCTTCCCTAATCCATGGTAAATGTTACGTTAGAAAGGAAACGTGAATTTGAATTCTCATACATTTCATTCCAAAATCAACAAGAATCAAATGATTAGTCCTCCCTCCAATGACCTCAAAATCCCACTTCTCCCACTTGATGATCCAAATCCAAACCATAACTCACAAATCAGCTTCCCTTCTTCACTGGATCCATTCTAACATCCAAGAACTTGTCCATCCTCTTGGGGCCTCTTTTGAGCACCGTTATTTGCCTCTGTGTCAACTTAGATCGCACCGTCGCTAGCTGGAATATGTTAGCAGTGCTTGCATGGGTGTTTGCTTGGTGGCTGACGGAGGCCGTGCCGATGCCAGTTACCTCAGTGTCCCCTCTCTTCCTCTTCCCGTTCTTCGGAATTGCCTCTGCAGATGATGTTGCCCACTCTTACATGAACGATGTTATTGCCCTTGTTCTTGGAAGCTTTATTTTGGCTCTCGCCGTTGAGCATTATAACATACACAAAAGATTGGCCTTGAATGTGAGTCCTCTTTTCGTTGTAGTTTTCTCATATTTATAACATACACAAAAGAGTGGCCTTGAATGTGAAATCTATTTTCATTGTTGTTTTCTCATATTAACCCATTCATGTGATACATCGTTCACAGAATATTATTGGCGTCAATAAAGCAAACATAAACATATTTTCGACAACATTAATATGTGTCACAACTTGAGAATTGAGTGCCTTAGTGTCTGAACCCTACTGGGGTGAGAGCTACATTGTGCTCGAACCTTGTCGCATACTATCCGCTTAGGGCTTTCAAAATAATTTTTTTTTTGGATTCAAGCGATACAGTGAAGGAGAATCGAACTTTGGACTTCAGGTACAAGAATAATTTATGGTAATGCTAAAAAGACAATATATTTAAACTAAATTTTGAAAACTATATGACGTAGTTGTTAATGTTCGAGAGAAATTTTTTAATATACCGGAAATACGACTCAGTAAATTAAGTGTCATAATAAAATTAGTTGGATTTTCTTTTTTCAAGTTTCCAACAAAGTGTATTATTACACTTGGTCTGTCGGGCAATGTTTGCGGCACACTAAAAAATCTCTCGATGTTTGAATTATTACTTAAATATTGATTAATGTATTTATTTTCTATTGGTAATACATTTACAAATTAGAGAAGCTGATTTACCTAGTATTACTAGTTAACCTTTTTTTATTTGCCGAACACAGATAACCCTGGTGTTCTGCGGAGATCCCTTGAATCCGCCATTGCTGCTGCTGGGAATATGTGGGACCGCGGCATTCATCAGCATGTGGATGCACAACGTGGCAACTGCGGTGATGATGATGCCCGTAGCCACCGGCATTCTCCGGCGGTTTCCGACGGGTCCTGACCAGTCCGTGGTTGTGAGCAACTTTTGCAAAGCCGTGATTCTGGGGGTGTTGTACTCCATAACCATAGGAGGGATGAGCACTCTGACGGGGACAGGTGTCAATCTCATATTGGTTGGAATGTGGAAGAGCTATTTCCCACAAGCAGCTCCGATCACCTTCAGCACCTGGTTCTGTTTCGCCTTCCCTTCGGCATTGTTGATGTTCTTGGCTTTGTGGGCTTTGCTTTGTTGCTTGTATTGCTCAAGGAGTTCAGGCCAGGCTCTCTCTGTTTATTTAGACAAAGCCCATTTGAAGAAGGAGCTTGAATTGCTAGGTAGGATCCCTCAAACTTAGAGCAACTTACATGCAATCAGCATCGAATTGTTGTGGATCCTAATCAATCACGCATTGTAGTGTGTAAATTTTTTTAACAACTAAAATGCTTCTAACTAAATTAGCCAAAAAAAAGTTCAAATGTGTTTTTGAGGGAGTAGGACTTTTAATAAAAAATCAATGTGTTTCTAAGTACTGATATTAAACCGTTGATGAGAAAAAAAAAATTCTTACAAAAGCAATTTCGAAAGGAAATTGTTATTGGCACTTCAAAAATTTCATTCTACACTTCAAACTTTTTATATTAGGAAAGAAAAATACACTTGTAAGGTATGTAAAATGAGATTTTTGGAGTACCAATAACACTTCTCTTTCGAAAAAACCACTCTTTTTTATGGCAATTGTTGTGAATACCCCAAATGCCTTAATAAAATAGGTAACACATGGTATCACCGTATTGGTCATGTTCTTTTCGGCTTTTGGCCCAATGTTCAGTATCCAATCTTAGGCACTAGAGAACACCTTCTGTGTAATTGTATTTCTAAATCCACTTACAAGTGTTGATGCGGCAACCGGCAGGTCCAATGGCTTTTGCTGAGAAGATGGTACTGGCTTTGTTTTCGGTGCGTCCCCAAGTACTCAGTTTCGCATAGTTTTTGAGTCTGGATGTGCACTCCAGTTATTATGACTAGCATTTTCTGCAGATGCTGATTGTTTTGTGGATGACAAGAAGCATAACGGAAGATATTCCGGGCTGGGGAGTCCTCTTCAACGGGCGTGCCGGAGATGGAACTGTCAATGTGAGTATTGACCTTTCTTCTTATGTGTTCTAACTTTAAACATCCAATAGCCTTATAAACAGACCTTTCGTTGGATCAAATTTTCAAGTGTGACTTGAAATGTTTGTAGGCTATGGTTGCAACTTTTTTGTTCATAATTCCAAGCAAAAAGCAGAAGGGTGAGAAGTTGATGGACTGGGAAAAATGCAAGAAGCTACCCTGGAACATCATATTGTTACTAGGTGGTGGTTTAGCCATAGCTGACGGAGTTCAATCCAGTGGCCTTGCTAATATATTATCTGAAACCCTAGATTTTTTGGAGGCAGTCCCATATGTTGCCATTGCACCTGCTGTGTGTCTCATAAGTAGTTCCATCACTGAGCTGATCACATCAAACAATGCGACAACCACGCTTATTATTCCTCTCCTAATTCAAATTGCCAAAAGTATGCATGTGCATCCTCTCCTTCTGATGATTCCGGGTGGCATTGGGGCACAATTTGCTTTCTTGCT
Organism: Cotoneaster glaucophyllus; assembly: GCA_036320875.1. Classification (NCBI taxonomy): domain Eukaryota; kingdom Viridiplantae; phylum Streptophyta; class Magnoliopsida; order Rosales; family Rosaceae; genus Cotoneaster; species Cotoneaster glaucophyllus. The sequence continues at coordinate 891,561 of CM070059.1, read as the reverse complement.
TCCTACGGCAACTCCTTCAAATACCGTAGGATTCGCCACTGGCCACATTGAGATCCAAGATATGATCAAGATTGGCCTGCCATTGAAGATTGTTGGGATTGCTGTGTTGACCCTTTTGATGCCCACTCTTGGTAACATTCCTTTTCTCTTCAATATTCAGCTCACTTAAATTTTGATCAATTTTCATCTTCATTACATGGTGTTGTGTTCACAAGTAACTATTGTGTTTTGGCTATTGCAGGGGCTTATGTATTTAAGACAAGTGAACCAGTTTAATGACTTGAAAGTTCAGAAATGTTTCGATGTCTCGCAAAATTCCAGGGCATAATAAAAAGTAGAACATATTTCATTAGCAATAGTTATAGTCCTATAAATTCGAAACACAACTTTAAATTACATTTTATATATGAACTCCATTATGGTCAACCTTATAAACATGAGTGAATATGTATGCATATGCATTTTGGTTATTATACAAGATCACATCACCACATCATCTCCATTAAAACATTACATCCCAAGCAAATTTAAGTTTTAACAGCACACCAATATATAACTGGCACACAAAGTTTTAAGGCTAGAGTGACCAAGATAAACCAATGATCGGAGGCTTCTATGGAGATTGTGATTTTCTGGGCTGTTATTGATCACTCCATACTGATCAACTTTACTTTCTCCAAACTCCATGCCGGTCAACCGAGCAGGGAAAGTTTTTGAACTTGAAACAACAGTGAATCTCCATGTAGCGAAGTCCAGGCATAATTTTCCTCAGGTTCTCCCAATCTTCCTCAAACCTCAGAAACTTCAAACGCAAACCCTCAACATTTTTCCAAGTGGACTCATCACTGGTCAGTCTCACAATGTCACAATTCTCGACACAGAGATACTGCAATCTAGAAAGCTTGGCCGGATGAAACCAGTTGGGCATTGTTTTGGAATGATAATTCCTTACATAAAACTCCCTGAGATTTGGAGGCATCTGAAGATTGTCTAACTCACTCAAAGTTTTATTTTCTTTACATTCTTCAGCATCAATGGAAAGAACCTTGAGATTCTTGAGTCTTGATAGGATGCCTATTTCATCTTGGGAGATTTCAGCGTCAGCACTTATGACAATTCGAAGAACTCTTAGCTTCTCTAGTTCTCCGAGCTCATGAAGGGCGCAACCTTGTGTTTTGTCTGGATTCACCACCTTCAATCCGGTGAGTTCTTGTAGAAGATAGAGGCTCCCTAGACCCTTGGGTAGGCAATCAAGGGGACAATCTCCAAGGTCCAAGACAATGAGCCTCTTCAAAGATATGATTGTTGGGTGTATTTTGACTAGTTTTTTGCATCCTTTCAACACCAAAAGCTGGAGGTTAAGCAGTTTCTGAATCGAAGATGGGACTTCCAGTATCTGAATTCCACTCAAGTTTAGACATGCTAAGCATTTGAGAGAACTGATATAGCTGAAGAGATCCTCTGCGCACGTTAATGTTAAATAAAACGTGAGATGGAATATTTTGTTTTGTTTCGTTTTTTTGTTTTTGTTTTTGTTCGTGGAAAATGATTTCTATATGTCTCTTCTTCTTATACACACTCCTTTTATTTTTTTTCCTTTGATTTATTCTATCAAAGGTCATTAATAAAGTGGGCGTGCATAAAGGAAGAAAAGAGGTTTGTTATAATCATTTTTATATGCACAAACATCGCATATACAAGTGCACACACTCAATTGATCGAAATTAGAAAGCATGATGAAGAATTTAAAGTATGCTCTACCTGGAGACGGGCTGCTGTTATCTTCGACAACTTTAGAGTAAGACAAGTTCAACACCCTGAGGGACTCCAGGAACCTAAAATTCTTGCCAAAGTTATTAGGAGGGATTGACATGAGAAAAAATGTCCTCAACTTTGGATAATCTTCTATTTCCTTCTTGTCATCATCCATGTCTTCGCTGATACAGAACCATCGTGGCGTTTGCTCATGTTTCTGCATTAGCTTTCCCTGCTCATTGAAGATGCAAAATGCCTCCTCTTCCGAAATCTTGATAATTACCTCCCGCACCATATCATGTATCTTGCACTTATAAACTCTCCCATCATACCCTCACCGATCCACTGCTTCCAGCAGGCATCTGTTCACTAGTTCTGCGAGATATTCATATCCCAATTCTATCGCAGTTTTTGAGCCCTTTCCCTGGACGAGGCCCTCCCCAACCCACCAGTGAATCAACTGTTCGACATCTATCTCAAAGTCTTCAGGATAAATGGAGACACACAATAGGCATTGCTTGAGACTGGCATGTGGAAGTTCATCATAGCTTAACTGAAGAGAGTCTATGATAGCTACAATTTTTCCTTCGGTTGTGAGTGCATGGAATTTGTTCCGCATGTCTTCCCATTCTGAAGGAGAATCAACCTTCTCAGACAATATGCTTCCTAAAGTCTTTATTGCCAGAGGAAGGCCACCACATTTCTTCAAGATATACACTGAGACATCTTTATAACGATCAAAAGGGCATTCTCCCTTGCTTTTTCGAAATGCATATTCGCTGAATAAATCCCAGCTGTCTTCGTTCTTCAGAGGCTTATGGTAATGAATTTGTGTGTTTCTAAGAACCATTGTTTTTGCAACGTGTTCATTCCTGGTGGTAATAATGATGCAGCTGGATTTACCAACTGATGTTGGTAGCTTGGAGCACAGGTCGTTCAACCAATCTGATTTGTTTCTGTAAGGCCACACATCATCCAGGACAATGAGATAGGATTTACCGTCAAGGACATTGATGAGTCTGCGCAATATTTCATCACTATCCAAGGAAGACGTTTCTACATTAACTTTGTTGAGTAACTTCTTCAGGATCCCCCGCTCGCAGAAATTTTCCGAAACACACACCCACATTCTCTTTTCAAAGTGAGCCAAGATTTGAGAATCGTTAAAGAGTTTTTGAGCAAGTGTGGCTTTGCCCAAGCCCCCCATCCCCACAATGCCAATGTAGTTCATTGCTGGTTCCTTCTCGTCGTCGTTAAGTATCCACCCTTTCAACTTTTTTATGTCCTCATCCAATCCATATGTCTTATGTAAGCAGAAATCTTGTGAACCAATAAATTGCCTGCTGCTGCTTTCGATGTGTTGTGATGAGTCAATATTATACTATATATTTTACCCTATTCTTAGTATTAATTTATTGATTATTTTGGTAGAATTTTGATACTTTGTTATATATTTCTAATGTAGGACATTCGACTTCTTCTGGAGCAAAAAGTATTCAAACGGACGAATTTTGGAGTGATTCCAATTGGAGGATGTTCGTGAGTCTTTCAAGATGATTGTGTCAAAATTCCAGATTTTTCTACCGAGCTGTTTGACCGTGGCGATGTAATTAAGGCCCAGCGCGCAGCTTTTCCAGATTGACGTTTTTGGACGTTTTGGGTATTTTGGAGGTCAAGATGGCATATTTTGAGAAGGATTCCTTCTGAGGATTTGTAGGGGACGTCTTCAGCTTTCAAAAGAGACCTTTTGGGACCAAATCGGAGTTGATTTGGTTGGTCAAAAGTGTGATTTTCTGAGAAGTGCGAATTCCAGTTCAAATAGGAAACCTTTTATTTTCTGTTTTATTATTTTATTAGGTTTCCTAGTTTTATTCTAAGACCTTTTACTAGGAGAATTTTAATTATAGTAGTATAAATAAGGCTTTTTAGCCATTAGAGAAAAAAAAAGGAAAAGGACGCAACATAGGAGAAGACATAGGAGGAGGAACAATTCAAGTTTATTTTCAAGGTGTTTTCTTTCCATGTTCTTAATAATATTTTGTTTTATGGTTGTTAGTAACTAATCTCGTTTGCTAGGGCGAGGCCACGAGCCTTAGCAAGAATATGTAGTTTCTTTTCAATTTGCTTATGATATTATGCATGCAAGTTTTGGATTGTTAATCACCGTGCTTTAAACTATCTAATTGTCTTGATGATTGGCCACCATTAGGATATTTAGAAAAGTAATTTGATGCAATTTTGGCGGAGGGCTGTCCCTGAAATTGGCGCTAGCTTTTTGTGGTTAATATGTGTAACTTCTTAGGATGGACGACACGTCTTAAGGGTTATATGGTTTTTCAAAAGGTTTTCACAAAACTTAATGAGTCTTGCATGTTCACATTCGATCTGGACGCCACGGACGGGTTGCATGTTAGATATACGTTCTATGTTGGGGTCCCAAGTAGGGCATATTTTAGGAAAATCAAACCTTCAAAATATGCATGTGTAATTCATAAGTAATTGGAAAAGCTACGTAGGATTGTTAAGGTGACGGCTGAACCCTAGTGCTCAAAATTTATTTTCACAACTATTTTCTTTACTTTCCAATTTATTTAATTGTTTTTAATTAAATTCGTTTTTAATATTTTAGGTAATAAAATCAACATCTTCCCAATTTCGTTTTTAAATAAATAATTAACTAAGATTTGGTTTTAACATAGATTATTCATTCAATCCCTGTGGAAAACGACCTTGCTTGAGCTGCTATACTACGACAATCTTGTACTCTTGCAAGTATTTTTTTAAGTGTTTTTATCCCTACTTTTGCAGGTGGTAAAAATCCTATCAAGAAATTGGCGCCGTTGCCGGGGATTGTTTTAAATAATTTGTGTTTATCATTCTTAGTTAATTGCTCTTGTATATATCTTTTTATTTACTTGATTTTAATTTTTTTTTTCAGGTAACAATCTGTTGGTTTTAAGGGCATTGCAGCAATGGATTGGTTTGGAGCCTCACAAGAAGCACCTGCAGTTTGTGCTCTTTGCAATTTGAATACGCATGATATTATGTATTGTCCTCAGAGGCAGTAGTTTCCAAAGTTTGTGCAACAGCATATCAATATGAGGAACAATTTTCAGAGGCCTAGGTGCAAGACCTATTCAAATTTTTACAATCCATCATGGCCAGAGCATCAAAATCATATGTGGGTGGGTAGCCATCAGCCTTTTGAAGAGGCTCATGCGCCACCAAAAGCTGAATGGGAGATTGCAGTTGACAAATTGCTGCAGCCTTTTGAGCAACCTGCTGCACCAGCCAAAGCTTTGTGGGAAATTGCAATTGACAAGTTGGCAGATGCCACTCGCATCAGTATTGAGCAAAGCAACCAGAACCTGCAAAAGATACAGCAGACAATGAATCAGAACATGCAAAATATGCAAGCTTCACTAATTAATTTGGAGAGGCAATTTGGACAGCTCATGCATCAATGGGACGAACACGAGGAAGACGAGTTTCGTTGTCAACAAATTGTTGTGCCACAAGATTCAGAGGAATGGTGTGTAATTCAACCACCCCGATATGCAGAGAGTTATGATAACATGCTGGAGAACACTGAAATTGAAGAGCCAATTTTATGTGACTCATGCCCAAAGGATGAAACAACACATTCTGATCCTAATATCCTCCCCGATTCTTTGGCTAGCCAAGTTCATGTGCCACCTAAATCTTTCCCACAAATACTACACGAAGACATGAGTGTTAATATGTCAGGAGAGGTTCACATAAATTTAACATCTAATATGTCGCATGATCAGCTCTCTAACACACATATCAATTTGGATACAGGGCAGATGACTACTGATACAATTTATGTTGCTGAATTGGACAATCCAGCAGTACAAGCATTCAAATTTAAAGAAAATCTAGGCGAATCCTATGGGCAAGCTAAATTCTATGTTGGAATGCAGAAAAAGCTTAGTGGCTGCCCAATTCTTCGTCATGAAATTCGTCCAGTGCAGAAACTGTGGGTATTAAATACAAGATTTAAGTCCGTTCAAGGAAGACACAAGCATCGATGGAGGGGAACCTATTTGATCACAAAGATTCATTCACATAGAAGGGCAATTATGAAGATTTCAACTACTGATAAACAACACATTCCATACCTACTGTTGTCATATGATGCTGCTAAAGAGTGGTTGATTCTAAAAGGACAAGTAACGTGATCATCAGTTCATCTACGTCTAGCTATGGACGTTAACTAAAGCGCTAATTGGGAGGCAACCCAATCTTTCTAACTCTTTTCTTCTTATTTCGTTTATTTTATTTTCTTGTTTTTATTCCTAATTACAAAAAAAAAAAAAAAAAAAAAAAAAAATCCGAAAACTGAAAAACACAAAAACAGCAATTATTTTTTTAGTTACTCAGTACTTTATTTTGGGTTCTATTCTAATTAGATTTTTAATGTGTGATCTTTGCAGGCTGCATTCGAAATTGTTTTGGCCAAATTGCTACTACTCGTGGATTCATAGCATTCATCTATTCACCTCTCAACCATCCGTTCATCACAGCTTTGCATTCAACATTAACATTACGGTGCAGAAATTTGACAAGAAAGCCAACTGGAGTTTAAGAAAAGTTACAGTGGGTTTGCAAAGAAGACTCTGCACTACTTAGATCGACTTCACCCATTAGCTCTCACATTTCAATTTAAATTAAACCAAAACATACTTCAATACAAGTTTGGGGGTGGACCAAGTTGCACCGAGGAGACCAGTACTCAAGCTAAGATCCAGAGTTATGCACGAAGTTTTCTCGGCATTAGCCATCAGGAGACATGCACAACAAAGGGAAAATTATGAGCATGCACAGATATATTCATGCATGGCTGCACAAATACACAAAGACACTGAGACAAAATCATTCACACAAACTCATACAACCTATCCATCTAAATCATGGTTGGGAATTTTTACCTTCCATTGTACCTTAAGATCTCGCAGGGGGCGTTCCGTGCAGGGACCCGAGAGCGTTGGTGGACATGGCACCGGTTTTCACGATAAAGGTATGGCAGCCCCACCCTGCTGTTGACCTCAGATGAGGAGCCACTCTGGATCCTCTTTGCTGTGCGATGCGAAGAAGCGAGATGCGCAGACGCGATGTGCGCAGCAGCAAGGTGCGCAGAAGAGAGACGAGAAGAAGAGAGATGGGTGAGGGACGTGAAGAGTTTTCATTTGAGCTTCTCGAGAGAGAGTGTTCTGGCGTTCTTCTTTGCGTTTAGCGAAATGGGAGAGAGACATTGAGTTTCTATCAGAGTTCTGAAGGCTGCAGTGCGATCGGGCCGTTCATTTTGGCATCCTAAGCAACCCGTGAGCCGATGCTTGCCACATGTCCGAAGTTGGTGCTCCCCATGCTGCTCTGACCTCAGATTTTTTAAATTACAAAGGCAGAGAGTCGTTCGGCTCTACCCGGCGCTGGGCTCGAGGTGGGAATCCAATGTTTGTTCAAAAGCAGCTAGGGTTTTTGTGGTGCACGTGTGTGGGCATGCATGTGAACCATGATGGCCCACTGGTGGGCTTACTGGGCCTGAATATTTGAGCACATCTCAACATTTTCTTTTCCTTCTCTGGCGCCCAATCCACACCTCCAGGCCACTTCTTTTCCTACGCCCGCCTGCCCAGGTCCCTTCTTTTCTTTATTCTTTTATGTTCTTTTCTTTTTCTGTTAGTTCATTTTATTTTGTTAATTCTTTTTCGTTTTATTTTTCTTTTTATGTTTTTACATTATTTAGTTTATCGTCGTTCCAGTTTTTTTTTTTTTTTTTTTGGTTATTCTTTCTTTTCCACACCTTGAGGACAATGTGTGATTTAAGTTTGGGGGTGGGAAATAGAATTTTAGGTTTTTAATTTTTGAGTCAAATAAAAATTTTCATTCTTTTTAAGTTAATATCCATAGTTTATTTTAAACGTTAGAACAAATGGACATGGTGAAGGTTAATCCCACAATAGAGTCTTTTCCATTTATCGTTGCTTAGACATTAATTCATGAGTTATACTTTGCAAATTTGCACGTTCACATCAACATGGTTTGTGGGGAGTGAGATTGAAATACTTACTTTTAGTCTAAGTTGATTTTAACTTTTGTTTCAAGAAAAGTTAGTTATTGTTATCAATAAAGTAATAATTGTTCCACCCGAGACTTTATCTAGTAACCGGGCCAGTCCTGTCTAATCAACAGTGATTCTCGCGTCAAACAGTAGAGTCTTGGCATGGGGCAGGGTGGTTAGATTGGTTCCGAGAGAACGAGCATCACATGACCACCACTGTTACTAAAGAAAAAAAAAAAAAAAAAAGCAAGAAAAGTCGAAAAGAAGAAAAAAGTATATGAGAGTATGTGAAGTGTTGAAATAAGGACGAGAGGTAAGGGTTTGAGTCGAGTCTCCTTAACCATGTTGGTTCACTTTACACCAAAGGAAGTTCATGAATTCTTTTCTAATTGATTCTAAATGGCTTAGACTCTGTGGTGAGATTAGTTGGAACTTTTGAAAAGATGTTCTAATTTTTAACGTTTTCCATGGATTGCAACTTGAAGGTGGAAATTCTGTTTTGTTTACTTTTGTTTAAGTTCTTAGGTTTGTTAGTTTTTATTTTTGTTTTTGAGTTTTGTTTTGCTTGAGGACAAGCAAAAAGCTAAGTTTGGGGGTATTTTGATGAGTCAATATTATACTATATATTTTACCCTATTCTTAGTATTAATTTATTGATTATTTTGGTAGAATTTTGATACTTTGTTATATATTTCTAATGTAGGACATTCGACTTCCTCTGGAGCAAAAAGTATTCAAACGGACGAATTTTGGAGTGATTCCAATTGGAGGATGTTCGTGAGTCTTTCAAGATGATTGTATCAAAATTCCAGATTTTTCTACCTAGCCGTTTGACCGTGGCGATGTAATTAAGGCCCAGCGCGCAGCTTTTCCAGATTGACGTTTTTGGACGTTTTGGGTATTTTGGAGGTCAAGATGGCATATTTTAAGAAGGATTCCTTCTGAGGATTTGTAGGGGACGTCTTCAGCTTTCAAAAGAGACCTTTTGGGACCAAATCGGAGTTGATTTGGTTGGTCAAAAGTGTGATTTTCTGAGAAGTGCGAATTCCAATTCAAATAGGAAACCTTTTATTTTCTGTTTTATTATTTTATTAGGTTTCTTAGTTTTATTCTAAGACCTTTTACTAGGAGAATTTTAATTATAGTAGTATAAATAAGGCTTTTTAGCCATTAGAGAAAAAAAAAGGAAAAGGACGCAACATAGGAGAAGACATAGGAGGAGGAACAATTCAAGTTTATTTTCAAGGTGTTTTCTTTCCATGTTCTTAATAATATTTTGTTTTATGGTTGTTAGTAACTAATCTCGTTTGCTAGGGCGAGGCCACGAGCCTTAGCAAGAATATGTAGTTTCTTTTCAATTTGCTTATGATATTATGCATGCAAGTTTTGGATTGTTAATCACTGTGCTTTAAACTATCTAATTGTCTTGATGATTGGCCACCATTAGGATATTTAGAAAAGTAATTTGATGCAATTTTGGCGGAGGGCTGTCCTTGAAATTGGCGCTGGCTTCTTGTGGTTAATATGTGTAACTTCTTAGGATGGACGACACGTCTTAAGGGTTATATGGTTTTTCAAAAGGTTTTCACAAAACTTAATGAGTCTTGCATGTTCACATTCGATCTGGACGCCACGGACGGGTTGCATGTTAGATATATGTTCTATGTTGGGGTCCCAAGTAGGGCATATTTTAGGAAAATCAAACCTTCAAAATATGCATGTGTAATTCATAAGTAATTGGAAAAGCTACGTAGGATTGTTAAGGTGACGGCTGAACCCTAGTGCTCAAAATTTATTTTCACAACTATTTTCTTTACTTTCCAATTTATTTAATTGTTTTTAATTAAATTCGTTTTTAATATTTTAGGTAATAAAATCAACATCTTCCCAATTTCGTTTTTAAATAAATAATTAACTAAGATTTGGTTTTAACATAGATTATTCATTCAATCCCTGTGGAAAACGACCTTGCTTGAGCTGCTATACTACGACAACCTTGTACTCTTGCAAGTATTTTTTTAAGTGTTTTTATCCCTACTTTTGCAGGTGGTAAAAATCCTATCATGTTGGCTCATGTAATCTGATGCATTGTCACGATCGGCGAAAGCAGCTGATGTAATCAAATAGTTGACCAAATTGTCGAGCACGTCCTTCATATCAGAATTAATCTTCGTCAACCTCCTGCCCATCTCGGAGCCTGAGAAGAGCCGATTTTTCTTCTTTTCTTCCTCTCTAATCAAGCAATCCGTCAACGCGTTGCTGGCTTCATAAATCACTTCCGTTAGCTCACTCAAATATTTCTTGACCGTTTCCCGATCAGGCCTTTGTTTCAGTTTCTTATCTGCGTCGACAACTAAGCGTCTCATTGTTCCAAGCAATTTCTTCATCTGCTCAAGCTCATTTTTGAATTCAAAAACGAACGGAGCTTCGTGTACTTGTGCTGTTAGGGCCTGAACCATATCTTCTACTAGCATCGTCATCGATCTGTTACATTTTTACACATTTCGCTCTTAGTTATATTATATTTATGATACTATTATTTAAGACAATAAAAAATAGATAAAATCCATATTAGAACATTTTAGCATAGAAAAAGTCAAAAACGTGCAAATGGTGAATTGCTATGGTGGTTAGTCTTAAATTTCAGGTAGACGGATCATGGGCCCACTCCAACAATACCGATATTGTCCTCATTTGGCCACCTGCTCAATCTGTCAGGTGTGAGATTTTAATACAAATGGTCTCGGTGTTGGTTAGAGAGTGGGGTAATTCTATATAAAGGGCTTGTTCTCAAGCCTTCTCCGATGTGGGACAGAGGAATTCTAACAAGTCTCTCTCTAACACAATACATCTCGGGTTCAAACTATTATTCTCTCCTTAATGTAAATTAGTGTAGAACATTGCTTGTAATAATAATAATAATAATAAGTAAATAAATAAGATGACAAACTGTTCCCTGTCCTCAATAATAGTAATTTAAAAAAAAAATTGTTAGACCCAATTGTGAAAGAAATTATAGAGTGAGTGAGAGGGAATGGCAAAGAGAGAGCAGATGGGATCAAAGGTTTGTGATGTGTGTTTTCTCTCTAGTCTTGCGCCTTTATTATACGCTAATTCATGGTGGCTATACTTGACCCCCAACTACTTTAGCCAATCACACCTAACATAGGATATGGATTTGCTCATCACCCTCAACTACTAGGTCGTGAGCGTTGCAACACGTGATTAACCATGGTTACCTTGCTTAAATTTTATATACATAAAAAATAGTTTTATAATTAAATTACATTCCTTTGTTTCTAAATATGTCTTGTTTCAAGCAAGTAGATCATCGTTTCATGATTGGAATGATCAGTAAGAGCAAGTCAAAGAGTCATAGGATCCTCTTTAGTAAGGTACTATGTTTGTAATGCTTCATGCACATGTCTTTGAATAAAGATTAGAGAGATGGCCTTTTCAGCTTCTTCCTCGCTATTGTTAACTTCGCTACTTTTCTAACTTCTTAATAGTTAAGTGGAGCTTCACATCTTATATCTTATTGGAGTTTTGCCGTTGTTGACTCGAATTATGCATGCTGGGCTAAGGTGGAAAAAAAAATAGCCGAGAAAAACTTGAAAAAAAAGGATTAGGCTTCTGGCCCAATAAGGAACCCAAGTTTGAAGCGAATTTGGGCAGCGATGCCTAAAGCCAAGAGTTGACTGGAGTGCGCAGAAGGAGCAGAGCTCAAAGATGGCTATTGGCTAGTTTACTCTAGCACTCTATTTAAATGAGAAAATTTAATATTACTAAAAAAAAAGGGTAAATTAACAAAAACTACCTCAATTATTAGGTCATTAACAGTTTCATACCTCGTCTTTAAAAAATTTCAATGTTATACCTTATCTTCGAATTTGTTGCAATGTCATACCTCCCGTCAGTTGTCTGTCAATTATTCTGTTAAAATGCTGACGTGGCATGTCACGTGGCACATTTTATATTAAAAAACTATTAAAAACTAAAAAAAATTTAATTCAATATTAAAAAATTAATTAATTATTAATTTTTTTTTTCCTTCTCTCTCTTCTTCTCTCTTTTATCTTCTTCTTCTCTCTTCTTCGTCTTCTGGGCACGGGTCCAGCCAACTATTTTTTTTTTTTTCTCTTCTTCTCTCTCCTTCTTCTTCTTCTTCTTCTTCTTCTTCTTCTGGGCACGGGTCCGGCCAACTTTTTTTTTTTTTTCTTCTCTCTTCTTCTCTATTCTTCTTCTTCTTCTTCTTCTTCTTCTTCTGGGCACGGGTCCGGCCAACTTTTTTTTTTTTCTCTTCTTCTCTCTCCTTCTTCTTCTTCTTCTTCTTCTTCTTCTTCTTCTTCTTGGCACGGGTCCGGCAAATTTTTTTTTTTTTTTCTTCTTCTTCTTCTTCCTCTCTCTCCTTCTTCTTCTTCTTCTTCTTCTGGGCACGGGTCCGGCCAACATTTTTTTTTTTTTTTTCTCTTCTTCCCTCTCCTTCTTCTTCTTCTCTCTCCTCCTTCTTCTTCTTCTTCTTGGCACGGGTCCGGCCAACTTTTTTTTTCTTCTTCTTCTTCCTCTTCCTCCTTCTTCTTCTTTCTGGGTTTGCAGGGGATTGGGATGGGGGGGACGGACGAAGAAGAAGAAGCAGTTGGGATGGGGGGACGGACGAAGAAGCAGCGGGCGGGGAAGGAGGAGGAGGAGGAGGAGAGAGAAGAAGAGAAAAAAAAAAGAGAAAGAGAAGGAAAAAAATTAATTTTTAATTAATTTTTTAATATTAATTTTTTTTTTTTAGTTTTTAATATAAAAATGTGCCACGTGGCATGCCACGTCAGCAATAACGGATGAATTGACGGAAGGCTGACGGAAGGTATGACATTGCAACAAATTCGAAGATAAGGTATAACATTGAAATTTTTTAAAGACGAGGTATGAAAATATTCAGACCCAATAGTTGAGGTAGTTTTTGGTAATTTACCCTAAAAAAAAATTAAAATAACAAAAATTAAAATGATGAAATATTATTATTTTTTTTTTAATTTTTGAGTTTTCACATTGGTCCATTGGTCCATTGTGCAACGAAGACAGCAGACTGATGCGATGGTGCTTTAAAAATGTCACTAAAAATGGATAATCACAAGTAGACCTGACATTCGTGTCGTGTTTCCCGTGTTCGTATCGTTTTTGTGTCATACCCAATATCTTAACGGGTCGTGTCGTTTAACACCCGTTAAAATAAACAAGTAAAATGACCCGACCTGAAATCGACCCGATAATATTAACGGGTAATATGACCCGACCCGTTACCCGTTAAGGAAAATATATTTTAAACCAATAAATAATTAAATAAAAAACGTAATACTTTTTTGAGTGAAAACACATTTTTCTTTTAAGTATTGTCACATCCAAAACATAAGAACGTATTTTTCTTTTAAGTGTATATTTACATATCCAAAATAAGAGTATAATAAAAAAAACATTAGAACATTACAAAATATCAAATGTTCAAAAGATTTGCAAAATTAAGGACATTGGAATATTAGAACATCTTGCAAATTTTCTTCCAATCAAACCCTTCAATGTAGAAGTATAAAAAATATAGAAAAAATATATAAACGCTCGTAATAACAAGCTTTACAACTTTCATGAAGAACTTAACTTCGAAATTCGTCACTATAATCATATAAATCATAGATCAAAATTTAACCGTTGATTATTGTTTACATTTATGCTTCATTTTTCTCATCAAATTTTGTTTTTTCAGATTTTGTTTTTTGAAAACATGATCTATTAGAGGATGCAAGAAGATGAACAGTTTGGATCGTTGATATTATGTTCAGAGTTTTTACGATTAGTGAAAATATTGCTTGATGTTTATAAAGTTTCTACAAACTATATGACATCGACTCATATTTTAGTTAATCGTAAATATCGAAACGTGATATCAAAGATCTGAACCGTTCATATTCTTACATCTGCTAGATGATCATGTTTTCAAAAAAGAAAATTTTAAAAATGAAATTCAGTAACAAGAATAAATCGTAAATGACAATCGACGGTTAAATATAAATGTAAGGTTTATGAATTATAGTGTTGGATTTCGAAGCTGACCCTTTCATGAAAGTTGTAAAGCTTGTCATTATGAGTGATTGGATATATTTTTTACATTTTTTACACTTCTATAATAATTATTATTAATTTTATTAATTTTGCCCTCAAATAAAAAACATTATTTATGAGGTTGGGTGTCGTCGGCGTAGTCTACTATACTGCTCGGTGCCTAAAGGCTGCTCCTGCACCCCGTGGTGACGGAGCGGAAAACCCTCCGGGGAATCTGATTCTGTTGTCGGGGGAGAGTGTTTTTACGGGGAAGGCTGGGGAACGGGAGTAGGGCAGGGGGTAAGAAGGCTTTGGTGGCTCTGTTCTCTGCAACTTGGAACGCAGCAAGGATCTCTAGTGAATCTGTACATGCGATTAGTGTAAGTCCCTCAACTTCCTTGGTCTTTTGTTCTCTGTCTCTGTGCCACTGCAAGTCTTGGCTTGAGTGTGCGCTAGTCTTGGTATGGCAAAGGAAAACGATAAAAAGGAGATTGAGTCCTTGGGCTCCCGTTTTGGGGCTAACCTTAAACTATCTGATAAGGAGCGCGAAGGAATTAGTATTGAAAGGAAAGATGTGGAAGGAACCCTCCTTGGTTTTCAGCACACCCTGATAGCCGAAGTGCTCACCACTAAGGAGATTAACTGGGATGCGTTCACTGACTGTTTTATGTCGTTATGGAGAGGAAGAGAAGGAGTTTCCATTCGTGACATTAGACAGAGGCGGTTTTTAGCTCCTTTTGCTGGACAGCGTGATCTGCAAAGGGTGATTGAGGCTAACCAGCCTTGGACTTTCAGGAACGACCTCGTTCTTGTGGCGGACCGTTCTGAGCCTGGCTTGAATGGATGGGCCCCTTTATCCAGGGGTACTTTCTTGGTCCAATTTCACAATGTTCCTCCACTCAGTATGACTAAAGCAGTAGCGGAATCAATTGGAGGTTTGCTGGGATCCGTCCGTAAGGTGGATACTGCAGGGAGCCGTGACTGCATAGGAAGGTTTCTCAGAACAAAAATCCACTTTAACATCCGGGAACCACTTATGAGAGGTACTTTTGTCAACTTTCCTGATGATGGTAAGGTTTGGGTTGACTTCAAATATGAAGGATTACCAAAATATTGTTTAATATGCGGTTTGCTGGGGCATGTAACTAGAGTCTGTAAAGGTCTGTTAAATGATGGAGGGGAAACTTATGAAAACCCTGACGAACTGGATAATGCTTATTCATTTCGGGGCCTTGATGCAACGACTGATCTTAGGGGAAACCCTCTGATTATAAGTTCTCGTAGCAAAGGTTCTGTGGGATCAAATGGTGGGTGGAGGAACTCGAACAGATGGAAGGATGAGCCAAGTGAGGAATTGGAAGGGATGAGGAAATCGGGTCAATCTTCTACTGCTTTAGGAATTGGGCACGATTCACCCTCAGGAAGCGGAGTAACAAAGAAAGAAGGAGCTTGCACTACTTTTGAAAACGAGGAAATGTGCGATACTGCTATCTCACTTAGCAAGGCCCGTGGATCATCAAACAGGCCTGAAAGGAGAGATCGCACCCTAGCAGACAAACTACAGCGCCAAAAGAGAAAGGATGATGAGGCCAGAAGAATGAGGGAAGTCGCCTTTGATGTAGGATTAATTGGGCCGGGGGGTGTGTTGGCAGCTGGGGCTGAACACATCGTCCTCCAAGAGCTCTGCGAGTTTGACGCCTAGAAAGAATGGGACAATAAAGGAATGGAAGCACACATCGGGTTTGATCTGAATGTCGATATGGAACATCCCGAAGAGACAGACCGCAGACTTTCTCTGGGGAATTTAGACATGTCTAGCCATGCGACAGGGGCGGACAGGCCGGGGGAAGGAAACCAAGCAACTGATGATCCGTTCAAATTACTTCCAATTATTAAGGCGACTACGAATGAGAGGAAAAAAAAACGCCTGTTTCTGGAGGTTGAATATTCTAGGACTGAGGAAGCCATTGAACAGGAACGAAGACGCCAACGCAGGAGCTCAGGCTTAGAGGCGGAGGAGACCAGCCTTGATGGGTCTTCCAAATCCCCATGAAGCTATTAACCTGGAACTGTCAGGGCATCGGGGGTGACCTGACAGTCCACAACCTGTTAGAGCAAAACAGGATGAACACCCCCGACATAGTGATTCTCCTAGAAACTAAAAATAGGAGTTGTCGCTATGATTTTCTGAGGAAAAAGTTAGGGATGGATTTCTAGCACACTGTGGAACCTAAAGGAATAGGTGGAGGTTTCTGTATGATGTGGCGTAATGCCTCTCTGGTTTCTTGGGTGAAAGAAAGGGACTTCATGATTGAGGCGGAAATTTGGGATGAGAAAGAACAAGCTTCGTGGAACCTTTTTGCTGTCTACGCAAGCACTGATGAGAAGAAACGAAGAGACCAATGGATGTCTTTAAGTCATTGTATCAGTAACTCGGGAGGCAAATGCCTTTTTATCGATGATTTTAATGACATTCTTAACAACGATGAAAAGGAAGGCGGCAATTACAGGACGGTGGCTAGTCTGAGAGATTTTAGAGATTTTGTGGCTAGAAATGAGCTTATGGACCTGGGCTATGAAGGCTACCCATTTACGTGGAGGAATAAAATAGAACATGGGCCAATTCAACAGCGTCTGGACCGAGGGTTAGCCAGCATGAGCTGGCAAACTATGTACCTTGATACAAAAATTACGCTCATTATTCTGGAAGGTTCTGATCATGCCATGCTCAGGATGTCAACGGAAAGACCTATGACTAGAGGCGGGAAAAGATTTATCTATGACTCTAGATGGAGCAAGAAGCAAGAGTGTAGGGATTTGGTCAAAGGTGAATGGCGCACAAATTACATTGGCTCGTATGGATATCGCTTGAGCGAAAAGCTTAAATCCTTGAGTCGAAGGCTGAAGATTTGGTACAGAGGAAGTAAAAGAAACTCTAAGCTGACAATTGAGGCCCTAAAGAAGGAGATCCGTGCGATTTATGGGTCCAGTAACTTCGACTCCTTGGAGGTCCAAAAGCTGGAAAAATAACTAAGAGCTGCTATCAAGGATGAAGAACTATTCTGGAAGGCCAAATCTAGAGTCCAATGGCTCAAAGAAGGTGATAAGAACACAAAATTCTTTCATGCCCAAACTGTTAAACGGAGAAGATTCAACCAGATGCGTGGACTTGAGGATGAGCAAGGGATCTAGCGTGATGATGTCGGAGAGATAGCTGATATTGCAAAGAAGTATTTCTCTAATCTTTTCTGTTCTGATCAACCATGCCATTTTGAAACAATCGAGAACCTGATGATTGAAAAAGTTTCCCACGAGGAGAACATTCTGCTTATTGCCCATGTGATCGACGGCGAGATCAAGGAAGCTGCCTTCCAGATCCCTTCAACTCGCGCCCCTAGTCCCGATGGTTTCTCGGGTTGTTTCTACCAAGACCATTGGGATGTCATTGGTAATGATGTGATTAAAATGATTAAAGCTTTTTGGCACTCGGGTAAGCTTCTAAGGAAACTGAATCATACTAATCTGGCTCTTATAACGAAAGTCTCATGTCCTAAGAGCTTGAAACAGTACCGTCTCATTGCTTTGTGCAACGTCAACTACAAGATCCTTACTAAGGTTCTTACGAATCGGTTGAAACGGCTTATGCCGAATGTGATCAGTGACAACCAATCAACATTTGTTGCTGGGAAACAAATTCAGGATAACATCCTAGTGGTGCATGAAATCCTCCATTTTCTTATGCATCAATCAAAAGATGAGTTGGCAGGCATGGCTATCAAACTTGATATGGCAAAAGCTTACGACCGGATGGAATGGAATTTCCTTCTTGCTATGATGAGAAAGTTGGGCTTCAACTCTCCATTCTGTAGTTGGATCTGTGAATGCATTTCGACGGTCTCTTATAACATCCTTATGAATGGGAATCCCACTGGCTACATCTGACCTCAGAGAGGACTGAGACAAGGGGACCATCTATCCTCATTCCTATTTCTAATCTGCACCAAAGGTTTCTCGGCTCTGCTCCGTGGGGGTATGGAGAACTAAGCCCTGCACGGGTTCAGAGTTTCTTCCACGAGAAGGGCCCTATCTCACCTTTTCTTTGCCGACGATTCGGTCTTATTTTGCAACGCTTCGGTTGAGGATGCTAAGGGGGTGAAAGAAATTCTCAACATCTATGCTTGTGGTTCAGGGCAAGAGATAAACTCCTCAAAGAGGTCCACCTTCTTTAGCCCTAAAACTACTAAAGGTGTCAAACAGAAAGTTGCTGATATTCTCAACATTAAAAGTCAGATTGGGTTTGGGGAGTACCTTGGCTTACAGGCCGATTTCGAGATTTCCAAGAAAGCTGTTTTTGAATCAGTCCGGGAGAGAATTGAAAATCGGTTGGCGGGTTGGGCTGAGCAATTTCTCTCCCAAGCTGGTAAAGAGATTCTTATTAAAGCGGTGGCTATGGCTATGCCCAATCATGCCATGAGTTGTTTCAAACTTCCTATTGGAGTGTGTAAAGAAATTGAAGGCTGTCAGAAACTATTGGTGGCGCGGCAATGGAGGAAAGAAAGGCGTCAATTGGATTGCATGGGATCGGCTTAGGAAGCAAAAATGTAATGGTGGCCTGGGTTTCAAAGACTTCCAATGCTTCAACCTTGTTTTCCTCGCCAAGATTGGTTGGAGACTTATAAAAAACCCCGAGTCCCTTCTTGCTACTGTTATGAGAGACAAATATTATCTTGGGAAGTCTTTCAGGGAAGCAGGATGCGGCAAAGGGACCTCTTGGGGCTGGAAAGGCATCTTCGAAACCCGTAAGGTTCTCTAGAGGGGTATTAGATGGCTTGTGGGAGACGGTACAAGTATCAACATAAGGGCCGACCCTTGGCTCCCTAAGCCTTCTACTTTCAAGGTTCGGGTCTAAGAAGATGTGCCAGCAACCATGGTTTGTGACCTCATCGACCCTCTCGCTGGTGCTTGGAAGACTGATCTCATCACTGAGGGATTCGATCAAGAAGATGTGGCCTCAATTCTTAGTATCCTCATCAGTAAGAGCGGCCTTAGAGATAAATTAATCTGGCACCATTCCAAAAATGGTGAGTATACTGTTAAATCTGGATACGTGGTGGCCTTGGGGCTTATGGAAAATGGTGACTTAGGAAAGAAGGGTTTTGGAAGCCCGAGCACCACTTCAAACCTTAAAAACGTTTGGAAACAGATTTGGGGTCTTGACGTGCCCAATAAGCTAAATTTTTTTATCTGGAAATGCTGCAACAATGCTCTGCCTGTTCGAAAAAATTTGATAAGAAGACAGATGACAACTTCTGTGAGATCTGTAAGCAACTCAACGAGACTGAAAACCACATCTTCTTCCGATGCGAGGTCAGTCATCTTTTCTGGTTTTGTTCTCCCCTCCAAATCAATTCCTTTGAGTTGGAGGGATCTGATTTTCTCTCTACTTGGATGAACTTCTGCAACCGTGTAAAAGGCAATCCTAATGAAACTGATTTTCTTCAAGAGTTTGTGTTTGGTCTTTGGCGTCTTTGGAAAAATAGAAACGACATGGTGTTCAAAGGTACCCATCTCCAACCTACTGAAATCTTGGATCTTTGGAAGAACAACATGGCGGAATTTTGTGACGCTAAAGTGCACCAGGAAGACGACACGACCCCCCTTACCGGGTAGACTACACCGGGATTATTAAAGAATAAACTTAGGCTATTTTTTTCTTAAATTAATTTAAAAATAAAAAATAATTATGTAGACTATCGTAAATTAATTTTATGAACATTTTAACCTAAAAAAATTTAAATTCCGATAAATATTTTCACTCTGTTCGGTGGAGCCCACACCGATTTATGGGCTAAATACTGGAGGGAATCTGGCCTTAGTTTAGCATTTAGCATTTAGCCCAAATTTTCCCCTTGCATTGGAGAGAGTTTGGGGGAAAATTTTGGGAGAAATTTGGCTTTTAGCTCACCATTGGAGATGGTCTTAGTATTATTATCTAGTGACATTTATTTTCGCTTGTAAGTGAACGGTTTTACATTCGATTTTCGTCAAACGTAAATTTGAATTAAACTATTATTAAGTCATTGTGAGAAAAAAAAAAAAAAAAAAAGAAAAAAAAAGTCTCCTCTTACCATCATGAGCACATTGATATAAATAGTGATCCGCTGAAGATCCACTTGTACGGGCCTGAAAATGGGTCTTATCATTACATGCCTAGCTTTAATGGACCTCTTATTTCTGCTGACTTCAGTTAAATTAGTAATACTTTATTCCGTGATTCGATACCTTTTTAATTTATTTTGTTTAAATTAACATTCATGTATGACTAACTCTCTTCCCACTAATTTCAGAGTTCAGTGTTAGTCCCGATAAAATATAGACGTACACGTATTGCATTGATTACGATTGCTTCCATCATTGCTGCTCTGCTGCTTTTAGAAAGATTTTTTACTGTTTCAGTCACAAGTACATTATTAGTTTTTATGTAAATAGTTGAATATGTGTTAAAAAATAAATAACTTAAAAATTAAAATTTTTCATCACTTACATAAAAAATGCAATATCCGTGTTCCCGTCACAAGTAAAAATTTTCCGCTGCTTTTATGGCTTTCGCTAGGAGGGCTGTAAAGGCACAGAGCACCCCAATAAGTACATATACACCGCACTCTGCACGGCGATATGAGAATATGCCTTCTTTGATACACCAAAACGAAATGAATTGAAGTTGTCTGATGTTCTCGATGCGTTTTTTCCTCTGAACAGAAATCAAAATAGGCCAAGAAAAAATAGATGACAAGCTTCAAGACAAGTTTGTCACGGTCAAGGAACTAATAGAAGCTACCGAAAATTTTAGCGACAAGAGGAAACTTGACGGTTCTGGAACATTTTTTATGGTAAAATGATATGTACTTGTATGCATTCTATAATTTTGGTAATTTTGTTTTATTTTGTAACTTCTGCATGGATGAAGGCAAAACTGTAGGATTACACTGTGACCGTGAAGAGACTAGACACAACTCAATTTAAGGAAAAAATGGAAGAACTGATAAAGGAAATTGGCATCGCAGGGTCATTGCAACACAACAATATCCTCAAACTGTTGGATGTTTATATTGAAAAAGACCTCCAATTTCTTGTTTACGAATATATGAAAGAGCAATCCCTTGCCGACATCTTATTTGGTAACGTATTTTCTACTTCTTGTTTACTTGTATTGTGATGTTTTGATGCATATATAATGTTTTTAAAACTATCATGAAAGATGAATACAACATATAACGTATTGAAGTGCATGCGGCTGCATGTGGAATTAGCATGTATCGAAGAAGATAAAGTTAGGGTCATCGCAAGAGAATCAAATAAGTAAGTAATCTAGTAATTCATCAGTTTTATATGAGACAAATTTAAACCTGTGTCAAACAAAACGATAATTTCTTATGCTATCTACAGAGGTTACATGACGCCACCAGAGTATTTCAAAGATGATGTTTTCAGCTTTGGGGTGGTCGTACTTGAAATTGTTAGTGGGAAGAAAAGTATGTATTACTCAGTTTCTTAAAGACAAGGTAAGCAAGAATAACAGGGATGTGCTTTTGTGATTTCTTCTCTATATTTGATTATGCATTTTTAGGTATGATTACGTATTCAAGCTTGATGCTAACTATCGATCTTGCTTATGTGCAGGCTTATCAAGCCAATTAAAAGGGAAAATTGATGAGCTTGGTTGATAAGAGTTTGTCTACATATGATGAAAGAGAAGCCCTCATCATCTTGGAATTAGCACTGAAGTGCACCAGGATAGCTGATCCTGGCAGATCTACAATGTCTGAAGTTGTGAGTGTTCTTGGCGAGAAAAGCCTTGACAACGTTTTTCCACCAGCCAACCTCACTGGCGAGATTCTGTACTTCTTCGTCGACGGGTTCCAGAGAGCGATGTCTTCGGCCACGTTACAGAGGCACAGAAGGCCGTTGCAGGATCCCAAAACGCGAATTCGATTGCTGTAGCACATGAGTGGATGATTGAGCTCGACGGCGTCGTTTAAGGAGTCGAAACTGATGCAGTAGAGGTCGGATTCCTTTCTGAGAATCAAACTGAGATGCGATTTGGACTCTGCTCGGAGACTCCAAAATGTACACATCAGCTATAACAGTAAAAAAAAAAACCCCAATATTCTCTAACCGAAGTGCCAAATCTTATATGGTGATGACATGGATTGGTAGCAAAAGATGTTGCTGTCAAATTTGACAGCTTCAAATGTTTTTTTTTTAATTAATTATTAATTTTATTTTATTAATTTTTAATTAATTTAATCATTTATTATAATTAATGTTGAGTTGACCGTGCAATTATCCTACTTTTTTTCTTCTTTTCAATCAACGAAAATGAACAGATTACTGATTAAACTTTATGTCATTTATTAAATTTTAATTAGTTTAATCATTTATTTTATAAAATAATAAAATAATAATTTAATTTGTCATATCGGTTGGAGAACAAAACTTTAAAAGATGTCAAAGGGCCACATAAGACATGAGAATTTTAGGCGTCAGATTCTTTTTCTTCTCTTATGAAATTTCTAACTGTCAAAATTTAAATTTTATGTTCAAAATTTGACATCTCCTTTGGAGATGGTCCTATGATGTCATTCATCTATGAGTCTATCTGTGATTGTGAGATAACTATATGAATTAGAAGCACAACTTTAAATTTACATTTTATATATGACGTCCATGATTGTCAACCTTAAAAACATGAGTGATTATGCATATCAATCAAACATGAGTGAATACATATGACGTCCGTGATAACCAAAAAAATAAATAAAGTACAACTAATGCATATATAATTTTGCTTATTATACAAAATCACACCATCACATCATCTTCAATAAACTAACATTACATCCCAAGCAAATTTAAGTTTTAACAGCACACCACGATATATGTCGCACACAAAGTTTACGACTAGAGTAACCAAGATAAACCAGTGATCGTAGGCTTCCATGGAGATGGTGCTTTTCTGGGCTGTTATTGATCACTATGATCAATTTTGCTTTGCCCACACTCCTCGCTTGTCAACCGAGCAGGGAAATTTTTTGAATTTTAAACAACGGGTAGTTTCCATGTAGCGTAGTGCAGGCATAATTTTCCTCAAGTTCTCCCAGTCTTCCACAAAGCTCAGCAACTTCAAATTCAAACCCTCAACATTTTTCCAAGCGGACTGATCACTGGTCAGTTGCACAATGTCACAATTCTCAACACAGAGATACTGCAATCCAGAATGCACGTCCGGATGAAACCAGTTGGGCTTTGTTCTGGAATGATAATTCCTTACATACAGCTCCCTGAGATTTGGAGGCATCTTAAGCCCGTCTAACTTACTCACGGTTTCCTTTTCTTTACATTCTTCAGCATCAATGGTAAGAACCTTGAGATTCTTGAGATTTGATAGGATGCCAATTTCATCTGGGGAGATTTCAGTGTCAGCACATAGGAAAATTTGAAAAACTCTTAGCTCCTTCAGTTCTCTGAGCTCACGAAGGCCGCAACTCTGTGTTTTGGCCTGATTCACCATCTTAAATCCTTTGAGTTCTTGTAGAAGACACAGGCTCCCTAGACCCTTAGGTAGGCAATCAAGGGGACAATCTCCAAGTTTCAAGACAATGAGCCTCTTCAAACATTTGATTGATGGGTGTATTTTGACTAGTTTTTTGCATCCTTTCAACGTCAAAAGCTGGAGGTTAAGCAGTTTCTGAATCGAAGATGGGACTTTCCATATCTGAATTCCAATCAAGTTTACATATGCTAAGCGTTTGAGAGAACTGATATAGCTGAAGAGATCTTCAAAGCACATCATTGTTAAATAAAACATGTAAGATGGAATTTTTTTGTTTTGTTTAGTTTTTTATTTTTGTCTTGTGGAAAATGATTTCTACATGCCTTTTTTCTTCTTATTTCTTCTTACACACACTCATGTTTATTTTTGTCCTCTGATTTATTTTGTGTGTATTATATTTGGGTCTTTTTGATGTAAATTTGTTTTGTTGTAAATTTGTTTTGTTGGTAATAATATATTTTTACCTTTATTCCAAAAAAACTGAAAAAAAAAAATTTAACAGGAGAAGAAGTTGGTGGAGTCCTAACTTGTGAATGAAATTGTTGATAATGAATCCCACATTGATGGAATGATGGACCTAGCTTGCATAGACTTATAAGAGATTGGACTACTTCCTATATTGCCAATTGGTTTTATAGTAGAACCTCAACTTTCTTCATGGTACCAAAGCAGGTTGTTCCACGTGTGAAGTTAAATTGCCACACACACTCCACGTTACCCGATTGTGTTGTCCATGTGTTGGGACCATAAAATTAATTGTGCTCTACGTCACCCGATTGTATTGTCCAAGTGTTGGGACCATAAAACTAACTGGTAATATAGGGAGTAGCCCAAGACCATATAATCACATAGCAAAGTTGAGGTTCCATCATAAAATCAATTGACAATATAGGGAATAGTCCAACTTCTTATAAGCCCATGCAAGAACACGTGGACAACCTGTTGACAATATAGGGTTTCACCATAAACCAGTTGACAATATTGAAAGTAGCTCAAAACTATATAAGCACATAACAAATCTTGTCCTTACTAATGTGGGACAACTCTTTCTCACATTTCAACTCTCAAGAAATAATTCACAAATTTCCAAGTTTTGAAATGAAATTTTGCTGGAATAAAGGGTTCACAAAGTTCAAAAAGATGCGAACTATAGAAACCGCAAAAAAGATTAAAGCACACCAGGAACAGTAGCAATTCAAGAACGCCAAATGCTAATCACAAGAAACTTTTGATCAATCTATAAATACTTTCTGATGATCATGTGCGCCTGGTTTAATGGGACGAAGATGATGCTCCTGATGTCAACTTCTCCGAAGCGGTGGAACCACCAACATTGGCGTCGCCAGTGGGCTTGGCGTGTCGACAAACCTCGTCAATGTCTTTTCCGTCAATAAGAACTTTCAAAACTTCAGACATTGTAGGTCTGGCACTAGGACCTGTCGTGGTGCAATACACTGCTAATTTCAAGATGATGACGGCTTCTTTTCATCATATGTAGACAAACTCTTATCAACCAAGCTCATCCAATTTCTTTCTTTACTTGCTTCATAAGCCTGCACATATGCAGGATCGATCGT
The DNA here is from genome assembly GCA_036320875.1 of Cotoneaster glaucophyllus. Lineage (NCBI taxonomy): Eukaryota > Viridiplantae > Streptophyta > Magnoliopsida > Rosales > Rosaceae > Cotoneaster > Cotoneaster glaucophyllus. The sequence goes on along the minus strand of CM070059.1, from coordinate 866,450 downwards.
AAGCATCAAGCTTGAATACGTAATCATACCTAAAAATGCATAATCAAATATAGATTAGAAAGCACAAAAGCACAACCCTGTCGTTCTTGCTTACCCTGTCTAAAATAACCTGAGTTTCCTCCTTCGATTTGATGTATACATTTCTCTTCCCACTAACAATTTCAAGTATGACCACCCCGAAGCTGTAAACATCCACTTTGCTTGTTAAATCATCCGTTTGATAATACTCTGGCGCCATGTAGCCTCTGTAGATAACATAAGAAATTATCATGTAGTTTTACAGACTTAAGTTTGCCTCATATAAAACTGGTGAATTACTAGTTCACTTACTTCTTTATTTCTCTTGCGATGGCCCTAATTTTATCTTCTTCGGTATAAAGACTTGCAAATCCAAAGTCCGATATCTTAGCCTCAAGATCTTTATTAAGAAGAATATTAGTGGATGTTATATTCCCATGAAGAATCTTTACTCTTGGATGCTCATGTAGATATTTCAAACCCTTCGCTATTCCCAAGCAAATGTTAAACCTGGTTTCCCAATTAAGCTTCAATCTGCCAGGAGGACTCGAGACTGCAGTTGCATACACTTCAATACGTTATATGTTGTATTCATCTTTCATGATAGTTTTAAAAACAATATATACATCAAAACATCACAGTACAAGTAAACAAGAAGTAGATAATACGTTACCAAATAAGTTATCGGCAAGGGATTTGTGTTCCATGTATTCGTAAACAAGAATTTGGAGGTCTTTTGCAATATAAACATCCAACAGTTTAAGGATATTGTTGTGTTGCAATGGCAATATGATGCCAATTTCCGTTTTCAGTTCTTTTTTATCCTTAAATTCAGGGGAACCTAGTCTCTTCACGGCCACAATGAAACCTGGCAGTTCCGCCTTCATCCACGCAGAAGTTATAGAATAAAACAAAATTACCAAAATTAAAGAATGTATACAAGTACAGAAGTTTTACCTTATAAACTGTCCCGCCAAGTTTCCTACTCTCGCTAAAATTTTCGGTGGCATCTATTAATTCTTTGACGGTGACAAATTTGTCTTGAAGCACGTCATCTATTTTTTCTTGACCTATTTTGATTTCTGTTCAGAGGAAAATATGCATCAAGAACATATATCAATCAGACAACTTCAATTTCTTTCGTTTTGGAGTATCAAAGAGGGCATATTCTCATATTGCAGTGTAGAATTGTAGCTTAGCGTGCACTTACTGGGGAGCTCTTCGCTTGACAGCCAGCCCATCCTCCAAGCAATAGCCAAAAAGAGCAGCAGCGCAGCAATGATGGAAGCAATCGTAATCAATGCAATACGTTGACGTTTATCGGGACTGATTTTGAAATCTGAAATTAGTGGGAGGAGAGTAATAATACATGAGCGTTCATTTGAACAAAATAAATTAAAAAGGAATCGATTCAGGAATAAATTATCACCAGATTTCACAGAAATAGCTGATATTAGAGGTCCATTAAAATTAGGCAAGTACGAAGAAGACCCCTTTGCAGGCCAGTACAAGTGGATCATCAACAGACCACTATCATTTACAGCCACATCTGAAAAATTTGCAGTTACTGGTTTTTTTGCACTTCCCGCCTTCTCCCTAATGTTGAAATAATTTAATCTCCTGTCCTCCTGCAACAAAATTTACTTAAAATAAGATGATCCAATAAATAAATGAAGAATGATGTGAATGTGATCATGAACAGAAAAAGGAACTGTTACCTGAATATATATATCAAATGCGCGTTTCCTTAAACTAGTATAATCTGCATCCTCAGTGTATAAAATTTCATTGAAATGAAGTGTCACATTATATTTGCCTTCATGCAGACAAAAAGCATAATACCTAAGAGATAGCGGGGACAGACGAGCTTTTTCATACAACGGTGCCTCAGTAATGGAAACTCCACATGTCATGTTCTGGATGTAAGCACTAGTATTACTTTTAAATACACCAAAATCCCCTGAAAGGCTGTAAGCCCAGTTTTGCTTTGGACTTGTGTAAAAGAGGGATGTGTCATTATCTTGATCATATTTATTCCCAAGAACAGTTGTTTCTTCACCACCACAATTAATAAACAAGGAATGGTCTGCAAGAAAAAATTAACATATATCATAATATATTCTGCAGCATTTAGTTTGTTTTCAGGATGCCGATTTCTGAAGAATAAACTTACATTTTGGCTATGAAGCATGGATACGGATACGGATACGCTGATACGATACGACACGATACGGCGATACGGAAAATCTCTAAAAATTAAGATACGATACGCTATGGATACGGCAAATAAAAATGTATATAGCAACAAAACTATACATTTTAAAACATAATTCATCATTCAATTCAAGTACATTTGAGTTGTTAGAGAAGAAAAGTTCGAAATCTAATCCTCTTTATACAGTAGAAGAAGTGTGAGAGTCATGTTCATGGTTTTAATCAGAGGGAAGTTCTTTGTATTCATTACATTTCAATTATAGATGTCTCCTATTAATTTTCTCCTCCTCATTACCTTTTTCTAAAAGTGTAAATGTATCCTAAAAGCCGGATACGTGTATCTATCACGTCAAATTCGTGTCCATCAATTAGGATACGTGTCGGACGAGTATCCGAGAGTATCGGGCAAGTATCGTATCCGATCAAGTATCGGATACGGGATACGGGACCAAACAGAAGTATCCATGCATCATAGCATTTTGGTTTGTTTCCAGGACAGTATGTGTTCTTCATTTCTAATGGATCCATCCTATAAGTTGTTACCAATATGTTATAGAAGGTTCTGATGATTGATTCTCTTACTAATACAACAGGTAAAAAAACATACATTTCTGGTACAGTGGTTGAGTTGCTGCGGCAGCAGGCAAACAAGTTCCTGAAAGAAAAAAAAGTTAATGTCATTAAACAAAATATTTCATAATTGATACTGTGCCCAACTTTTGTGATGTGCAACAATAGTTGCGGAGTTTTAAACAAAACGCCTCGATGCAATTAGTAGTGGAATGTTGAAGTGGAACCCTGATCAATTTCATCAGTAGAAACATTAGGGAAAAGAAACATATCCTCACAGTTGTAGGTTGCTTGGTACTGCAAAGTCTATTGCTGAAAAATTGTTGAACGAAAGATCCCTAAAAGATAACATAGCACAACATACGAGCAAAAAGTTATGGCTGTGACAAATGAAAGTTCTTCCAACTTGAGTTCAGCAGATGAAGACATACATCCTAGTTTGGAAGGCCCGAAATATCCAAGGTGGGATTGTCCCGTTAAGCATATTTCCAGAAAATGACCTGTATATAATTAAGCGTATATATTATATTAACGCATGCAATTAACGAGATTCGGACCTGTAACTGCTGTAAATTCTTCCAGTTAATAATGTTATCCTTTACATGTAAATCATATCCGATTTCATATACTGAGGGAGGCCACCGGTTAAATTATTGAAGCTCAAGTCTCTGCAAGACAAAACACAAAGAGGATTAACAGTTAAAGGAGTTTTGATCAACAACAGTATTAAAAATATACTCAATTCTTGTTTCATGTAATTGGCTATATCTTGTGAAAAAAAAAAAAAAATATATATATATATATATATAACATAGAAAGATTAATCAGGGGGTGCTTAATCAATAGTCCGATGACAAGGTTAAGGGTTTGCTGGAGATTGCTTCTACAATGTCTAAAAGTTCTTTTGAATATTTAAAACCACTTATAACTGTGTTTGTCATAAAAAGTAATAAAATGATTTTGGGTCATCAAAATGTGTTCTCAAAAAAGAAGTGCACTTCATATGTTTTTTAGGAAACACTTTCAAGTGCTTTTACAAGATATCACTTGAATTTTTAATAATAACAAAAAAATAAAGCATCTTTAATGAAAACACTTCTAGCATAAGTGCTTATGAGTAGAAAACAAGCCCTAAAACTGATTCAATTTTCTTTCCAGCTAAATTAATAGGACAACTCCAAAAACGAAATTACGAAAGTGAAGAGAAATTACAGGTATCTTAGATATGGCATATCACCAAGGTATTCGGGGATTTTGCCGGTGATTGAGCAGTTCCTCAGTGTTCTGTAGAAAACCCACATGAAGAACGAAAAATGAAGCCTTTGGGCACAAACTGGGCTAGAAGCAATAATTACAACAAACCACTCACAGAGAAAAGAAACCGGAAGTTTTGGCCCTTTTTGGTGGTAATTGGAAACCACCATTTGCCAGGTCACTTATTAACCTGCAGAGGAATAAATATATACATCTTTAACTTCTAATCATAATATATATATATATATATATATATATATATATATATATATAAGCTCTTTAAGGGAAATGATCTCATTTTTCAAAAAAAATAGGAACACCCTCTTAATCATTAAATTTGATTTTAATGAAATTCTGTGGTTGAGATTAAATCACAGGCCACAGAATCTCAACCACATGATTTCATTAAAGCCAAATCTAACGGTCAAGAGGATGTCCCCATTTAAAAAAAATGGGAATCCCTTCCTTAAAGGCTTCACATATATATATATATATATATATATATATATATATATATATATATATATATATATATAATCTTTAACAAGAGAGATCTCTATTTTATTTGGATTTAATGAAATTCTGTGATTGAGATTAAATCACAGGCCACAGAATCTCAACCACAGAATTTCATTAAAGCCAAATCTAACGGTCAAGAGAGTGTCCCCATTTTTTTTTTTTTTTTTAAAATAGGAATCCTCTTGTTAAAGGATTCCTCTCTCTCTCTCTCTCTCTCTCTCTCTCTCTCTCTCTCTCTCTATATATATATATATATATATTTATTTATTTATTTATTTTATAGAACCAGCAAAATGAAAGAGGAAGACATCCCGTACAGATACTCAAGTCTTGGCAAACTGAATATTTTTTCAGTTAAATGTCCTGTGAAATTGTTACCCTCGAGCACCCTGCACGCCGCGTAAAAATTGGTGTCTTTTAGGAAACCTCAATAGTACGAGGGTGAGAATAATATTGCTACCTGCTAAGTGTAAAGCTCAAAATTACTTACACAGATTTGACATTAGTCCACTTGGCTATGGTTTCAACTGGTAAGGGGCCAGAGATATAGTTCCCGCCTATTGAACTGTATACATACACCAGTCACCATCAAATTCTCTTAATGATTTAATTTATGGGAGTTTTAACGAAACAATCCCGCTACTGTTTACTTTTAACGAGAAATCATATTTTTACCTTTACCTGACACTATTTACTATACTTTTAAAAATAATTTTTCGTTAAAAAAGAAGTTTTTTTTAATTTTCATTAGTTTTCCTTTAATTTATCTGTGGCAAACCTCAAATACATCATTGACAAGAGTGAACACTTACAACAATTTCAGGCTTGTGAGTTGGCCATAAGTTTCTGGAAAATTTTCACTCAAATAATTGGCTGACAGGAACCTGCAACAATGAAAGGGACACTCCTATGTTAATTACTTTTGATTATTATTTCTATATTATTTAGTTTTTAAGGATGAGTTTGTTTTTTCATTTTAACTTACAAGGTTTTTTTTCCATTTAAACTTACAAGGTTTCGAGCTTATTCAAATTTCCGAGCTTTTTTGGAAGAGGACCAGAGAGCAAATTCTCAGACAGATCCCTATGGAGAAAAAAATGACAAAGGACTTCTTAGAATTAATGTTTAAGAAGATTAATTATACATATATATATATATATATATATATATATAATCTAAACATGCATACAAATAAAATTACAAGTCTATAAGTATAATTAAAGGTGGTGTAAGCAAAGTACAAACATAATTTTAAGATTCGAAAGATCTCCAAAATCCTCAGGTATTGAGCTTGATAACATATTAAACTGCATATTCCTGCAAAAGCCCAACAAAGTAAAGCATGCATGAAATGAATCAATGCATCACAAATTAAAATCTGATGAGGTGGAGGAGATTAATAAAAGAAAAGAAATAGTTAATTAATGTACGCACAATTCTAGAAGATTCTTCAATGAACCAAGGTTTGGTGGTATACCGCCGCTAAGCAAGTTGTATTGCAGATATCTATATGTATGGCATGAAAATAACTTGATAAGAATTTTAACAAAAGAAACTAATGGAAATTAATCAAGCTGACTCTCCATAATTAAATTGCGACATCAAACCCTTACAAATATTTAAGAGAACCCAAGCCCCCTAAGCTTGCTGGTATTGAACCACTGAGTTGATTTCGTGACAGATCCCTTCATACAGAGAACCCTAATTCAAAATTCTAATTTTCACAAGTACTACTAAAGCATCCAGTGATTTATTAACAATGAATTTTCATGTGAAACTATCTATATATTTCATAATCATGAAAATTCTAGTGTGTGCGTGTAACCATCTAGTATATATTTACTTACAGGGTTTCGAGGTTCATCAAATTCCCCAATGTTTCAGGTATGCTGCCATGAAGTTTGTTGCTGGATAGAATGCTTTTGATATGATATTTGAAAGAAAGGGGAAAAAAAATTAATTAGGTTGAACTTATAATTTCTTTACGCCTTTGCTTAGTGAATATTTTTGTGAAGGTTAGTTCTTTTTACACCCGAAAGTTGTCACTGGAGTCTGCAATATAACATAAATAACTAAAATTACATTAAAGACTGGTGGGCAGAGAAAGAGTCAGATTACATACAGTTTCCGTAGATTACTAAGATAACCCACACCTTCATGAATAGTTCCAGTTAAATCTAATTTGCTCATTGATCTGCCACACAAAATGAGAGCTAAAAAAAAGTTAATATACCAGTCTATATATAATTTTAAACAAGATTTTGATGTTTTTTTTTTATTGATCTAACGGATATTTGTGAAATTTTATTTCATACATACATTTGAGAGATTCGGCAAAGTTCAGAATTGCAATCACAATTGATGGTAAAATCGTAAGCTGAGACTGCGTCCGAGCACAATGTGTCTCTAATGGGTGGCTGTTGCCTTAACTCTAAGTTGCTCGTAAAGGTCTGGAGAGCAGACACTGCCAATATTTCAATAAGTAGTTAACAAATACGATGATCAAGCCTCTTAGCTGAATTACTTAACATGTGTTTGTGACCCACTTTGGGTTATACATAGTCATGTTTGAAGGCGATATAATCAGAAATTTAGCTGATGATTAAAACAGATAGAATGAAATTGGAATGAATACCTTCATCTACTGGCAGTCGAGCCGCGTCGGCTCTACAGTGGAATTTGGATTGAGGCCACTGTCCAAGTTGCCAAAGTAGAATATGGTATAAAACAAGCTTAGTAAGCTGCAGTCTTAGAGAAAGCTTACTCATTTCTATATTGCTAGCTCGTCACTCGTTGTAGAAGATAATTTGCTCCATCGATGTCGATTGCCTATATATATTCCGAAACCACTTTCTTTTTTTTTTAAACAAACGATAATGTCTACATTAAAAAAGTGAGGGAGTGGACTAAACCTCGCAATGGATTAGCTATTATAAAACCACTTGAGGGAATGAAACTCATCTCTTTTATAAAGGTGGTCAACAATGTGGTGCAAATAGCAACAATCATGAAAGAGTGATTCGTCTGTCACTGACACCACAGTCCCTTCCATATATGTTGCCCCATCAAAAGTGAACATTATTATCAGTAATGTAAAATATGTATTAGCGAACAATTCCATTATAAAAATGATACACTTATCACATTTATATACCGTAATTGTAACATCTTTATAATAGATATGAGACTCACATATATTAGTGAATCTTACCTTTATTAGAAAGACGATACAAATAGCCTTGCTCATTAATTTCATTATTTGATGTCTCTTTAATAGAGATGATACTCATTTCATTATTTCGGAATCTTGATATTGCCACTCCAACTGCCAAGATAAATAAAGAATAGGCCGGATTCAACATTCAAAACTTAATGGAAGATGTAATGAAGTTATGCACAATTGATGGAAAACTAAAACGTCGGAGGTAACAAGTTCAGAACGTTTGCTTGGAAAATACGTGACTCCAAACAAATCAATTCAATAGCTTAGAAGTAGTGCTGTTGTGTTGGATCGCGGTAAATTAAGTATCAATGTACTGATGACGGTAAGAGGGGATGACTATACATGAGATGCACATCTAATGCTACATACTATCGCATTTTTCGTACCATACTTGTAACACTTCTATAATAAAGGTAAAGCTCATCAACACATGTCAATTCAGCCTCTATTAGAGAGATTGTACAAATATAATATGACTGACTGAGTTGGGATATATATATATATATATATATATATATATATATATATATAAGGCCCTTTATATAAAGGGATTCTCATTTTTTTTTAATTAGGAATTAGGTGTGGGATTCATTACACATCGAACTTCAACGATACAAACGTTTCTTTTCTAAGTCTCAATTAATAGATCATCCTTGCAAAAATTCAATTCAATCCAAAACCATTTGCCTATTTAATTATCAAGATAAAATTTCATTGTTTCTTTTATAACAAAGTATTCGTTAATTTCTCTGAAACAATTAGATGTCTTAAATATTTTAAATTTGGCTAATATTTTGTAAGGATAATCTATGGGGTGCAACTTGAAAAATAAATGATTCATATTGTTAAAGTTTGATGTATTGTGGACCTCACAACTAATCCCCATTTTTATTATAAAAAAAATGAAAATTTCTTCCTTTAAAGATTTCTACAATATATATATAGCTTACTTAAATAGATTTACTTAGGAATCAAGTAATGCAACTAATGACTAACTAAGCTGGGACATTGATCTGTTGCTAGAGACTTAATTTAAATATGAAAAACTTATCTTCTAATCTATACTATTATTAAGAAAATCCCCATTGTCAACTTTTTCCCCCTTTTTTCTATTTTGCCCTTATTTTTTTATGCACACTATTGACAAAAGGATGGCAAAATAGTACTTTGTACCTTTTGACAAAATAACAATCATATCCCTATTTTTTCTATTTTACCCTCTTTTTTATACTTATTTTTTCAATTTTACCCTCACTTTTGATGCACAATATTTACATAAATATTTACATAAGGAGGACAAAACAGTAATTATGTAATATTAATATGCACTTATTAAGAGAAATTGTTCACACACACAAAGTGTGTGCTCTTTGCTAGTGTTTAATAATTTTAAACCCCAATATTATTATACCGATGACATACATGCGGTTCATGATATATTCCATGTATGTTCTCGAATTAGGAAAATGATTCTCGTCGAATTCTTTTCCTAGGGATCCTAGAGATTCTGTGATCATGATCGTTCATCATATATTATGCGGTCAGTTTTTGTTAAGTACTATTCATATTTAATTTTAAATTTTAAATTTTAAAATGATTTCTGACTGTATGATGTAACGATCACGATCATGAAATATCTAGGATCTTTAGAAAAAGGATCCAACGAAGATCATTTTTCATCGAATTATATCAAACTTATCCTATATGTCGGTTTCCGTTTTACATATGCTCCCCGAAGGATCAGTGCGGATTTTGAGGGAAGCAACTTTTGCAATTGCACAAGGCCCCCCACCTCTAAAGGGCTCCATTAATCTACTATGGAATTTGATTATTTTGTTTTTTTATTGGCAGAGAGAATGGAAAGAGAGATATATATAGGCTTTAAAGCTTTAGGTTCGATGGGAAGCTTTAAGTTTGATTCTTCTCACTTAATAATTAGTACCATAGTTTAATGGTACTTGTAAGTGAGAGCTATTAGGTTCGATTCTTGCCAAATATAAATTTAAACTACATTATTGCTAGCTCATTGGGAGGCTTATTTCTCCGTCTCTTGATGTATTGATAATATCGTTTGTTCAAAAATATATATTTGTTGCTGAAAATTAAAGATTGGATTTAATTTAGGTCTTATCATAATTGTTGTTTGCAATTTGGAAAAGTGTTTCTAGTTTCTACTTTAATTTATTCATCATTTTGTTTTTGTTTGATGGTTTCTTTTATATGTTCACTAATGATTTTTTTTTTCAATTGATCACATGTTTTAAATTTTTTCTAAGGGTTCAAAATTGGGGGACACATGCTTCTGACACATATTTTGAAATTTATTTGTAGGACTCATGTAATGTATTTTAAAGATCTAAACTGTCTGTATTTTAGTACATCTTTCATAGATCATTCTTGACAAATCCAAAATCGAATTAGGTGATTTTTGGTACTACATAATTTTTTAGAGAAGATGTAAAAAAGTAACCGTTCGGATCATAAAATACATTACGGAATGAGCTCTTAAAAAACTTATGTCAAAAGCAGGTGTCTTTCTATCCCAACCCTCTTTTAATTATGATACTAATACATAATAACTTTTTAACTATTTCAATATCCTTTTGTGAGATTATGTAAATAGAAATTAATTATACCAGAGCAAAAGGGCATGTTTATAATTTTCTAACAGGACTCCAAAAATCTCAAATACCACCTTGCGCAAGATCAGCAACAAATTTGAGAGGCGTACATGCATATTTTATTGGAATTTGACTTGACATAATTAGGTCATATCTAAACAATAATTATCCTGACTGCCACTTTTTGATTCATTGCACAAAACTCATGTTTCATGAATAATCTGTCATTTTGCTTTTGGCATCAATATTCAAGAGTTTAGCTTTTCAATTTCAGAAAATGCTCCACTTATTGTCTAAAAGTTAAGCTTTAAGTCTCCAAACGTTTAAAGTTGTCGTCGACTTTGTTTAAAGTTGTCGTCGGTTACATACGTATCATATCATGGGCAATCGTCCGAACGAGAACCACAATTACTAAAAACAATAATGGAGCACTTAGTGCCGGTTTGAGGGAGAGAAACTTGGTGCATTTACACAGGACTTTCCACCTCCAAAGGACCCCATTAATCAAATGGGATTTGATTATTTTATTTCTGGTTTGGGTAGTAAGAATGGAGGGATAAGATAGCGAGATTAAGGCTTTATTATCATTGTTGCGGAAAATTAAAGATTGCTTTTAATTTAGTGTTAGGAGTCCTAGCTAAGAAACATATATCTCCCAAGGTTTAGGAATTAATAATGTAATCAGATTTTGATTGCATTTCTAATTTGTATAGATTCCTACTTGTATACAACTCGACCGGCTTTTAGAAATATATATATCCTTGTGCTATGAATATAATATTTGAGATTATAATTTCTACATGGTATCAATATTTAGGTCTTACCATAATTGTTGTTTGGCAATTTGGATAAGTGTTTATAGTTTCTATCTTAATTTATTTATCATTTTGTTTTGTTTGATGGTTTCTTTGATATGTTTAATAAGAGTAATGTTATTCTTATAACAATTTTATACCACATTTCTTTACCATTCTAGGTGGCATATGAGTTGGATATTGTCACATCTCGGCCCGGGCCCCCACCACATCCCGGGCTCGACTCTACTGTAGCACGATATTGTCCGCTTTGGGCCCCGGCCACGCCCTCACGGTTTTGTTTCTAGGAACTCACACGAGCCGCTTTGGGCCCCGGCCACGCCCTCATGGTTTTGTTTCTAGGAACTCACACGAGAACTTCACAGTGGGTCACCCATCATGAGATTGCTCTCGAGCAAACTCGCTTAACTTCGGAGTTCCGATGGAATCCGAAGCCAGTGAGCTCCCAAAAGGCCTCGTGCTAGGTAGAGATGGGAATATACATATAAGGCTTATAGGATCCACATCTCTGGGCGATGTGGGATCTTACAATCCACCCCCCTTAGGGGCCCAACGTCCTCGTCGGCACACTTCCGCCCAGGGATTGGCTCTGATACCAAATTGTCACATCTTGGCTCGGGTCCCCACCACATCTCGGGCTCGACTCCATCGTAGCACGATATTGTCCGCTTTGGGCCCCCGCCACGCCCTCACGGTTTTGTTTCTGTGAACTCACACGAGAACTTCCCAGTGGGTCACCATCATGGGATTGCTCTCGCGTGAACTCACTTAACTTCAGAGTTCCGATGGAATCCGAAGCCAGTGAGCTTCCAAAAGGCCTCGTGTTAGGTAGAGATGAGAATATAAGACTTGCATGATCCACACCCCTAGACGATGTGAGATCTTACAGATAAGCCACATCATTTAATTTCAATTTTCTTATTAATTAAAACACTTAAATAAGGAAAATTGCAGACTTAAGATCTCCCTCTGGCATTAGTATCTTAATTGGGTATGAACCGTAATCCGATAGACAAATTTGATTTTGACACCTAATTTGCAAGGCGCTACTTAATGAAATAATCAGATGAAATCCTTCTTTTAAACCACAAAAAAAAAAAAAATAAATAAATAAATTGAAAAGAAAAAAAAAATCACTAGATGAACAACCATGGAGTACCCCTGAAGATTGGAGACAAAAATACTTGAACGGAAATGAGGATTGGGGCTACGGGGCATGAGTCTGGAGATAGAAATCAATGGTGATTGTGGTGTACGAGTAAATTCTATAAAGTTTGACCATAATCATGGAAATCAACAGAAATCAATAAAAATAACTGGAGTGAAAAAGAAAAGGGAAGGAAGAAGAAGCAGAATGGAAAGGGGAATGAAGAAAAAGATTCCTCGTATACCACAATCATCATTTAACAACAATCTTTTTATGTGTCATCAGATGTCATCTAAAATAGTATACAATTGTAGTACAAAAACATGGTAAGAATAACGTTATTGGTTCAATAATGATTTTGTTGACTGATTGTGTAATTCTCAAATTTCTTTTAAGGGTTGGAATTTGGGGACACGTGCTTTTGTCGTTGATTATTTTTCATTTGGTTCTGTTTCATGGTTTCTTATATGTTCAAATGGTTTTATTGATTGATCACATGATATTAAGGCTTTAACATTATTTGTTGCGTAAAATTTAAGACTGCCTTCATTTTAGGTCTTACCATAATTGTTGTTTTGCAATTTGGATAAGTGTTTCTAGTTTCCATTTTAATTTATTCGCCATTTTATTTTGTTTCATGGTTTCTTATATACTTTCAATAATGATTTTCTTAATTGATTAATTTCAAAATATATTTCAAAAAGTTGTATAGTCAATAGTTTAGTACATCATTCATAGATCATCCATGCAAAAACTAGATAAATTCAAAACCATTAAGACATTTATTTGTAGTGAAGAAAATTAACTAATACAATTCTATAAAAAAATATTAAATTTAATTTCAAGCATTATCTGGTTTCAGATTTAGGTGATCTTTGGTAAACATGATATTTGTGAGAAGATTTAAAAGATAAATGATTCGAATCGTCGAAACACATTATGGAATAGGGGTGTGCTATTCACACACCTCATTTTACTTCTCACACACCACTTGGTAATTTATATTCGTTGATCTTCTTCAATTCATCTGATTCGATGGTTGAAAATTAAAAAAATGTGTTAAAAATAAAATAGAGTATGTAGATATCACATTCCTATGAAATAGACCTTCTCTGGACTCGAACCCTTCTTTTTGATATGACACTTATATATGATAATTTTTTTATTTTACTTTTTCATGTTTGTGTAAATAGGACTTACTCATTGTCCCAGAGCAAAAAGGCCCGTTTATAATTTTTGCATAACGCAACCGGAATCTTGGAGATGGCCTTGTGGAATCAGCAACAAATTCGAGTGGCGTACATGTAAATTTGAGTGGAATCTTGCTTGCAATAATTCGGTCATATTTATGAATAATTATTATCTTGACTACCACTTTTTGATTCATTGCTCAAAACTCGTGTTTCAAGCATATTATTTTACTTTAGGCATAAAAATTCAAGAGTTGTGCTTTTCAAAATATGCCTGTCTGAAAGTTAAGCTTTAAAGTGCCAAATAATTGACGTTGTTTAAAGCTGTCATCCTTAGCACATATGTCTATCAACGATTGGATTTTTTTTAGTGGCGTACATGCAAATTTGATTGAAATCTTGTTTCATGCAGAATCTGGTATTTTGCTTTTGACATCAATTTCAAGATTTAAGCTTATTACAAAAATAATTATGCTAAGAAGATTAATTTTATAAGATTAAATTTGATAAACTAAACGACATAAAGGTTAATTATTGAATTATTACACAAATATTGATAAATATACTTATTTCTTATTGATAACATATCATTTAGTTTGCAAATTTAGTTTACAAATTTAATCTTCTTAGTATTACTTTTAAAAATGAGATTATATTCACACATTCTAAATTACTTCTCCCACATCTTTTAATTCTTTAATATTTTAATATTTTATACACACCACTAATACTTGAAAGAAAAATATTAAAAAATTAAAAGAATGTGGAAAAAAAGTAATTTGAATTGTAAATATAATCTCTCCTCTTGAAAAAAACCTCCACTTACTGTCTAAAAGTTAAGCTTTAAAGGCTCCAAACAATTGATTTTGTTTAAAGGTGTCGTCTTTACACATATATCCACGAACGATTGGAATTGTTTTGAGTGGTGTACATCCAAATTTGATTGGAAATCATGCTTGCAATAATTAGGTCATATCTCTCAATAATTATTTTCATGTCTACTACTGCTTGACTCATTACACAAAACTCGTGTTTCATGTATAATCTATAATTTTGCTTTTGGCATCATAGTTCTAGATTTGAGCTTTTAAAATAAAAAAGCTACACTTAGGGCGTGTTTGTTTACACTCGCTAAGCCTTACTGGACTAGACTGGCTTAGTTAAGAATATTAATCCGTGTTTGGTGCAAGTCAGGACTGAATTTAATGGGACTAGCTCATACTCGTTTCGACTAAACTCTTCACTAGCTGGGCTTGGCGAGGCCGGGTAAAAAGGATGGGATTGCTAAGACCAGCGCTTCACATCATCATCGTGCTGAGGCTTCGACTTCCTCAATCATCTTCCACAGATCTCCAACCCACCGTCATTAAGCTTTTCTTCTCCAAGAGTCGGGTCCTTCTCAAGGCCGTTAAGCGCTCTGCCAGGAAGATGTGTCTGCAAATTTGTCATTGATTTGTAGAGATAAATAGAAATCAATTTGCAAATCCGACGATCCGAGCCTCTGCAAATTGAATAAAAAAAAATAGGATTTTTCTAGGTTTGATATGAAGAGAAAGTAAATTAAAATAAGAGAAATATGGGTTTTAATTGAAGAGAAAACAAATGAAAAGAAGTGAAAGTTTATGGGTTTGATTATTAGTGGAAGAAAATCTGGACTTGCAAAGAACAGAATGCAAACCAGATAAGAAAAGCAAAGGAACTTGAGGGAGAGGGTCGAATACAAAAAGTGTGTATTAATAACAATAAAATATTAATAAAATGACAAAAAAATGTATTTTAACTCTAAAATAATTTAATCCTTATTTATCCAACATTGCACCCAAACGTTGCATTATCCTTAAACTATTTAGCCCATGCCAATCAAATTTAGCTTAGTTTTTGAAATTAGTTCAGTTTGAAATAATTTAGTGCAATAAACGTACGTTTACTGTCTAAAAGTTAAACTTTAATCATAAAGACAAAAAGAAATGCCCCGAACGGTCAAAAGGCAACTTTCCAAAAAATAATCCAGAAAACAGAGGATAAAGAAGAGTTTGGGTTTACTCGATCGGTTGGTGTTCGAAATCATCTGTGATAGTTGAAAATTTTTGGTGTGGACAAGTTTTATGAAAATTGAAGAAAATTATGAATAAGGAATAGAGTTTTTCTATTTACGCTCCTCACCCCATAAATATGTTCAACCTTAAAATCCAATATTACCTTCAATTAACAATTTAAAAACTGAAAAGAATAGAAACTGAAAAACACCTACCACGACGGCATACACCCTTCTCCACCGTGGCCGCATCCGCCACCACTACTCTTCTTCTCTTCTACCACCACATCCCAACCAATTTCGTTTTGTTTTTCCATATGCAATCCAATTTGCTAGACGAACTTATGGGTGCCGGTATAAACCCTAATTGTCGTACTGCCAGCCCCCAATTTTTTTTTTTTTTTTGTGTCCCTTAACAATTTGATATTTTGATTTGGGAAATTTGGATTTGCCTTGAAAAGATAATGGTTCTAGTCGGTTTTACATATATATATATGTTAAATCTAACGGTGGGGAGCGTGTCCCCATTTTTTTGAAAAAATGAGGATCCCTCCCCTTAAGCAATTCCTATATATATATATATATGTATTATTATTATTTTTTTTTTGGTTTAAATCACAATTTCATTTTGGGAGGGAGGTTTTGTCTTCAGTTTTTCTAGGTACTGGGTAGTACAGAGAGAAGAAGAGTGGTGGTGGTGGAGAGGCAACGTAGGGAGGACCTGGTCGAGAAGAAAACCTTTCATTTTTTTTCTATTTTTTTATTGGAGGATATATTGGAATTCAAAGTCCAAAATATACCAATGGATGAACTTAGAAATTTGCTGGTGTTATCTAGAAAAACTCTTAAGGAATAATAGATCAAAGATGGAGTAAACAAGGTGCTGCTGGGTTATGACTCAAAGTTGCAGAGGAAAGAAGATGACTGATTAAAAAAGGAAACCTTTAATGAATTCGTCATTATGATTTGAACAAAGTTGGTTAAATATTTTTGTTTAAAATCGGTTTGAGAGGCTATTTTCATTGACGCTTGTTATATCAACACCCTATATTTTTTTTAATACATCTCGCATACTTAATATATTCTTTACACTTTAAATATGGGGATATAATTCAACAAATCCTAAACGAGATGTTGATTAAGGTTTATTATATACACATCCCACATATTATACATCTCGCACACTTAATATACCCCTTGTCCTTTATATTCGGGGATAGAGTTCAACAAATCATAAACGAGGTGTCGATGCAAGTGGAACAGAAGAGAGAGTCGGTCCATTTTATTTGCATGTGTTTGTGTTCATATGTATACTATAACTTTTTGCCCTTTTTTTTTCTTATTTTGCTCTCATTTTTTTATACATAATATTTACGTAAGGAGGGCAAAATAATGATTTTGTATCTTTTGAACTTTTTACCCTTTTTTCTTATTTTATACTCATTTTTGATAAACAATATTTACATAATGAAGGCAAAATAGTAAGTTTGTATTTTTTGAGAAAATAAAAATCATATCCCTATTTTTCCTATTTTACCCCCACTTTTGATATACAATATTTACATAAGATAAAAAGTATGCACTTATTAAGAGAAATTGCCCCACCATCATTTTTTCATACAGGTAAGTGAAATCATAATGTTTTTTGGATAGTTTGAATGAACTAAAGCGATTGTGCTTGAGGAGAACGTGGAAGGAGGTGAACGGTTAAAGATGCTTTAATTTTGTACCTTTTGACAAAATGACAATCATATCCCTATTTTTCCTATTTTGCCCTCATTTTTTGAGAAAATGACAATTATATACCTATTTTTCCAATGACAAAACAATAATTAAGTAATATTAAAAAAATATATACACTTATAAAGATAAATTGTTTCATCATCATTATTTCATACCCTTTTTAAAATTTTAAAAACTAATCACACTTCTTAATCAATAACAAAAACTAAAATGAAATTATTCATACACACAGAGTACGTGCTCACCTATTAGTATCAGTAAAGAGTTAATTGACTATTTGGACAGGTTTCTATTGACTTTACGTGACTCAAAAAAGCGAAATGGATTATAGGGGAAAAGTTATACTCAAGGATTTATGCCTGGGAATTTCTTTGCTTCTTGAATCTATTTAGTAGAAAGTTAACACGTAGTCAAATTTATTTTGTAGGAAGGTAACATGACACTTGAATCTATTTAGCAAATTTATTTTGTAGGAAGGTAACATGACACTTGAATCTATTTAGCAGAAAATTAGCAGACACGAATTTATCTAGTAGAAAGGTAGAAGGGAAAATATGAATAAAAAGAAAACATGTACTCTATATGCAAAAACATAAAATATCTACAACATAAAAAACAAATTGACATCCAAATACGTATTATACCCAAACATATTGAAAAACATAAAATCCCAAACTCATCATACCTCCAACATAGACAATGAAATTTGGAGAATTCAAACCTTATACAAACATGAATCTTACAATTGCTTTACCTTATATAGTGAAATTAAAGTAAATATTATTCATTGGCATGGTAGAATATACATAAGAGGAAAAAGAAAAGGTTGAAGAAGATTCATGGAGGTGGCAAGAGCCAATTTCCTAATGAATAAGCTGTTGAGTTTTTACCCATACATCTCAGATTCGAAACCTCCCCTCTTTTAAATTATTCTAATAATTTTAAACTCTTCCCCTTGCTCCTTAATAATCAATTTTGAATGATAACAATTAAAAACCATTAAATATGATAAGTGGGCATAAAATTCATGTTTCTATTCACCTTTTAAAGTTAAGGGCACACCTGAAAGATAAAAATTAATTAAGTCAGCACTTAAAAAAGAGAAGAGGTTTATCCTAAACTCAATAATTTAAATAAGAAATTGGTTCAAATCTAATTGCCTAATTATCAAAAGCTGATAACATAATAGAGTACGCGCGTACTGACTTAAAAGTTAAAAAGACGGACTTCGCTTACTGTTGTGGTCCTTTACATACGTCACCCACAAGAACCGGAACCTAGAACTAGAACCATGATTGCTAAAAGCCGATAAAAATAACAGGGTATTATGGACAGAAATAGATCATCTCGTAATCTTTTTCCATCTAATATTCTTAATTTGGGATTCGGACCGTTCAAATTTCATCCAACGGCGACAAATAGGGAGCCCCTTTTAAAGTGATAATAATTGTAGCCGTTTGATGAAAATTTGAAGGACCCGGATCCCGGATTAGGTGGAAAGTGATTAGGAGATGATCAATTTCCATCATGGACGGTCAAAAGATAAATGAATATTTGTACGCTGCGAAGTATTTGATATTTTAAATATTTTAATTGTGATGTAGATGTAATTCGATCATTATATTTTAACTCTGAAGTATCTTACAAGGTCCCTAAAAGATGGATTTGGATCCTCTCTGGATCCAAAGAAACTGAGCTCACAAATCAACTGATCTAGACCATTCAAATTTAATCCAGTGGTTACAATTATTATAACTTTAGAGGAACTCTCTGTTTGTAGCCGTTGGATCAAATTTGGACAGCTCGTATCATTTGATCCGCAGGCTCCGTTTATTTTGATCCGAAGAGGATCCAAATCCCTAAAAGATAATCACTGCCCCCTTCTAATTTTGTAGCAGGGCCAATCTGTTGAGGAAAAACTTTAGAGTACACAACTCTAACACAAGTGTTGGAGAGACAACACAAGTAAACAAATTATTTATATTACACACACAAAATATTACAAAACTCAAACTCTCAAAGACACACTTTAGGAGCAATGACACTCTCTCACTTTCTAGAGACACACTCTAGATCACTCACACTCCTCACAAGACTACTCTTACTTCTCACTCTTACTTGGTTGCCTTCTTCTTCTTGGTTGGTTGATAGTTGATTGATTGTTAGTTCAACGTCACACCCATATTTATAGGTGAGGGCTGGACATTCTACTAGTTTCTAATTCTTTCTACAAACTAGAACTAGTTTCTAGTATATTCTACAAATCTCTAGCTTGGATAATTCTAGACTAGCCACCCTACTTTGCATGCTAGAATCTTCTAGAACAATTCCATGCATGTTTGAACTAGAACAATCTAGTTCCCTTATACCGACTAATCTTAATGGGCTGATGTTGATCTTTAACACAATCTTGAGTTTTTTTATGTCTAGGGTGAAACGAAAAAAATGTGTCCTAACTTTATATATATATATAAAAAAAAGAATTTAGAGATTCAACAAAATTGTTTTTAGATTTTAACTCGAATGGTTTTCAAAATCTAATACAAGTTGCTATTTTTAGAATTTACTATATTTAAGTAATTATAGATATTTATTATTTATAAATTTACCATTCGAAATTTTTTACCCATCCATAAATAATATTTTTTTATTTTTTGTGCTCCAATCATATTAATCAGTGTTCGAAAACATGATCTAGGCGGCCGCTTAGGTGGTGGTGCTCCGTCGCGATTAACCAGAAATCGTTCACTAAATCGGCAAGAATATTAAACGGTGTAAGGCAGCCGCCTGGGCGGTCTGGAAAAGAAACTTCTGTCATGAGACTCACAACCTTCTTGTCTCCCCGAGTCTCGCCGTCTGCCCTCTCTGTTTGCAAGAAGAGGAGCCGAATATAGTGAGAGAGAGAGAAAAAAAAAAGAGGTGGATGAGAGTTGTGCAATTGCAGGGATGGGTGATGGCGACGGGTTATAGAAGGTAAGTCTGCAATTGCAGATACAAGTGCAGCTGCAAGTTGTAGAAGATGAGTTGCAGAGAGGTGCGACTTGATGAGAGAGAGAAAGTGTGTTCGATCTCTATCTAGAGAAAGGGGAAGTGATGTTATAATAATAAATATACAGAATTATGGATGTGGGTTGTTTGAAAGAGAAGGAAATGTACAAGCTCAGCTAGCTTCAAGCTGTATGTCGCATTAAAAGTGTACCTCGGTTGGTGTGAAAGTAGTGTGGTGAGAAAGTAGTGTGGTGAACAGCTACTGTTTTAAGTGTCAGGCTTTTATTATGAAAACCCACTACATGGTGCTTTTATATTTTTAAAAGTTTGAGATCCACCCAGTGCGGAAAGCGGGTTGAGGTCGAGCAAGTTCTCTGCTGCAGATTCAGGGATGGAGTTTGGTTCAAAGTTGCAGCCTACGTGTCTTAATACATTTTTGGTTTTGGACAAAAACTGTCTCCTTCTTTTGCCCGCAAGTCACAACATCTAGAACTGGTGGAGATAGAAAGAGAATTTGTGAGAGAGAGAGATAGGACATTTTATATTTTTAAAAGTTTAAGATATATTATATATATATAGGTTATATAAATTATAAATTATGAATTTTTTAGATAATATTTTGTTTTTTTTTCCTAGGCAAGCATATTGTTATTATATATGTACATAAAATATTCACATATGTATGTTATTATATAAGAAATAACATATTATTCAATAATTATTTACATTTGATATAGTAAATTTAATTAATTCATATAATATATAAGAAATTTATCTAAATCCGCCTAGGCCGCCTAGGTGCCCGCCTAGACCCCGCCTAGCCGCCTAGCGTTTTTTAGAACCTTGATATTAATAGATAAAAATTTATTTAAAATTCAAATTCTTCTTATTAAAAAAATTCAACAATCAAACAAAACAATTTATACATAACTTTCGGTACATTTATTTATTTATAGGAATGGAAGTACCGGTACGAATGTATCGGTACATAACTTTAGGTACCTTATTTTACTTATAGGTACATAAGTAGTGGTTCGTAAGTTTCGGTACGAATGTATCGGTACATAACTTTCAGTACAAATATATCGATACGAATGTATCAATTTGTAACTATAGTATCTAAACATACATATGTACGTAATATGCATATACATATATATAGATAAATTCACGCACAATGAAAAATATATAACTTTTCTTATTATGGGAACTTATTAACTATCAATGATAAATAACTTTTTTTATTATTTATGGAAATCAACATATAACCTACAAACAGAAAACCCAATAATTATTACAACCTATTTAATATTAAAAAATTACAATTAAATGTCAAGGATTATAATTAGTTTTTATTGGAATTTGATCGTTATTAGTTATCTTGCGGGCCCAGGATTAGTTACTTGCCCATTAAGTATTTGAGTTTGTCTAGGATTTGTTTTAGGGTTTTAGTCTAGGGTTTGCTTTGGTCTTTCTCTATATAAGGATCTCTTTGTATTTGGTTTTTCAATCAGTCAATAAACGTGTTTGTTCCGGTATAATATTCAACTTGGTATCAAGATCAAGGTTGCTATCTCGGGAACCACCGTGTCGTCCGCCTAATTACTCCGCACCGCTGCACCTATATGGACACCTCCGACTGCAACCTATCTGCACCGGTTTGAGTTTGTACCTGCTCAGATCGCTGCAATCATCGTAGCCACTTTGTGTTTTGCATCAGTCCGCATATGCATCTGCACCGTCGCCTATCAGGTATCTTGCTCCATAGTGTTGTCATGGCATCTGCAAAGGATGATTCCTTACAAGCTATTGGTGTAAAATTGAATGGAAATAATTATGTGTATTGGGCGTATGTGATGAAGAATTTTTTGATTGGAAAAGGTTTGTGGGGCTATGTTTCTGGAATGATTTCTATACCAAATAACCCCAAAGATGAGAAACATGTTGAGTTGTTTGCTGCATGGGAGATGAATAATTCAAAGATTATTACTTGGATTAATAACTCTGTTGATTTGACTATTGGAATGCAACTTGCTAAGTTCTCAAGGCCAATTTTGCTAAGAGGTATCAATTAGAAATGGAGATTCGTGCAATCCAGCAGGGTGATAAGAGTATTCAAGCTTTTTACAATGAACTGACCAATCTTTGGGATCAACTGGCATTGACTGAGCCTGAAGAACTTGGCATTGTCGAGCTCTATTGTCAATATAGAGAAGAACAACGTCTTGTTCAGTTTCTAATGCCTCTTCGAGATGAGTTCGAGACACTCCGTAGCTCCATCCTTCATCGAACTCCTCTTCCATCTGTTGATTATGTTCTCAATGAGTTACAAGCAGAAGAAGTCCGTGTGCAGTCAAATAGGCTCTCTTTATCTTTGTCAAACACTTCAGCATTGTTTGCGGCAAGGTCTCGTAGGGTTGCTATGGATGAGTGTTCATATTGTAAAGGGAAATGACATTGGAAATCTCAATATCCTAAATTGTCTCAGCAACATGAATTTCCGCATAAAGGAGGAGCAGCTCCTGTTTTGCATATTGCAACTAGTTCAGAATCTGAGTCTAGGAAGGATGATTGGATGTGGTAGTTTGAAGTTAGCATCGGCAATGGCATGGTAGTGGCGCATCGGCATTGGCATAGGAGTGGCATTCCCATTAGCATTAGTGCTGGAGTTTGGAGACTTGCATCCACATCTACTTTGGCAAACTCATGTCTGTGTTCCACCATGAGTTTGACGGGGGTGTTGGAATTTGATTGTTATTAGTTATCTTGCGGGCCAAGGATTAGTTACTTGCCCATTAAGTATTTGAGTTTGTCTAGAATTTGTTTTAGGGTTTTAATCTAGGGTTTGCTTTGGTCTTTCTCTATATAAGGATCTCTTTGTATTTGGTTTTTCAATCAGTCAATAAACGTGTTTGTTCCGGTATAATATTCAACTGTTTTTAATCTTAGACAAGGATTAGAATAAAATTTTCTGAAAAAATAATTTGTTTTGACATGTAAGACTTCAATAAAATTATACTTAAAAAAACACTTCAAATTCAATAATTTAGAAATACAGAAACACTAATTCATTTTGTATCGAGATAATGGAATCAACAAACATCGGCCTTACAAGTAGATAGATGATGAGTTTTGTTTTCCTTCTATCTGAACTTTCAATGTTTTTATGTAAATCGTGATGTGCTTTTTCTTATATATTAACATTGTCAAATGAAAAGAATAAACATGCACATACGATTTCGAACTCAGGATCTCATGCTAATTTTAAACAACAAAAACCATTGCTTCTGATTAACCCTATTGATTGTTTAACCAAACTTTTATAAATTTAAACTCTTATGAAAATAAATTTGTAAAAGTTGGAAAGTGAAAAAAGACACATAGTGTTTCAAACTCAGGACCTCCTTGATAATTTTAAACAACATAAACTACTCAGGACCTCCTTGATAATTTTAAGCAACATAAACTACCACTTATGGGAGACATAAACTACCACTTATGGTCAAAATTTCCCAAGACCTCCTCATTAATTTCAAACAACAAAAGCCACAAGCTCTACTTAACTTTCTTTGTTATTTAACCAACTTTTAAAAATATATACTCTTATGAAAATATATATGAATGTACCACCCTAATAATTTTGGTGCCCCTAATTTTTTTTTGTTTCAGATGGTCCTGGGCTGGTCATGTTTTGTAGGGTCCACTTCATAATGTATTTCAAAATCCTGAATAGTCAATATTTTAGTACATGATTTATAGATCATTCTTGCAAAAAACTAGATAAATCAAAAATCACTAAGACATTCATTTATAATGAAGAAAATTGATGAAAACAGTTCTATAAAGAATCATTAAATTTAATTTCAAGCGTCATCTGGTTTTAGATTTAGATGACTTTCAGTAGACATGATATTTAAGAAAATACATAAAAGATAAACAGTTGAATCATCGAAATACATTACGGAGTGAACCTTACAAAAATGTATGACAAAATGTGTGTCAAAAACATATGTCTCCGGATTATAACCCTTCTTTTAGATATGACACTTGTATATGATAGTTTTTTTTTTTTTAATTTTATTTTACTATTTCAGTTTACATTTTTGTGTTTTTGTAAATAGGACATACTCATTGTACCGGAGCAAAAGGGCCTGTTTATAATTTTTGTGTAACCTGGCCGGAATCTCATATAGATGGCCTTGCGGGATCAGCAACAATTGGCGTACGTGCAAATTTGATTGGAATCTTGCTTGACATAATTCAGTCCTATTGACTACCACTTTTTGATTCATTGCTCAAAACTCTTGTTTCCGAACATAATCTGTCATTTTTCTTGGACATGGATCCTCTCCGGATCCAACTGTTTTAATCTACCTAATCAAATCATCTGGACCATTGAAATTTGATTCAATGACTACAAATAGGAGCTCATTTTAAAAATTATAATAACTTTAACTGTTAAATCAAATTTTAATGATCGGGATGATTTAATTAGGTGAATTAGGACAATTGAATTCAAAGATGATCCATGTCCATTTTTCTTTAGGCATCACAAATCAAGAGTTGTGCTTTCAAAAGATGCCCTTACTGTCTAAAAGTTAAGCCTTAAAGCTCCAAATAATCACCTGTGTATGTCGTCTTTAATACACATGTCTAGGAAGGATTGGATTTTTTTTTATAGTGGCGTACATGCAAATTTGATTGAAATGTTGTTTCATGCAGAATCTGGAATTTTGTTTTTGGCATCAATTTGAAGAGTTAAGCTTATTAAAAAAAGAGAAATATAAGGAGACTGATTTTTTAGGATTAAATTTTGTAAACTAACCGATATAAAAATTAAAGATTAGATTATTATTTAAATTTTGATAAAAGTGTTTATTTTTTATTAATGACACATCATTTAGTTTACAAATTTAATCTTCCAGCATTATTTTTAAAAATAAAACCTCCACTTACTGTCTAAAAGTTAAGCTTTAAAGGCTCCAAACAATCAATTTTGTTTAAATTGTCGTTCTTTACACACATATCTATGAGCGATTGGAATTTTTTTTGAGTGGCGGACATGCAAATTTGATTGGAAATCTTGCTTGCAATAATTTGGCCATATCTCTTCACAATTATTTTCATGTCTATTGCTGTTTGATTCATTACACAAAACTCGTGTTTCAGGCATAATCTATAAGTTTGCTTTTGGCATCATAGTTCAAGATTAAAGCTCTTGAAAAGAAAAAGAAGCTCCACTTACTGTCTAAAAGTTAAGCTTTAATCATAAAGGCTAAAGGAATGCCCCGACCAGTCAAAAAGCAACTTTACAAGCAAATAATCCAGAAAGCAGAGGATAAAGAAGAGGTTGGGTTTACTCGATCTGTTGGTTGTTGAAATCATCTGTGATAGTTGAAAATTTTTGGTGTGCACAAGTTTTAAGAAAATTGAAGAAAATTACGAATAAGAAACAGAGTTTTTCTATTTACACTCCACACCCCATCACCCCATAAATATATATTCAACCATAAAATCCAATATACCCTCCAATTAACAATTTAAAAACTGAAAAGAATAAAACCCAAAAACACCCACCACGACGGCATACACCCTTCTCCACCGTGGCATCCGCCACTACTCTTCTACCACCACATCCCAACCAATTTCGTTTTGTTTTTCCATTCGCAATCCAATATGCTAGACGAACTTATGGGTGCCGGTATAAACCCTAGTTGTCGTACTGCCAGCCGCCAATTTTATTTTTCTTTTTTTTTGTACCTGAACAATTTGATATTATGATTTGGGAAATTTGGATTTGCCTAGAAAAGATAATGGTTCTAATCGTTTTTACTTCAAAAAACACCCACTACGACAGCATACTTAATATACTCTTCGCATTTTGGACTTGGGGGGACATAGTTCAACAAATTTTAAACGAGGTGTTGATTAAGGCATTTTATATTTACGCTCCACATATTTTTTAAATACACCTCGCATACTTAACATACTCTTTGCACTTTAAATTCAAGAGATATTGTTAAACAAATCATAAACGAGGTGTCCATGCAAGTGGAATAGAAGAGACAGACAGTAGAGAGTTAATTGACTATTTGGACAGTTTTCTATTGACTTTACATGATTCAAGAAAGCAAAATGGACTATAGGGGAAAAGTTATACTCAAGGAATTATGCCTGGGAATCTACGCGTCTAAGCGAGTCTATGCAAACTTGTTTTGGGGCGAATTTAGTAAGCGTGGTTCTCTTTCGTATGATTGCTCATGACATCAAATTTATTTATTTATTTTTATAACTTTGTTTTGTGAAACTCTTTTTATTAAAACTCTCTATTTTTATGTTCATCTGCCCCTATGTTAAATTATGAGAATTAAATAAAATCCCTATTTTATGCATCTTTCTTTTTTGTTTCCTATTTTGAATGTTCTTGCCATGGGGCATCTGCAGCACATCTACACAAAATAGTTAACTACCATTCACAAATCTGTTGAGTAAAAAGTTAACGCGATACTTGAATCTATTGGATAGGAAAATAACACAATATTCGAATCTATTTAGTAGAAAGTTAACACGTAGTCAAATTTATTTAGTAGGAAGTTAGCATGATTCTTGAATCTATTTAGTAGACAATTAACAGACTCGAATTCATTTAGTAGAAACGTAGAAGGGAAAATATGAAGGCTAAATATACAAAATGGTCCCTGAGATTTGCATAATCAATAGAAATGATCTCTGAGATTGAAAATCAATAGAAATGGTCCCTGAGATTGTCCACCATTCATGATTTTGGTCATTCCGTTAAAAACTCTTTGGGCAATTTTCAAAGCTTCGTAACTCAATTGTTTCTTAACCAAATTCAACCCATAATATATCAAAATGAAGATAAGAAAGTGTAGAACAAGATTATGCCTATTCGGAAGCCTAATGGTTGCCGGAGATTGCCGGAAAATAGCCTAAAAGATGACTGGTCCGCGAGAAAACTGGAAAACTCGCCTGAAACTGGGTAAACTTTAAACATTCTTAACTTTTTCAATACTCAACGAAATTGATTCAAAAACGAAAATCATACTTCTCGATGAGACGAAGAGCATGGTAAATTTCATGACGGCTAAGTCGCCTTGGTTTGGCCGGAAAACGGCTCAAAAGTGGGTAACTTGAAAATGGTTAGCCACTTTTGAGCCGTTTTTCGGCAAAGCCACAACGAGTTAGCCGTCAAAAATGTACTATTCTCTTCGTCTCATCGAGAAGTATAATTTTTGATTTTGAATCACTCGATTTCGTTAAGTATTGAGGAAGTTATGAACGTTTAAAGTTTACCCAATTTTCAGTTTTCCTGCGAACCAGTCACTTTTCAGACTATTTTCTGGCCATCTCCGGCAACCAGTGGGCTTCCAAATAGGTATAATCTTGTTCTACACTTTCTTATCTTTATTTTGATATATTATGGGTTGAATTTGGTTAAGAAACGATTGAGTTACGAAACTTCGAAAATTGCCCAAAGAGTTTTTAATAGAAAGACCAAAATCATGGATGGTGGACAATCTCAGGCACAATTTCTATTGATTATGCAAATTTCAAGGACAATTTTGTATATTTAGCCAAATATGAATAAAAACAAAAGATGTACTCTATATACAAAAACATAGAATATATTGGATTTGGATCCTCTCCTGAGCAGAGGGTCCAAGTCTTCCTCATCAAATTGAATTTTGATCTAACGGCTACAATTATTATACCCAAATATAAAAAAAATGACATTCAATACGTACTATACCCAAACAGATTGAAAAACATAAAATCCCAAACTCATCATCTCCAATATAGGCAATGAAATTTGGAAAACTCAAACCTTATACAAACATGAATCTTACAATTGCTTTACCTTGTATGGTGAAATTAAAGTAAATATTATTTATTGGCATGGTGGAATATACATAAGAGGGAAAAAAAAAGAAAGTAGAAGAAGATTCATGGAAGTGACAAGAGCAAATATCCTAATGGATAAGTTGTTGAGTTTCTACCTATGCATCTTAGATTCGAATCTCCCTCTACTTTATATTATTCAAATAGTTTCGAACTCTTTCATTTTCTCCTTGATAATCAATTTTGAATGATAACAATTAAAAACCATTAAATATGACAAGTGGGCATATAATTCATGTTTCTATTTACTTTTTTTTTTTTTTTTTTGGAAAACTTCATGTTTCTATTTACTTTTTAAAGTTAAGGGCACACCTGAAAGATAAAAATTTATTAAATCAGCACTACAAAAAAAGAAAAGAAAAGAAAAGGTTATCCTAAACTCAATAATTAAAATAAGAAATTGGGCTCAAATCTAACTGTCTAATTATTAAAAGCTGATAAAAATAATAGAGCACGCGCGTATTGACTTAAAGTTTAAAAAGATGGACTTCGTTTACTGTTGTGGTCCTTTACATACGTCACCCACAAGAACCAGGACCTAAACCCTATCTATATACGTCATGGCTATCATACGTCACCCACAAGAACCATGATTGCTAAAAGCCGATAACAATAATAGAGTATTATGGACGTACAATACTTGCTGAAATTTCAGCAGCCATTCCTGTTTTCAACCAATTAAATTTGGACACGTGTTTAAATAATTTCAATTTTAAATACAAATTGAACACGTGTTCAAATTTGATTGGGTGAAAGTAGAAATGGCTGCTGAATGTTCAGCAGCTAAGTATTATTCAGTATGGACAGCGAAAAGATACATGAACATCTGAATGCTGCGAAGTATTTGATATTTTAAATATTTTAATTGTGATATCCATATAAACTATGAAAGATTTTTTTTTTAAATTATTTTAGCTATTGAATTTAAATTTGGACCATTTAGATTTGATCATATTAGATCTTAGCAGTTGGATTTAATAAATTTATTAAAAAAAATACACATATACGGTGGGGCCAACTCCACTAACCGGGAGGAATTATGGGCTAAATTTGCCCCAAAAATGAGTTTTGGGTTAAATTTTTTTCTAGAAAATCTCAAACCAAACCAAACAAAAAAAATCTTGATCCCATACCGAAAATTCCCAAACCGATAATACAGAAATTTTTGGGACCCGTACAAAACTAATCCCGAACCTTTTCGTACGGGAATCGGGATTACATATTCAATAGTTTGGAAATCCCGAACAAAACTGAAAATATATGTATGTATATTTATTTTGGTTGCTTGCATATTGAATGAATTTAAATATAATTTGAGAGTAGACTATATTAGAAATAGAAGTATGAAATTAAGTAGTTTGGAACATTGGCACGTCAATTTGACTTAGAATGATTTGGTATTTTAATTGATAAGAAAGTTCAAATTGGTAATAGGTAAAAAGTCTAAATTTCAAATGATATGAAATTGGGCACCAAAATTTTAAGATAAATGCCCAAATTTTAGCCCACAACCAAAAAAATCTCAAATTTATGCCCAAAATTCCAAAAGCTCAAAATCCAAAACACAATCCTGATTCATCCCAAAATACCGAAAACATTTGAGAATTCCAAAAATTAGGAATATTGAAATTTTGGTTCAGGATTAGTCTTCAAATTCCCGTCCCAAAAATTTTGGTTTGGGTTCGGGATTCGGGATTCCATTTTCGGTTTGAAATCCCAAACCAAACCACCCCTAGTTAAAACTCATATTTGGCCCAAGGGTTTGAGCAAATTGGGATATGTTTAGAACTTAAACTTTAAGTTTTATTCCAAAGGTTGGAGTAGGTCTTATATTTTTAAACTCTGAAGTATCTCTTTCAAGGTGTCCCCAAAAGACAATCACCGCCCCCCACCCCGTGGTTCCCCACTCCCTCTTCCGTGCTTATATATAGCTTGTATATATATGTATCCCACTTCCATGCTTATATATATGTACTTGTTGTTTCCATGAAATATCAAACCCAAGAATACAAGGTACAGGGCTTTTTTTAAGTAGTCTTGGTGCATCAATCTCACTGATTAGTGACTACACAGTCGGTTGCAGATGAAGCAGCTAGCTTGCTTTCACCAGAAAACAAAACAAGGTGGCATTCACTTTGTTCTTCACCTTTCCCAGCTAATTAATTATACTACATATTACATAGCAAAAGTCATCAATTAATAATTTCTGGTTTCATATACTTGACATATATATATATATATATATATATATATCTGTATATGTATATCTATACATCTATCTATCTGTCTCATAAATGGATTAATTCTTTGTATATCTGATATGCAGGATTTGAAGTCCTCGGATAGTCAATTGGAACTCGATCGATCTGCGTGCACATACGTTAATTCGAGTATGTGCTCCTGAATGATGACAAATTAATTACTATCAAGTTCTTAGTTAATTTGGTTGTGTCCTCGATTTATATGTTTTGGACGTCAAGAAAGGATGTTGTTTTACGTGAAAAAAAATACTTTAAATGTTCCTAAAAACTTGAAATTTGTGATACTAGCTAGATACACCAAAACCAGATCATATATGTGATAGTATTAAGAAAACAAATTGAGTACGTTATGAATAGTATTTTTATATTAAATGACGGCACAAGTTGTATAGGATCTAGAAGATCATTGCTTTATGTTATTGACTTACATGGGGTTAAGTCAAGGCCACCATCAATGTTTTGCGCTAATAGTGAGGAGTAATTCCTCACGAAAAGGTGATCAATAGTTCCTCGCCTTAGATTATCTCCGAAAGGACTAATACGATGACCTAGCAAGAAAATTTTTTCACGTTAATATCCTTTATGCGACTCATTTTCTCCTTTCAAAAAGGAATTATCTTCTTGCTAAGGAGGTGTTTTATTGTAGTATATGGAGTTCTAGAGGAATCAACGAAATAGTCTTTGAATGATCATTTCCCTATATTTCTTTCTGAAACTTCTATAGCGATGATTTTTGTTTATCCTTTATTCATAATATTATGTTTGTTCTAATTATACATGGCTTCCTTTGTAGATCACCTTTGGAGAGGATCCCTTCAAGATCAAAGTTTGGCCACGTCAATCGGGTAATCCTGAACTCAAATTCATATTTCAAAGGCTTGATTATATGAACAATCACCATGAAGCATGAATCTGATTTAATAATTTATAGAATTCTATATCCTGGCTTGGTTATTCGATTATCGTGAATTGCTTGAACTACGGAGTTTGTGAGTTACGGGGAGTTGGTGACCAAAAATCTAGATGTCAAATAAACAAACCCTAAACTCGAATTCTGGAAGAATTAATTCTCGAGTTGGGTATTGGATAAATCCCAAACCATCAGCCCAGCGCTTGACCTGAGCCAACAACTGCTCGCGACTGAGCCAAACAGACCCTGAGGTCGAGACATCGTCCCTGACGAACGGACACGCAAGATTCTTTTTTAATCTCGCCGCCCTCAGTCTCCTCCCTCCTCGCGGAATTCGAGGATTGGGCAGTGATGGTACCCTCAAGCCATCCGTTTTCTGCATCTGACGCCGCAAATCACGGCAACTTCGCCCCAGCCGCGGTGGAAACTCGGAATGCTACCCAGACCGAATCTAGTCTATCCTCTGCGATCGACGACGTTGATGTTGAGCCGGTTGCTCCATCTCGCGTCAGCCACCAACGACCGTTGGGCTTAGGGCATGTCTTCTAAACAAGAATCAGAATAAGAAGGAATTAGACTAAGTATGAATCACGTTAGAGCATCTTCTTTGAAGATTTCAAATTTTAAACATAAAATTTGAATTTAACGTGGCATTTTGACATTTTTTTAAATTTTATCTTCATCGGTATGTCAAATTAAATATTATTTTATTACACTATTTTTTTTCTTTTATTTTATTAAACTATTATTTTATTACCAATTTTGACATCTTTCAAAACCCCCGGATTTCTTCACTTCACACCTTTAGCCATGGAAGCTCTGCAAACTTCCCTCCCGCAAGTCCCTCACACCCAATTCGAACCCGACGCTGATAAAATCAAATGCAACCTCACCAAGAAAGGCTTCCCTCCCGCAAGTCCCTACCACCCAATTCGAACCCGACACTGATACAATCAAACGCAACCTCCGAGAGCAGGGCGATGTACGGCGGAGAGAAGCTGAAGAAGGATGAGTTTCTTACATCTCGCTTCTGCGTTTGGCTTTCTGCTTTTCTTCTCTCTGTTCTCTCTCTGGTTTTCCAAAATTCAACCTTCGGTCTTTCTGGCTTCTTCGTTTTCCTTCAGTTTCAGCGTTTCCCATAAAAAAATTAATAAAAAAAATATTTGAAGCTGCTGTCAAATTTGACAGCAACCTCTTTGCTGCCAATCTATGTCAGCGTCGCATAGGAATTGATATTTCAGTTGAAAAATATTAATGTAGTCTTTTATTACTATTATAACTTATGTAGACATTTTGACATCTTCTTTGGAGATGCTTTTAAGCAGTTTCGGAGTCAAACATTTCCATTGTTGTTTCCTAATTATTAGGAATCGGAAAAAATAAAGCTAATTGTTGTTAAAATATTTACTCTTACCGAAATACCCATATATAAATTAAACTCTATTTTCGTTCAAGTACTTATATATTTCGTCACTTGGTATTACAGTTTAGTGACATTTTTTTTACTCATATGTGAGAGGTTTTAAGTTTTAGGTGCGATTCTCATTAAAAACGAATTCAAACCAAATTATTATGGTTAGCCTATTACGAGATTTAGTCAACTTCTTCACCCTTAGTAATATCATATGTATTAAACAAATACTTAAATATTTCAAATAACAATATTATATGGTTCTATTCATTGTTTTTGGAATATACAATTTTTATGATAAAAATAGACAATTCAAAATTTAAATAATAGTAAAATAAAGTGGTATTTTGATCTAGATGTTTGGTTTACCAAACATCTAAGGCTTTTGGAGATTTGATCGAATTATTTTTCTACAATTTTAATAAATTTAAAAATTAGTTTGAAACTACACAAATTGTTATTATAATTAATTTACTAATTAAATCCAATATATAACAAATTCCTAAAATTTTG
The DNA here is from genome assembly GCA_036320875.1 of Cotoneaster glaucophyllus. Taxonomy (NCBI): domain Eukaryota; kingdom Viridiplantae; phylum Streptophyta; class Magnoliopsida; order Rosales; family Rosaceae; genus Cotoneaster; species Cotoneaster glaucophyllus. Next base: position 833,098 of record CM070059.1, on the reverse strand, counting down.
CAAAAGAAGATAATGTTAATTTATGTCCTATTAATTCAATATTATTTCAAAATAAAAAAAATTGAATTGTGGGTGAAAAACGTACCAATGTACTCCAAATGATATTACATACATGATATATATATATATATATATATATATATATATATATGTATTCTTCTCTCTTCATCTGTTCTTGATTTTGTAAATGTTTAATTTGGGTCGCCACTGACGCACGAAATCGAGTTGGGGATGAATCGAATTGATTTTAGTCGTTGCCGACGAATGATCAAAATTGAAATTCTAAAATCCTCATTTTCTTCCCTTCTGATTTTGGTCATGAAACCATAACCCCGCATGCCATGAAACCTGCTAAATCTTCCTTTGACAAAAAGAGAGAGGAGACAGGTGGGGAAGAAGGAGATAAGGGTATATTGGGTAGAAAAAATTGATTCAGATGGATGCTTTCTCCGGAGTCCGAATACCACCTGTAGTTCAATTTCGAGAAAATCAATAACCTGATTCCCCATTTTAGATGGCCCCACCGACACTTTCATTCCCCAAGTGTTAGTAAACACCGGAATCCCTTGAAAGTAGTGCAATTCCCATTCCTTTCTTTTTCCCTTGCGTAAACACGCCACCAATGTTAAAACTCCCCTCGTCACTTCCTCTCTGCCACTAGAGTCTGATTCCTCCAAGTAAACAAATAGTCATGTGGAATGGGAATGTCTCTCCATCCTTTCCACTTCCAACTATGTAAACATGACGTCATGTTTACGAAACTGAAATGAAAATGAAAGAAAGGGAATTGCACGCATTTCAAGCTCTTTCAGTGTTCACTATCGATATGAGAATGAAGATATAAGTGGATTCCACCCGAAATCAGTAATCAGATTCCTGATTTACCAGGAATTCAATTACTAAGATAGAGCAGGAAATTGGACTCCAGGATAAATGCTCTATCCAAAATCAGACTTTTCTACCCAAATTACCATAGTTCATTTTTTGAAACTCCATAATTCCCTTCCAACTTCAGCCAAATCTCACCCTGCCGCACCCAATTCTCACCAACCCACCCCAAAATCCCACCTTCACAAACCCCGACAGCCCCACCTCCAAACCCTCCCGGCAGCCTCATTCAACAGATCAGAACCCAGACTTGCATCTCCAAGAACGACACCCAAACGACCTAAATCATCCACCCACCCCTCCATGCCACCCCGACAACTTCCACTTCAGGATTTTCAACGTGGAATCCGTCCGCCTGGGTTCCTACCCGATGTAGTGGAACGGGATCGAGACCACCTTCGACGACGAGTGAGCTCGGCGTGGACCAGGACTTGCCGAGCTATGGGGATAAGGGGGTGGGGAACAAAAAAGCTCGAGTGCGTAAGGGAAGGCGTGGGCAAAGGAAATAACGATCATTTAATAAAAGAAAAACAGAAAAACTTTCTTTATAGATGCATTTTATTATACAAAATTTAATTTCATAAATCATCATGAAAAATAATTTATTTAAATAAAGGTAGTTTGGTAATTAAACTATTTTTAATTATGATTTAATTGAATAGTAAATAACTTAAACGAAACCAACAATATTTTAACTCCCACTTCGGATAGTTTAGTAAATATTTTTAATGAAAATCTAATTCTGTTTTTTCCTCCAATTCCTTCCCAATTTAATTTTCCTCGATTTGATTAAGGATTAGTAAACGAGCTATTAGAGTTAACTACCAACAGCCATCTTTTTTTTTTTTTATCAAACCAAAAGCCATCTTTGGGCTTTGGTCATTCTGCCCACTCTAGTCGAGTCTTGGCTTCGGGCATTGCTGCCCAAATTCGTCTCAGACCTGGGTTTTTCATAGGCCAGAAGCCCAACTCGTTTTTCAAGTTTTTCTGAGGCCAGATTTTTTCGACCTTGACCCAGCTTGCATGCTTCGAGTCAACAATGGCAAAACTCCACTTGACGTGGGTATATAAGATGTGAGGCTTCACTTAACGATTAAGAAGTTAGAAAATCATTGAAGCCAACAATAGTGAGGAAGAAGTTGAATAAGCCATTATTGATCTTTATTTAAAGATACACGCATGAAGTACTACAAACAGAGTACCTCATAAAGAGGATCCTATGACTCTTTAACTAGCTATTCGGATCATTCTAATCATATTAACTCGCTCTTCAGATCATTCTAATATCAACTTACTTGAAGCAAGACATCATTGGAAACAAAAGAAATGTAATTTAATTATTGAGCTACATTTTATGTATTTAAAATTTAAGCTAGTTACAAAAAAAAAAAAAAAAAAAAAAAAGAAGCTAGTTTTGTTCAATAAACTTAAGCTAGTTAACCATGGTTAATCCATCAACACGTGTTGCACTTTAAGAAGTGGTAACCCTCACGACCTAGTAGTGATGAGCAAATTCATATCCTATATTAAGGGTGATTGTGTAAACTAAATCGAGGAATCTTTTTAGATGATCCAAAGGATCATTTTCTTTGTCAACTAAAAAAAGGATCATTTTCTTGTATGACTATATTAGTCGGGGTCAAGTAAAGCCCCCCATGAATTTGTATAAGTAAAGTCGCAAGACTAAGGAGAAAACACACATCACAAACGTTTGATCCCCTCTTCTCTCTATTTCCGTTCCCTCACTCACTCACTCTACAGTTTACTTCACAATACTGTCTAACATTTTTATAAGAGAGTGGAGTTTGTCATCTTATTTATTTATTTTGTAATAATGTTTATTTATTTGTTAATTATTATTACAAGTAACATTCTACACTAATCTACCCTAACCAGAAGAAAATGGTTTGAACCCAAGAAGTAGTAAATTGGAGTGGAAGATTGTAGCCACCATAACAGTTCACCACTTGCAATTTTCAACTTATCCTATGCTAAAATGTTATAATATAGATTTTATCTATGTTAATTGTCTTAAATAATAGTATTATAAATATAATATAACCAAGTGCCAAATGTGTGAAAATGTAACAGATCGTTGACGATGCTGTTAGTAGAAGCTCTGGTTCAGGCCCTAACAGCACAAGTACTCAGTGCTATAGCGCACGAAGCTCAGTTCGTTTTTAATTTCCAAAGTGAGCTTGAGCAGATGAAGGAATGGCTTGAAAAAATGAATTGCTTACTTTTCGACGCAGATAAGAAACTGTGTGATCAGAAAACGATCAAGAGATCTTTGAGTAACCTAAGGGATTTGATTTATGAAGCCGACAATGCATTGACAGATTGCCTGATTAGAGAGGAAGAAAAGAAGAAGAAGAGGTTCTTCTCATGCTTGTTGCCTCTGGATCCGGTTTTCCCGCATGAGATGGGCAGGAAGTTGACGAAGATTAATTCTGATATGAAAAACGTGTATGACGTCTTGGTCCAGTATTTGAGTGCTGCCGCCGGTCGTGAAAATACATCAGATAGCAGTATGAGCCAGCAAATCAACAGCAGCAGGAGGCAATTTGTTGGTTCACTAGCTTTCTGCTCACATAAGACATATGGATTGGATGGGGACAGAGATATGTTGAAAGGGTGGATACTTAACAGCGACGAGAAGGAACCAATTGCAATGAACTACATAGCCATTCTGGGGATGGGGGGCTTGGGCAAAACCACCCTTGCTCAAAATCTTTTTAGCGAATCACAAATCTTGGGTCACTTTGACAAGATAATGTGGGTGTGTGTTTCAGGAAATTTCAACGAGCAATGGGTCCTGAAGAAGATACTCAGAAAAGCTGGTGGAAGAACATCTCTCACGGATAGTAATGAGATGTTGGGCAGACTCATCAAAGTCCTTGAAGGTAAATCCTATCTTATTGTCCTGGATGATGTGTGGCCTTACAAAAGTAATCCAGATTGGTTGAAAGACCTTTGCTCCAAGCTACCAACATCAGTTGGTAAATCCAGCTGGATCCTTATCACCACCAGGAATGAAGACGTTGCGAAAAATATGGTTCTTAGAAACAAACTAATACATAAACCCGCCCCTCTGAATGATGACGACAGCTGGGGTTTATTCAGTGAATATGCGTTTCGGAAAAGCAAGAGAGATTGCCATAAGGATGAGGATCGTAAACGTGACTCAGAGCGTATCTTGAAGAAATGTGGTGGCCTTCCTCTGGCAATAAAGACTTTAGGAAGCATATTGTCTCAGAAGGTTGATTCTCCTTCAGAATGGAAAGACGTTTCGGACAAATTCCATGCACTCACAAAAGGAGGAAAAACTGACGCTGTCATCGAGTCTCTGCAGTTAAGCTATGATGAACTTCCACATACCAGTCTCAAGCAATGCCTACTGTGTGTCTCCATTTATCCTGAAGACTTTGAGATAGATGCTGAACAGTTGATTCACTGGTGGGTTGGGGAGGGCCTCATCCAGCGACAGGACTCAAAAACAGCTATAGAATTGGGATATGAATATCTCGCAGAACTGGTGAACAGATGCTTGCTGGAAGCAGTGGATCGGCGAGGGTATGATGGGAGAATTTATAAGTGCAAAATACACGATATGGTGCGGGAGGTAATTATAAAGATTGCAGCAGAGGAGGCATTTTGCTTCTTCAATGAGCAAGGAAAGCTTATGCAGAAAGATGAGCAAAATACGCAAAAGCCACGATGGTTCCGTATCAGTGAAGACATGGATGATGACACGAAGGAATTAGAAAATAATCCAAAGTTGAGGACATTTTTTCTCATGTCAAGCCCTCCTAATGGCTTTGGCAAGAATTTTGAGTTCCTGGAGTCCCTCAGGGTGTTGGACTTGTCTTACTCTAAAGTTGTCGAAGATAGCACCACCCCATCTCCAGGTACGTAGAATGTACTTTTAATTCTTCATCATGCTTTCTAATTTTGATCTATTGAGTGTGTGCATTTGTATTATGTGATGTTTGTTCATAAAAAATTCATTATCACACAACTCTTTTCTTCCCATGCACACCTACTTTATTTCTGACTATCGGATAGAATAAATCAAATGACAAAAATAAACATGAGTGTACGTAAGAAGAAACAGGCATGTAGAAATCACTTTCCACAAACATAAAATTAAACAAAAGAAAAAAATTCCATCTCACATGTTTTATTTAACAGTGATGTGCGTTGAGGATCTCTTCAGCTATATCAGTTGTCTCAAACGCTTAACATGTCTGAACTTGAGTGGAATTCAGATACAGGAAGTCCCATCTTCGATTCAGAAACTGCTTAACCTCCAGCTTTTGGTGTTGAACGGGTGCAAAAACTTAAAGAAAATAGACCCATCAATCAAATGTTTGAAAAGGCTTCTTGTCTTGGACCTTGGAGATTGTCCCCTTGATTGCCTACCTCAGGGTCTAGGGAGCCTCTGTCATCTACAAGAACTCACCGGATTCAAGGTGGTGAATCCAGCCAAAACACAGTGTTGCGCCCTTCGTGAGCTCAGAGAGCTAAAGGAGCTAAGAGTTCTTCGAATTGTCCTAAGTGCTGACACTGAAATCTCCCCAGATGAAATAGGCATCCTATCAAGTCTCAAGAATCTCAAGGTTCTTACCATTGATGCTGATGAATGTGAAAAAAAAGAAACTTTGAGAAAGTTAGATGGGCTTAAGATGCCTCCAAATCTCAGGGAGCTGTATGTAAGGAATTATCATTCCAAAACAATGCCCGACTGGTTTCATCCGGACGTGCTTTCTAGATTGCAGTATCTCTGTGTTGAGAATTGTGACATTGTGAGACTGACCAGTGATCAATCCACTTGGAAAACTGTTGAGGGTTTGTGTTTGAAGTTGCTGAGCTTTGAGGAAGACTGGGATAACTTGAGTAAGATTATGCCTGCACTACGCCACATCGAGATTAGCAGTTGTTTCAACTTCAAAAATTTTCCTTGCACGGTTGACAAGCGAGGAGTTTGGCCTGAGCAAAATTGATCAGTGTATGGTGATCAATAACAGCCCAGAAAATCACCATCTCCATGGACGCCTCCGATCATTGGTTTATCTTGGTTACTCTAGCCTTAAACTTTGTGGGTGTGACAAACTTTGTGGGTGTGACAAATATTTTGGTGTGCTGTTAGAACTTAAATTTGCTTGGGATGTAATATTAGTTTATTAGAGATGATGTAATGGTGTGATCTTGTATAATAAGCAAAAATATATATGCAATCGTTGTACTTTATTTATTTGATTGGTTTAAAGCTAATTTGATTGATATACATAATCACTCATGTTTAAAAGGTTGACCATCACGGATGTCATACATAAAATGCAAATTTAAAGTCGTACTTCGAATTCACATAGGGATCTCAGTCACATATAGACTTACAGATGATGGAATCATAGAACTATTGCTAACAAAACATGTTCTGCTTTTCGTTATGCCTGGTAACACTTTTGAACTTTCAAGTCATTGAACTGGTTCACTTTGTTAGATTTTTAACTATAACTGAATCACGAAACCAAATAACCACATACTTTAGGAAACTGATTAGTAGATTTTATATTATATATTTAACTCGATTTTTAGTATATTTTGGCTATTATTTTAGAAGAATTTTGATATTTTGAATTGTATTTTTAATATAGGACTTTCGACTTCCTCTGAAACAAAACATAATCAAATAGATGAATTTTGGAGTAATTCCAGTGAGAGGATGTTCGTGAGTCGCTTAGCGTGATTGTCTCAAAATATCAGATTTTTCCACCAAGCGGTTATTTTCTGGCGATGAAATAAATGAGCAGTGCGCGGTGCTGGAAAAGTGACTTTTTGAGCTTAATTGCGAGTTTTGGAGCCCAAGATGACCTCTGATAGGTTCGTGCCCTTCTGGATATCTATTACGGGTTGGATTTGGTGAATATTTAAGGCTAAAATATGGCCGGATAGTCCCTTGTAGATTCTTCTAGCTTAATTAGGACTTTTATTTTTTAAGATATTTTATTATTATTTGGTTTCCAAGTTGGAACAAAAGACTATTTTTTAGGGATTTGCGTTGGTGTAGGCGTAGGATAAAAGGCTTTGGCCGGCTCTAGCTTTTTTTTTTTTTTGAAACTTGCCGGCTCTAGCTTTTAACTTCTTCTTTTATGCTATTTGGAGATAAGAGATTGGCTATGGTTCTTGAAGAATTTCAGAATTTTACTTTAACGTGTTTTCAATCCTTTTCTTCATAATAATATTTTCTATGGTTTTAACTATGAATATGCGTAACTAATCCAGTTTATTAGGGCGAAGCCTTGAGCCTTAGCATGAATATGTAATTTTTATTTAATTACTTATGATTGATTGCATGCATACTTTGAATAATCACTGTTTTAAACTATCTAATTGTCTTAATGCTTGATCACCATTAGGATCTTTAGAAAAATAATTTGATGCAATTTTGGTCGAAAGGTTCCCTGAAATTGACGTTGGCTTTTTGTGGTTAATAATTTGTAATTTCACTTAAGATGAACACCATGTCTTAAGGGTTACATGGTTTTTCAAAAGGTTTTTACAAAACATAATGACTCTCTTATGCTTATACTTGATCCGAATATCCGGACGGATTGTATGTTAGATATACGTTCTATGTTGGAGGTTCCAAGTAGAATATATATTAGGAAAACCTAACCTTCAAAGTGGCATGTGTAGATCATAAGTAATTGGTAAAATCTGTTGATCCGTTAAGAGTTGACGCGGATGCTACATTTGTGTTAGCAAAATTTTTTTTTAATTTAATTGAAAAAAAAACAAAACTAAACACCCATCTTCTTCCATTGCTTCTGCCATGGGAATCCGACAACCCCTCCCCCTCCAAACTATCGTCTGTCCACCCCAACAAATATCCTTGAATCTCCCATCTTCCTCTCAATCCAGTTCAACGAACTGGCAAGACTGTAAAGAGAAATACAACCCTGCAAACTCACGAAATTGCAGAAAGCAACCCTACCCGACCCCGACTCTCCCACTCCGCCAGCAGACACCCCTTCCCAAAACCATAACCAAGCTTTATAATTTGAGTTGGGGGTCCCTGAATTTGTGCAATGCCAGCTTCTCAGGCTATAAACCCTCACCTCGGACTGAGACGACCGGTAATCCAATCCGATAAACTGAGAAATCCTCACCAATTTATAGTCATCCTGAATAGCGTTGTATCCAAAACCATAAACCCTCGCGCCACATAAGCACGTATTCGAATCGCGCTTTCGATCCGACGGCAGAGACGGCAAGATTCTGTACTTCTTCGTCGACGGGTTCCAGAGAGCGATGTCTTCGGCCACGTTACAGAGGCACAGAAGGCCGTTGCAGGATCCCAAAACGCGAATTCGATTGCTGTAGCACATGAGCGGATGATTGAGCTCGACGGCGTCGTTTAAGGAGTCGAAACTGATGCAGTAGAGGTCGGATTCCTTTCTGAGAATCAAACTGAGATGCGATTTGGACTCTGCCGATCGCGTGAGGTGGAGATGGACGAAGTATGAGCTGTCGATGAGCGACCGCCATGATTTTGCAATCGACCGGAAGCGGAGGAGGCGGGCGACGGGCAGACGAGAGAGTATGTCGACGATTACCTCCGGCAGGGAGTTCGGCCATGGCCATGGTTGCTTGGATTTGAAGCTGCGTCGTATCTAGGGTGGATTTTGGAGCCTTCATTTCTGGAATTTGCTTGCAGGTTCTAGGGTTTTTTCAATTTTGCAGTTGGGGGAAGTAATTCAAGTGGAGGTTTGGAGAAATGTGAGATGAGTCATGAGAGCGCGCGGTTCCTTACAAGATTTCTCGTGAGCCACGTGATGTACTGAAAAAGATCTCGTGAGCCACGTGATGTACTGAAAAAGATCTCGTGAGCCACGTGATGTACTGAAAATGGTGATTTTCCGCTTAACGGTCAACGTGGAGCTCGCGAATGAGCACCACGTCCGAAGCGTTTCTTTTCTCTCTCCTTCTTCGAATTAAAATTTTATTTAATGAATTGTTGGTAACTTTTAAAAAAAATTCATTTTACACTCGGTGCATAATAAAATTGTTAAAGTGCTAATAGTAGTTTTATTTATTTATCACTAATAAAGTTCGTGATATTCTCGTAGATAAATTTTTTTAAAGTTTTGAAGGACTTTTTAGTAATACACGGACATTTACATTATATGTTATTATACAAATAGAATGATATTTAAAAAAAAATTCATTTACTTGTAAAATGAATATAACAAGCATGTTTCAAATGCATTAAAAAAATAAGTAAATTGCAGCTATAGGTCCTTGAACTTTAACTCAATTGGAGTAATGGTTCCTTAACTAAACATCTATTACCATTGGTCTCTTAACTTTAATTCAACTGGAGAAATAGTCCTTTAACTTTAACTCAATTGTAGCAATGGTCCTTCCAACATAACTCGTTTTGACAAAAATTTTGACGTAGTTGACGAAAATGATCATAATTACACACTTTGATGAGTTGAGGGATCCTAATTATATAAATGGTTATTCCAACATAACTTACTTTGACAAAATTGATGAAAATGACTATAGCTACATATTTTGATAAGTTGAGGGACCAATGGTAACGGATTTTAGTTGAGGGACCATTGCTCCAATTTGATTAAAGTTGAGGGACCATTGCTACAATTTACTCTAAAAAAAATCTATCAACAAAGAAGAGTTCGACCTAAATTATCATGAGTTTCTTATTTTCTTATTATAGGATTATCTCAAGTCTACCACCTCTTAGATTTGGGAAAAAAAAAGGACTTAATTTAATGAAGTCGAAATCTTTTCTCTTTTATCTTCTCATTTTAAACTTAAAGAGTTCACAAGAGTTTATATTTTCTCTCACCCAAATTATCAAGTTTGAATCCCTTTTTTCAATAGCTTGTATTGAAAAAATGAAAAAATCATTTGTTTAGGTCCATAATCACATGTTTTGCAAAAAAAATGAAAAATTATCATTTAGACATATAAAACTAATTAAAAAAAATACTATTTAACGCATCTTAGTCTTGCATCTTAGTCTTAGAGGGTGTATTCAATTAGGATTTTAAGTGGTTCTCATAAATTCAAGGTGTATTCAATTAGATTTTTAAGATAATTTATTAAAATCCTTAAAAATCCGGATATATTCAATTAGGATTTTAAAGAAGTTTATAACATTCTAGGTGTATTCAATTAGAAATTGATTTTAAAAAATTTGAGAAAGTTGAAGAATTAGAGGGAATTCGAGAGATTTCGTACTGTATTTTAAGCATCCACAAATCTCACATCTCCCTATGAGATTTTAAGGGAATTGAATCAAAATTTTATATGAAATCTCTACAAATCAATTAAACTCCATAAAAATTCAAGGATTTATAAATCTATTAAAGTCTCTCAAATTCTCATTTGAATACACCCCCTTTAGTTTTGTGATGATCAAATACTTTATCTTGTCACAATAAAGTAAATATATTATGTTATCATTAAATAAATACAACAGACTTTATTACGAGATAACTCATCATGTTCATATCGGCAGAGCATCAAAATCAAACAATGGATCTTAGAAAAATTCAATTTTGGACGGCATGACTCTTTCTATTTTTGCGCCGGCATTTGAGTTGTCTTTTATTTAGTTCTAGGTATAAAAAGAAGCAAAAGCAAAACTTTGAGAAAGACTATGAATTAGTGAATTTAATATAACCTTGTTTATGATGAATTTTCAATTTGATTAACATGCACGTGTTTCCTTTCTACCATATTCGTTTTCTTTTATATAATGCAGAAAAAGTTTGTTAGTTTCATTTAAGTACCATAAAAGGAGAGGAACATCCCAGTACTACACCAACGTGGACGTAGCTGCATCTCAAGGTGAACCACGATATACTATTGTGTTTTTGTATGTTTATGTGCTTTTACAGTTGGATCTAAGTTGATCCAATGATCGGGCCGATTTTGTGAATCAACAATAATAATGCATTTCTTCATTTCTTTGACTCCAAGATATCCATCATCAGCTACTCCCTCGTTTCCTCATAGGTACCAATGCACTCGCCGGCAATCGTCCTCAAAATACCTATGCCTTCCTTTACTTGCATCGTGGCTGGACCAGCGAGAGATCCTAGCATGTATCGATGGACCTAACATGCTCTAACGATGCCAACCAGTCGATGGTTGGTCTGATCGTATCACAAGAGAATGTCAAGAAGGGACATGCTAGGCTCTCTTGTTCGCCTTTGCACGGTGCAAGTAAGTTCAAGGAATGCAAAGGTTCGGTGGCGACTACTTTGGTACCTATCAGAAAACGAGGGAGGAGCTCATGATGATAAATTTCAGATTGACGAAAAATTCACAAATTCGACGCTACGGGTCGAACTTTGTAAAATTTTAGCTATGAAAAGATAATGGGCCTTCAAATTTGTAGTGAAACGGGCCCCATTAAATTCGTATGTTGGGGGTACAATAATAATAAAGCCCCATCTTTTTGAACCTAAATAAAATTAGTCTTCCCCGCCAACGCGTGCAACTTGCTTCCATATTTTTGTGATTACTTAAAATTTTGTGATTGCGTACCAGCATAAGAATCATCGGATATTTACTATTTCTGAGTTGAGGCTTCCCATCGGCATCCGATGCAACAGGTGTACAAAATTCATGGTCGAAGGCACCAACTTCAACTCCCGCAAAGAATTCGTCCCTGGCGAGGTACTAGGATTATTTATTCTTTTTAATCTTGTTAGTCTTTTGGTTTTAGTTTTAACATGGTACCTAATATTGATTTCTCGCTCTAGGTTTTGTTTTACTTTTACGAGAAGGAAGTTTCTATCTACGCATTATGTATAGAGTTTAAGGTTACCGTTAAAAAATATAAAATTTTGCATAAATATCATCCGAACTATTTCGGGCGTATGCATTTACTATCAAACAATTTTTTTGACAAGTTGCAACCAATACTTCCTTTTGAGTGCTATTTTACTTTCCTTCGTGAGAGTTCTCCTTTCGTTCGTGAAGTTCTTCTCATCGCCTGTGTGTGGGTGCATCTCCAACTTATGTTCTCCTCCTCGCTGCCACCGATCGTAGCTATGGCTAGGGTTGTTGGTAGTCCCTTGCTACTCTTGTTTTCCTTTTCATTCCTATTCTCCCTGTTTGTTTTTTCCTCTACCTTTTTGTTGTTCGACCTTCTCCTCTTCTCTCAGCTGCCTATGGTTTCCCTTCCTCAAACTCCCCTTTCTTCCTTTCCTTATCCCTCCACCTACTTCGTTTTCATCACTCCACACCATACCCTTTCCACTTGGCTCACTTCTCCAGTGCTCTCATCCTCTAGATCGGCTTCCACTAATCCACACCTTGAACGCGAATCTTTGCAATTCCCGTTTAGGAGGGAGATGTGTAGAGCTTCGGATTTTTTGGATGCTCAGGTGTTCTCACCACCTTCTTGCCTCGACTTGGCCTTGTTGCCTCTGATGCTCGTGGGTGGTTTCCTCCAAGCTTCTTTGATTTGTGGTGCCGATCTTCGATGTGCTCTTTGACGGTTGTTGAAGCCTTCTTTTTATCCACTTTGGGGGCTCGATTTGGCTTGCTTTCTGGCAACTGGTTCGAGTCTGGAGGTCCTTCGGATGGTAGCAGCGGCTGAGGATGCAAGTTGTTCAGTTTTTTTCTGTTTTCTGTTGGGCTTGGTTTTGTTGTACTTTGAAGGTCCATACTTTTGTTGTTGTGTTTGTGTTGTATGTAAACCTCTCTTTTGTAACTGTGTGTTGATGATAATAAAACAAACAGCCCAATTTTACTTTCTTATTTGCTAGCACATGATCTCTGGCAATCCAAAACCTATAAAACAACTTTCACATGATCATAAATATATGTAGTTGACCTACCACCAAAAACTAAAGACGAATAATTGATCAGCATATAAATGTTTCTCAAATACTGTCTCTCTCAAAGTGTGAAAGAACAGACAACAATAGTCTTCATCAGACAACAATAATATGATCATCTGAACCTCCTAGGGACTGCATACTAGAAAACAAAGAAGGAAGCTTCCCTAGTCACTCTCATTTTCAAGCTTTTTGTGTTACTCGACCTTTCCCTCGCGGTGAATGAACAGATGAATCTAAAGATATACTCACGCATGGAGATCATGGCTAAAGGAAATGAAAGTGAGGCTGAAACTTGAAAGAAGAGAAATGAAAGAATTAGGTTGTTATTGTTGAAAATGAATTTCGCATTGATAAGAGGAATGACTTTGCATGAACTTTTATGGTGAAACCTCAACTTTTTCATGATATCAAAGTAGGTTGTCCCACGCGTGAAGCTCAACAGCCACACACGTTTCACGTTATCCCGTTTGTGTTTGTCCACTTGTTAGGTTTGAAATTTACCACACATGAGAGAGCGTGTTGAGAATGAATGCCACGTTGAGAGGAGGAGAGATCTTGCATTAGCTTATAAGTAAGTTGGTCTATTCCTCATATTGCCAATTGATTTTATGATGTAACTTCAACTTTCTCCAGTTATTCCAAAATAAAATCAAATGTACATGGCCTCACATGAAGGATTGATGCCCTGCTTATACACATGTTGACATCTCCTGATCCCGTGTGAGATACTTGGAGAAGAATCATCTAGGCCTTGCCCAATATGTGTTTTATGTCACTTTCACCAACAAATACGTATCACTAAGCGATATGAGTTTTGATGGTCATATTTTCAATCCCACACGTTATCTTTCGAAATTGAGGGCAGCTAGAATAATTGATCATGTGACTTTGAACATGTACCATGACAATACTAGCCACCAACCATTTTTAAGAAAACTAAAGGAAAAGAAGGAAAAAGGCCAAAAGAAGAGGACCATACATATTAATTATACCCTACATTAGTGATTGTGTTTGCTTGAACATTATTGCTCTTAGAATGGCAATTTTGTTCTCTCGATCGATAGAAACCACAAAGTTGGATAGCTATCATGTGTGTTCCACGAGGCAATTATGGGTTTTTATTTTTATTTTTTGTGATTGTCTCGGCGCAGAGATTTTAAAACCAGAAAACATTAAACTTACTACAAATTATAATATCATTTAAATCCCTAGATTTAGGATGGCTCCAGCTAAATCGACCTCTAAGTTATGATTATTATTTGAGCAGTATATTGCACTGAAGTTTAAATTCCAACTTCTAGAGGTTGATATGCATTATTTTTACGTATCGTGATCGGATTATACTAATAGAAAAATAAGTACATTAATTAATAATAATTCAATCTTCAAAATTGATAGTCATTTTAACATTATCCTAAAAAATGCTCCAAAACTACCTGTAAGCTTAATCATCAGTGAAAAAAATGAATTTGGGTCTGCCACGTGTACAGACAAATCATTTTGAGGTCAAGAAAACGATAGATTTTTTAGTATGACCGTCACACAGGATGATACACCACGTGTCATTACATAAATAATGAGATATGTGTGTCAAAAAGCTAATAACTTAAAAAATATAATTTTTCACTACTTACATAAAAACACTTATTGTCATCCATGTTTCCAACGCAATTAAAAATTTCTCCAAGAAAACAGTATAGTACAATCATTCAGATGATAGCCTGGCTGGACCTTGCATTATTATCTAGTTCAATGGTTGTGGCAATTTGTAGTCCTTTTCTGCACACGTGGCTCTGTTTCGTGGCCTCTTTGCCAGCACTAAATTTGAATGAGAGGTCATCTATTAGAAAATGCCACACTTTGCCATGTTCTTGAATATAAATTTTGCTAACTCTTAACGAATAAATGACAATAAGTAGCAAAGTCCAATTTAATTAGCAATACCAAAATGAAAGCCAAACTTGTTTACTACTACTTTAGTGATGAATGATTCAAAAACTTCTTACACATAAGTTATATTATTCAAAGCTCGCAGGAATATGATCTACAATACCTACGTGTGACATTATATATAAAAAGAAAGACAAATTTATCTACTATTTTATATGTTTTGAGAAGCGATATTTTAAAACACTTTAATTTATATAATTTATTTGTATTAGATTATGTATCAGTAATATGAACAATTTATAAGTCTAAATAGCATTACTCTATAAAAAAAGAAGACTCAAACTCAAAAGACAAAAAGGCGGACACCCTACACCGGCCAACCAATTAACCTTACTTGTATGCAAAACTAGATAGAAAAGCCTTAATTCTTTGTATACAAAACCAAATATAAAAGCACCATTTCCTCGCATTATATAACCAAGTGATTTCCGTAATCCAATCCAACATCAATAACATGGATAATCATCCAATATCCGAAGACCCCAAAACCCCACTTCTCCCTCTCCACGATCAAATCCAACGGTCGCAGAGCTTCCATTCATCCTTCAAATCCATTCTAACACTCAAGAACTTCTTCGTCCTCCTCGGACCTCTTCTGTGCACCATCATATGCCTCTGTGTGAAGCTAGATGGCCCGGTGGCCAGCCGGAACATGTTGGCGGTGCTGGTGTGGGTGTTTGCTTGGTGGCTCACGGAGGCCGTGCCCCTGCCAATTACCTCCATGTCCCCACTCTTTCTCTTCCCTCTCTTTGGAATATCCTCTGCTGATGATGTTGCTCACTCTTACATGGATGATGTTATTGCCCTTCTTCTTGGAAGCTTTATATTGGCTCTTGCTGTTGAGCATTACAACATCCACAGAAGATTGGCTTTGAATGTGAGTTTCACTAGCTACTATGCTTCTCTGCTAAGATGGATCACCTTAATGGTTATTTATGCTATGATTATTATGCTTAATGGTTATTTTAGGACAAGCGTACAGATACATGAGAAAAAGAAAGGGACCAAATGGCAAACATTTTACTTCTCTCTTCATTCACAATTTCCCTCAGTTATTTTTGCATTCCTTGTTTGGTAGAAAGCTATTGCAGCCATATTATATTACATTTAATAATTATAAATTTGGTTTGTCCGGAAATTCATTGGATTAGATTTGAGAAATCTGTCATTTACTAGTTAGTTCACTAACTAATCCCATATATATATAATAGGCAGTTTTAACGAAAAGCCCGCGGTACTGTTCATTTTAACGAAAAACCACATTTTTACACTAAAAAGTCAATCATGGTACTATTCACTTTACCCTATTATTTTATCCTTATCGTTAAAACTCAAAGTTTTCAAGCTATTTTCATTAGTTTTCCTTATATATTATCCTATCGAAATTCTAAATATTGAAAAAAATATATCTGACTATTTTTTCTTCCTAAATTAATGCACTTTTGTCCAAGAATACGGAAATGTAAGAGAGGAGCGTCAATAACGCTTCCCTAATCCATGGTAAATGTTACGTTAGAAAGAAAACTTGAATTTGAATTCTGATACATTTCATTCCAAAATCAACAAGAATCAAATGGATAGTCCTCCCTCCAATGACCCCAAAATCCCACTTCTCCCACTTGATGATCCAAATCCAAACCATAACTCACAAATCAGCCTCCCTTCTTCACTGGAATCCATTCTAACATCCAAGAACTTGTCCATCCTCCTGGGGCCTCTTTTGAGCACCGTTATTTGCCTCTGTGTCAACTTAGATGGCACCGTCGCTAGCCGGAATATGTTGGCAGTGCTTGCCTGGGTGTTTGCTTGGTGGCTCACGGAGGCCGTGCCGATGCCAGTTACCTCAATGTCCCCTCTCTTCCTCTTCCCGTTCTTCGGAATTGCCTCTGCAGATGATGTTGCCCACTCTTACATGAACGATGTTATTGCCCTTGTTCTTGGAAGCTTTATTTTGGCTCTCGCCGTTGAGCATTATAACATTCACAAAAGATTGGCCTTGAATGTGAGTCCTCTTTTCATTGTTGTTTTCTCATATTAACCCATTCATGTGATACATCGTTCACAGAATATTATTAGCGTCAATAAAGCAAACATAAATATATTTTCGACAGCATTATTATATGTCACAACTTGAGAATTGAGTGCCTTAGTGTCTGAACCCTACTAGGGTGAGAGCCACATTGTGCTCGAACCCTGTCGCACAGTATCCGCTTAGGGTTTTCAAAATAATTTCTTTTTTGGATTCAAGCGATACTAGTGAAGAAGAATCAAACTTTGGACTTCAGGTACAAGAATAATTTATGGTAATACTAAAGAGATCATCTATTTTAACTAAATTTTGGAAACTATATGGCGTGGTTGTTGATGATTGAGAGAAATTTTTTAATGTGTCTGAAATACGACTCGGTATACCAAGTATCATGATCAAATTGGTTGGATTTTCTTTTTTCAAGTTTCCAACAAAGTGTATTATTACACTTGGTCTGTCGGGCAGTGTTTGCGGCACACAGAAAAATCTCTCGATGTTTGACTATTATCTAAAGAGTAATACTATGGAGACTCAATTTGTAAACTAAATTAACAAATCAAATGAGGTGTCACTAATAAAAATGAGTTATCAACGATTAAGTAATAATCCAATCACCAACTTACATGTCATTTAGTTTACAAAATTTAGTTTACAAATTGAGTCTCCTAGCATTCTTCTTACTTAAATATTGATTCACGTATTGGTGATACATTTACAAATTGGACAAGTTGGTTTACCTAGTATTACTAGTTAACCCTTTTTTTTATCCCGAACACAGATAACCCTGGTGTTCTGCGGAGATCCCTTGAATCCGCCATTGCTGCTGCTGGGAATATGTGGGACCGCAGCATTCATCAGCATGTGGATGCACAACGTGGCAACTGCGGTGATGATGATGCCCGTAGCCACCGGCATTCTCCGGCGGTTTCCGACGGGTCACGACCAGTCCGTGGTTGCGAGCAACTTTTGCAAAGCCGTGATTCTGGGGATGTTGTACTCCATAACCATAGGAGGGATGAGCACTCTGACGGGGACAGGTGTCAATCTCATATTGGTTGGAATGTGGAAGAGCTATTTCCCACAAGCAGCTCCGATCACCTTCAGCACCTGGTTCTGTTTCGCCTTCCCGTCGGCATTGTTGATGTTCTTGGCTTTGTGGGCTTTGCTTTGTTGCTTGTATTGCTCAAGGAGTTCAGGCCAGGCTCTCTCTGTTTATTTAGACAAAGCCCATTTGAAGAAGGAGCTCGAATTGCTAGGTAGGAGCCCTCAAACTTAGAGAAACTTACATGCAATCAGCATCGAATTGTGGTGGATTCTAAATCAATCACGCATTGTTGTGTGTAAATTTTTTAACAACTAAAACTGCTTCTAACTAAATTAAACAAAAAAAGTTCAAATGTGTTTTTGAGGGAGTAGGAATTTTAATAAAAAATCAACGTGTTTCTAAGTATTGATATTAAACCGTTGATGAGAAAAAAAAATGTTTCTTACAAAAGCAATTTTGAAAGGACATTGTTATTAGCACTCCAAAAATTTCATTCTACACTCTAAATTTTTTATATTAGGAAAGAAAAATACACTTGTGAGGAGTGTAAAATGAGATTTTTGGAGTGCCAATACCACTTCCTTTTCGAAAAAACCACGGTAATTGTTGTGAATACCCCAAATGCCATAATAAAATAGGTAACACATGGTATCACCGTATTGGTAATGTTCTTTTCGGCTTTTGGCCCAATGTTCAGTATCGAATCTTAGGCACTAGAGAACACCTTCTGTGTAATTGTATTTCCAAATCCACTTACAAGTGTTGATGCGGCAACCGGCAGGTCCAATGGCTTTTGCTGAGAAGATGGTACTGGCTTTGTTTTCGGTGCGTCCCCAAGTACTCAGTTTCGCATAGTTTTTTAGTATGGATGTGTCCTCCAGTTATTATGACTAGCATTTTCTGCAGATGCTGATTGTTTTGTGGATGACAAGAAGCATAACGGAGGATATTCCGGGCTGGGGAGTCCTCTTCAACGGGCGTGCTGGAGATGGAACTGTCAGTGTGAGTATTGACCTTTCTTCTTATGTGTTCTAACTTTAAACACAAAATAGCCTTATAAACAGACCTTTCCGTTGGATCAAATTTTCAAATGTGACTTGAAATGTATGTAGGTTATGATTGCAACATTTTTGTTCATAATTCCGAGCAAAAAGCAAAAGGGTGAGAAGTTGATGGACTGGGAAAAATGCAAGAAGCTACCCTGGAACATCATATTGTTACTAGGTGCTGGTTTAGCCATAGCTGATGGAGTTCGATCCAGTGGCCTTGCTAATATATTATCTGAAACCCTGGATTTTTTGGAGGCAGTCCCATATGTTGCCATTGCACCTGCTGTGTGTCTCATAAGTAGTTCCATCACTGAGTTGATCACATCAAACAATGCGACAACCACGCTTATTATTCCTCTCCTAATTCAAATTGCCAAAAGTATGCATGTGCATCCTCTCCTTCTGATGATTCCGGGTGGCATTGGGGCACAATTTGCTTTCTTGCTTCCTACGGCAACTCCTTCAAATACCGTAGGATTCGCCACTGGCCACATTGAGATCCAAGATATGATCAAGATTGGCTTGCCATTGAAGATTGTTGGGATTGCTGTGTTGTCCCTTTTGATGCCCACTCTTGGTAACATTCCTTCTCTTCATTATTTAGCTCACTTGAATTTTGATCAATTTTCATCTTCATTAAATTGTGTTGTGTTCACAAGTAACTATTGTGTTTTGGCTATTCGCAGGAGCATATGTATTTAAGACAAGTGAACCAGTCCAATGACTTGAAAGTTCAGAAATGTTTCCATGTCTCGCCAAATTTCAGGGCATAAAAAAAAGTAGAACATATTTCATTAGCGATAGTCCTATGATCCCTTTCATTTGTGAGTCCATCAGTGACTGAGATACCTATATGAATTCGAAACACAACTTTAAATTACATTTTATATATGAACTCCATGACCATGATGGTCAACCCTATAAACATGAGTGGACATGTATATCAATCAAATTAACTTTAAACCAATCAAATAAATAAAATACTACTAATGCATATACATTTTTGCTTATTATACAAGATCACATCACCACATCATCTCTAATAAAACATTACATCCCAAGCAAATTTAAGTTTTAACAGCACACCAATATATAACTCGCACACAAAGTTTAAGGCTAGAGTAACCAAGATAAACCAATGATCGGAGGCTTCCATGGAGGTGGAGATTTTCTGGGCTGTTATTGATCACTCTATACTGATCAACTTTGCTTTGTCCAAACTCCTCGCTGGTCAACCGAGCAGGGAAAATTTTTGAACTGGAAACAACTGCTAATCTCCATGTAGCGAAGTGCAGGCATAATTTTCCTCAAGTTCTCCCAGTCTTCCTCAAAGCTCAGCAACTTCAAACACAAACCCTCAACATGTTCCCAAGTGGACTGATCACTGGTCAGTCTCACAATGTCACAATTCTCAACACAGAGATACTGCAATCTAGAAAGCCTGCCCGGATGAAACCAGTTGGGCATTGTTTTGGAATGATAATTCCTTACATACAGCTCCTTGAGATTTGAAGGCATCTGAAGATTGTCCAGCTCACTCAAAGTTTTATTTTCTTTACATTCTTCAGCATCAATGGTAAGAACCTTGAGATTCTTGAGGCTTGATAGGATGCGTATTTCATCTTGGGAGATTTCAGCGTCAGCACTTAGGACAATTCGAAGAACTCTTAGCTTCTCTAGTTTTTCGAGCTCACGAAAGGCGCAACCTTGTGTTTTGGCCGGATTCACCACCTTGAATCCGGTGAGTTCTTGTAGAAGACAGAGGCTCCCTAGACCCTTGGGCAGGCAATCAAGGGGACAATCTCCTAGGTCCAAGACAATGAGCCTCTTCAAACATTTGATTGATGGGTGTATTTTGACTAGTTTTTTGCATCCTTTCAACACCAAAAGCTGGAGGTTAAGCAGTTTCTGAATTGAAGATGTGACTTCCCGTATCTGAGTTCCACTCAAGTTTAGACATGCTAAGCGTTTGAGAAAACTGATAGAGCTGAAGAGATCCTCTGCGCACGTCACAGTTAAATAAAACATGTGAGACGAAATATTTTGTTTTGTTTCGTTTTTTTGTTTTTGTTTTTGTTTGTGGAAAATGATTTCTACATGTCTCTTCTTCTTATACACACTCATTTTATTTTTTTCCTTTGATTTATTCTATCAAAGGTCATAAATAAAGTGGGCGTGCATAAAGGAAGAAAAGAGGCTTGTGATGATCATTTTTATATGCACAAACATCACATATGCAAGTGCACACACTCAATAGATCGAAATTAGAAAGCATGATGCAGAATTTAAAGTACGTTCTACCTGGAGACGGGCTGCTGCTATCTTCGACAACTTTAGAGTAAGACAAGTCCAACACCCTGAGGGACTCCAGGAACCTAAAATTCTTGCCAAAGTTATTAGGAGGGCTTGACATGAGAAAAAATGTCCTCAACTTTGGATTATCTTCTAGTTCCTTCTTGTCATCATCCATGTCTTCGCTGATACAGAACCATTGTGGCTTTTGCTCATCTTGCTCATGTTTCTGCATTAGCTTTCCTTGCTCATTGAAGATGCAAAATGCCTCCTCTCCCGCAATCTTGATAATTACCTCCCGCACCATATCGTGTATCTTGCACTTATAAACTCTCCCATCGTACCATCGCCGATCCACTACTTCCAGCAGGCATCTGTTGACTAGTTCTGCGAGATATTCATATCCCAATTCCATAGCTGTTTTTGAGCCCTTTTCCCGGACGAGGCCCTCCCCAACCCACCAGTGAATCAACTGTTCCGCATCTATCACAAAGTCTTCAGGATAAATGGAGACACACAATAGGCATTGCTTGAGACTGGTATGTGGAAGTTCATCATAGCTTAACTGCAGAGAGTCGATGACAGAGTCAGTTTCTCCTTCTTTTGTGAGTTCATGGAATTTGTCCGAAATGTCTGTCCATTTTGAAGGAGAACCAACCCTCTCAGACAATAAGCTTCCTAAAGTCTTTATTGCCAGAGGAAGGCCACCACATTTCTTCAAGATATGCACTGAGACATCTTTATAATGATCACCAGGGCATTCTCCATTGCTTTTTCGAAATGCATATTCACTGAATAAATTCCAGCTGTCTTCGTTCTTCAGAGGCTTATGGTAATGAATTTGTGTGTTTCTAAGAACCATTGTTTGTGCAACGTGTTCATTCCTGGTGGTAATAATGATGCGGCTGGATTTACCAACTGATGTTGGTAGCTTGGAGCACAGGTCGTTCAACCAATCTGATTTGTTTTTGTAAGGCCACACATCATCCAGGACAATGAGATAGGATTTACCGTTAAGGACAGTGATGAGTCTGCGCAAAATTTCATCACTATCCAAGGAAGACGTTTCTTCATTAACTTTGTTGAGTAACTTCTTCAGGATCCACTGCTCGCAGAAATTTCCCGAAACACACACCCACATTGTCTTTTCAAAGTGATCCAAGATTTGAGAATCGTTAAAGAGTTGTTGAGCAAGGGTGGTTTTGCCCAAGCCCCCCATTCCCACAATGCCAATGTAGTTCATTGCTGGTTCCTTCTCGTCGTCAAGTATCCACCCTTTCAACTTTTCTATGTCCTCAGCCAATCCATATGTCTTATGCGGGTTTAGTGAACCAACAATTCGCCAGCTGCTGCTGATTTGTTGGCTCATACTACTATCTGATGCAGCAGCTGATGCAGTCAAATAGTTGATCAGCACGTCGTGCACGTTCTTCATATCAGAATTAATCTTCGTCAACCTCCTGCCCATCGCATGCGGGAAAACCGGATCCAGAGGCAACAAGCATGAGAAGAACCTCTTTTTCTTCTTTTCTTCCTCGCTGATCAGGCAATCCGTCAATGCGTTGTCGGCTTCATAAATGACTTCCCTAAGCTCACTCAAATATTTCTTGACCGTTTCCTGATCAGACGACAGTTTCAGTTTCTTATCTGCGTCGACAGTTAAGCATCTCATTTTTCCAAGCCATTTCTCCATCTGCTCAAGCTCATTTTTGAATTTAAAAACGAACCGAGCTTCCTGCACCACAGCACTGACTACTTGTGCTGTTACGGCCTGAACCAGAGCTTCTACTAGCATCGTCATCGATCTGTTACATTTTTACACATTTCGCTCTTAGTTATATTATATTTATGATACTATTATTTAAGACAATTAAAAATAGATAAAATCCATATTAGAACATTTTAGCATAGAATAAGTCGAAAAATTACAAGTGGTGAATTGCTATGGTGGTTAGAGTATTTCTCTCTGACACAATGTATCTCGGGTTCAAACTATTATTCTCTCCTTAATGTAAATCAGTGTAAAACATTGCTTGTAATAATAATAATAAATAAATAAATAGGATGACAAACTCTTCCCTCTCCTCAATAATAGTAATTTTTAAAAATAAAAATGTTAGACCCAATTGCTAAAGAAAATATAGAGTGAGTGAGAGGGAATGGCAAAGAGAGAGAAGATGGGATCAAAGGTTTGTGATGTGTGTTTTCTCTCTAGTCTTGCACCTTTATTATACGCTAATTCATGATGGCTATACTTGACCCCAACTAGTTTAGCCAATCACACCTAATATAGGATATGGATTTGCTCATCACCCTCAACTACTAGGAGAAATTTTTAGTTGAAACGGAAACATAAGTGGTACATCACGTGTTTTAATATGAGTGGTGGGAAATTTTATTTTTGAAGTTATTAATTTTTTAGCACACATATCTCATCATTTTCATAGTGACACATGGTGTACCACTCCGTGTACCAGTCACATTGAAAAATCTCTCAACTACTAGGTCGTGAGCGTTGCCCCACTTTCTTAGAGTGCACCACGTGATTAACCATGGTTAACTAGCTTAAATTTTATATACATAAAAATAGCTTAATAGTAAAATTACATTCCTTTGTTTCCAATTATGTCTTGCTTCAAGCAAGTAGATCATCGTTTCATGATTGGAATTATCCGTAAGAGCATGTCAAAGAGCCATAGGATCCTCTTTAGCAAGGTACTATGTTTATAATGCTTCATGCACATGTCATTGAATAACGATTCGAGTGGTGGCTTATTCAGCTTCTTCCTTGCTATTGTTGGCTTCGCTAGTTTTCTAACTTCTTAATAGTTAAGTGGAGCTTCACATCTTAAATCCCGTTAGTTGAGTTTTGCCATTGTTGACTCGTAGTATGCATGCTGGGCTGAGGTGGAAAAAATATAGCCCGAGAAAAACTAGGAAAACGGGTTGGGCTTCTGGCCCAATAAGGAACCCAAGTTTGAACCGAATTTGGGCAGCGATGCCCAAGGCCGAGACTTGACTGCTGTGCGCAAAAGGAGCAGATGGCTATTGGCTAGTTTGCTCTGACACTTTATTTGCGTGATGTAATTTAATATTACTTAAAATGACGAAAAGTAAAATGATGAAATTTTATTTTTTAAATTTTTTGAGTTTTCTTGTTTAGTTAACCTAAAATAACAATAAAATTTGAAATATAGAATTTATTATTTTTAAACTCTTACTCATAGAAACCTAAAAATGACATATATTTATATGGAATTTAAACTTGGAAATTCAAAATTTGTTTCTATCCAGAAATTATAAATTATATATCTATGAATCCAAGCGAGAAAATCCATGCATGTTAATTTATAAATTCTGATTTATGTGAAAATTTGAAGTTTATTTCCCCATCTAAACATAGTGTAAGGGTATGTTTACAAAACCGAAGTGAAATACGAAGAAACGAAATTGCACTTTTTTGGAAGCATTCAAGCGTTTATCAATATTTCAGTAATTGGAAACAAGGTGTGGTCCACACAAAATCAGGAATGAGTAATGTTATTCATATCATGTTTTTATACCACCTTAGGTGGTATCTGATGTGGACAGCCACATTATTTGAAAAAGTTGCAAAACCCAAGGAAAGAATGGAGAAAGACTTCTCGTATACCACAATCATCTTTTAATTATTAGTTTATTAAATAATGAACTAAATTTAAAAATCTAATTAATTCAAATAATATGGCTGTCCACGTCAAATGTCATGTAAGATGGCCTGAAAATATAATACAAAAATATGGTATGAATAACATTACTCAAGAATTAAATTTTATAGAGGGGGTATTTGTATTCTGGGATAAGCCTCCTCCAGAAATCCAACTTTTCTACCCACCACTCCTGTTCCTTCAACCTTTCAGCCGAGTCTACCGACTCCCTTGAGCATTCACCAGCTCAATCTCGTCAATCGGCGATGATGGGCCTCAAGCTGCCCGGGTTCAGGATGATTTTGTCAGGATGGGTTTCGAAGCTGCAGTTGGTGAAGAATAGGTTGTCGTTGGCGAAAACCGGATTTGGAACTCGCTTGGTGCACATTTGGCATTGAATAGACACTCCGGATCTACTAATAGGGTGGCTGTGGGATATATTACGGTGGCTATGTTGTCGGAGAGCGAGATGAGAAGTAGATAGAGAAAAGAGATGGGGAAGTTGAAAGAGCTGGAGGATGGGAAGAAGAGTATCAGGGAGCAAGGATGACGGGGAAGAAGATGGAGAAAAGAAAAGAAAGATTTGGGGATGAGAAAGGAGTTTCACAGAGCAAGGAGCTTGTGGAATAAGACAACGGGGAACTAGGGTTTATTATCTGTTTTTCCAAAAACATTAGGATGACAGGGGGGGGGGTCGGGCGCCACCTCCATCCCAGCCTCGGTGAAAGAAAGAAAGCCTCGGTGAAAGAAAGAAAGAACATAAAAAATCTCATCTGCATATGGTGTTTGGTTTTTAACTTTGAGAGTGCATTGGTCAAAATTGAAGCGTGAAAATTTCCTGAAAATTACTTAATGAGCATCATATACAGATAAGATTTCCAAATAGATTAATGTGAATTTTTGTTATATTTGAAAGTTTTAATAAAAACTGACATTTATGAATTTAGATGTCAAAACTTGTCTATAAACCATAAATTCTCAGTAGAAAGAAGTGAGTTCAAATCAAATTTTCCTAATACAAATGCTTGACTCCGATTCCTGGGTAATGCGTTTCATGCTTACTCTAATTCTTACTCCGATTGTTGGTTGGAAAACATGCCCCAAGTCCAACGGTAGTTGGTGGGTGACGCGGGATGGAGCAACCGGCTCGACGTCAACGTCGTTACTGACTCAGATGCAGAAAACAGGTGGCTTGAGGGTACCATCACTGCCCAATCCTCGACTTCCGTTGAAGAGGAAGGGGACTATGACGTTAGTCGCATGGGGAGAAGGCGGCTGATGGCGCGGGAAAAACATCGTGAGTGCTGGATTTCCATAATCCAGCGAGATTCAGCCGGAATCTCGCGTGTCCGTTGGTTAGGGACGATGTCTCGACCTCATGGTCTATTAGCTGGGCTGATAGTTTGGGCTTTGTCCAATGCCCAACTCGAGATTTAATTCTTGCAGAATTCGAGTTTAGGGTTTGTTTATTTGATTTCCAGATTTTTGGTCAGTAACTCCACATAACTCACAAACACCATAATTCAAGAAATTCACGATATGATATATAATTTTATAAATCATGAAATTGGATTCATGCTTCATAGTGATTGTTTATATAATCAAGGCTTTGAAACATGAATTCGAGTTTAGAATTACCCGGCTGACGTGGCCAAACTTTGAACTTGAAGTGACCTCTCCCCAATCGAGTACAGAGCACTGTTTCCCTTGCTAATGGTGAATATACAAAGAAAGCCATATATAATTAGAACAAACATAATTGTGAATGAATGATAATCATCACTATAAAAGTTTCATAAAGAAATATAGGGAGATGATCCTTGAAAGACTATTTGATTCATCGAACTCCATATACTACAATAAAATACCTCCTTAGCGAGAAGATAATTCATCTATAAAAGCAGGAAATGAGTCGCATAAAAGATGTTCATCAAGGTAATCCTCTTGGAGATGGTCTAAGACGAGGAACTAGCGATCGCCCATTTACGATGAATTATTTCTCACTATATAGTGCAGCGTCAAAAGCATGCATGTTTTACTGATAAATGTGTTGAGAAATAAATTATAAAGTGAGAAGGAACATAAAAAAGATACATATGTGTTTTACCCTTAAACTTGTTCCTTTATTCATACTAATTGATAGTGCCCTTTACTTAACCCCAAGATAAATACAGTCAGACAGAGAAATAATCTTCTAGATCCTATAGAACTTGTGCCTTTATTTAATATAAAATACTATTCATAACAGACTCAATTTGTTTTCTTAATATTTTGCTCTTTTCATCACATATATGATCTGGTTTTGATGTATCTAGTTTCACAAAAATCAAATTTTTAAGAACATTTAAAGTATTTTTTGGCGTAAAACATCATCCTTTCTTGACGTCCAAAACATATAGAACGAGGGCACAACCAAATCAACTAAAGAACTTGACAATAATTAATCTAGCATCATTCAAGAGCACATACTCAAGTTAACGTATGCGCGCAGATCGATCGAGTTGGACTTGACTATCGGAGGACTTCAAATCCTGCTGATCAGATACATTTGTGATAATATACATATATATACTATATGAAACCAGAAATTATTAATTGATGGCTTTTACTCTGTAATCTATAGTATAATTAGCTGGGAAAGATGGAGAAAAAGATGAATGCTACCTTGTTTTGTTTCCTGGTGAAAGCTAGCTAGCTGCTTCATCTGCATCTGACTATGTAATCTGTGAGATTCATGCACCAAGACTACATAAAAAACACCTTATAACTTGTACTCTTGGGTTTGATATTTCATTGAAAAAAAAAAAAAAAATATATATATATATATATATATGTATATGGGGGTAAGAGAGAGAGAGAGAGAGATATGCACACAAGTAGGGGGCACTGATTATCTTTTGGGACTTTCTAAGATAGAACAGTTTTATATTTCGATTTTTTTTTAAACAAACAATATTATTTATACTAAAATAGAAGGGATGAGTTTAACCTTACAAATGAGCTAGTAATCATATGATTCGAATTTATTTTTGACGAAAATCGAATCTAAAACTTCTCACTTACAAATAAAAAAGAATATCATTGAATTATAGTACTAAATCACATATTTTAAGGTTTAAAAAAGTTTTAGATTTTTATTTAGAAAATACAGACATTTTAATAGTTAAAAAATACAAAAAATTATAATCTAGAGATTAAAATATTTGATATATCAGTGAACACAGAACTTTTATTATCTTTTGACGGCCCACGAACCTCTATTATTGTTGTCGACTTCTAGTAATCATGGTTCTTGTGGGTGACGTGTATATAACATGTAATGGATGACAACATTAAACGAAGTGCATCTTTATGAACTTTAAGTCAGGACAAACTGTACTATTGTTATTGCCCTTTAATAATTAGACAATTAGATTTATTATTTAAACCCGTAGGGTAACCTCCTTTTTTCAGTGGAGACTTAATAAATTGTTATCTTTCAGTCACAATATGCCGTTAACTTTTTTTTTTTGGAGAAATGCCTTTAACTTTAAAAAGTGAATAGAAGCATGATTTTATGTCCACACTTAGATTTAATGGTTTTTAATTGTTATGATTCGAAATTGTTTTTTTTTTTTTTAAAGAAAACCTCGGCAGTACGAGAGAAATTTATGGATTGAAAAAAAGGTATACTTAGTTAGGAAGGACAAAATCTTTATCCCTCATAAAGCAAGAAGAACAAAATACAAGAAAAGATGAGAGACACACACATTACTCCTCTTGAAAAATAAAATATAAGAAAAAAAGGGGACCAGACCTTAATCCTCTTGAAAATAGAAAATACAAGAAAAGGAAATGGTGAAACTCTCTAAAATAAAACCTATAAGACAAGCTGCAAACCAAAAAAGGAAAAAAGAAATTAGGTAAAAAGAAAACCACACATCAAGAAGGGGAGATAAACCTGTAGACCAGCATACCCAAGAAATCAGATTGCAAAAAAGGAAGAATCTCTATAGGATGAGTGGCATGTCCAACAAGTGAAGACGAGAGAAGCCCTAAATTGGCCAATTTATCAGCAATTGCATTCCCTTCTACCGTTCTTCCAATGAGTCTAGAGTGACCAAGGAGGAGAAAAAAAAACCCATAAGCAAAACAAGATACATGCTAGAAGAGTCATTTTCAAGCCATAAATTTTGCCAACCCTGCGCGTGAGCCAATTCCACAGCAAGAATGACAACATGAAGCTCTGCATAAAAAGAAGTACGATACCCCAAGCTCAGTGAGAAACCTCCAAGAAAATAACCTGCAGAATCTCGGAAAACCCCATCACAAGCCACAAGACCAAGGTTACCTTTAGCAAGGCCATCTATAGGAGATGTCAAAAAACAGGAACTATAAAATGAGATTTACAGAATTTAGCCCCGATTCCAAGAGGGATTAAAAGTTGCTTAAACAAATTCCCATTGTTAATATTTGACTACATTTTATTTGGAATTTTGGCACTTGCCACCTCCATGAATCTACTTCAACTTTCTTTTTTCTTTTTCCTCTTATGTTTAAGGGTGTACTATCCACATCCCCCTTGTTAATTTATGCCTTTTGATCTTCTTCTATTCATCTGATTCGAAGGCCGAAAATTAGAAGAATGTGTGAGAAATAAAAAAGAGTGTGTAGATATCACACTCCTATGTTTATTCTACAATGCCAGTAAATATAAGGAAAGCAATTGTAAGGTTCATGTTTGTATAAGGTTTGAGTTTTCGAAGTTCCGTTGCCCATATTGGAGGTATGATGAGTTTGGGATTTTGTGTTTTTCAATATGTGTGGGTGTCATACGTATTTGAATGTCAATTTGTTTTTTATGTTGTAGATACATTCTATGTTTTTATATAAAGAAATTGGTTTAATGTTTTTATATAAAGAAATTGGTTTATGCTACGTGTTCTGTTTGTGTAGTTACCTATCTATTAGGTAGACAGAGTATATGTTTTTTTATTCATTCCCTTCTAACTTTCTACTAAATAAATTTGGGAAGTTAACCTCCTACTAAATAAATTTGAGTATCGTGTTAACTTTATACTAAATAGATTTGGTCATTTATATTGCTTATTTTAGTTTTGATTAGGTAGCTATTTGTTTAGATGTGTTGCAGGTGCCACATGGCAAGAACATTCAAAATAGGAAACAAAAAAGAAAGATGCATAAATTAAGGATTTTAATTAATTCTCATAATTTAACATAGTGGCAGAATGGACATAAAAATAGAGAGTTTTAATAAGGGGTGTGTTATTCACACATTTTTTTTTTACTTCTAACAGACTCTTTGTTAATTTATGTTCTTTGGTATTCTTCAATTCATCTGATCCGACGGTCAAAAATTAGAAGAATGTGTGAGAAATAAAAATAGATGTGTAGATATCATCTCTTTTAATAAAAAAGAGTTTCACAAAAGTATAAAATATTTTTTTTAATTACATGTTATGGGCAATCGTACGAACAGGGAGCACAATTACCCAGGAGGATCCTCGTCGGATTTTCTTTGTGAGGATCTTAGAAATCCTCTAATCACATCTGTTTATCGTACATCGTACAGTCGTAAATCATTGTAAATTTTTTATTTAAAATTGAATATAACCAGTACCTGATTAAAACTGGTCGCACAATATACGATGAGCGATATGATTAGAGAATCCGGCGAGGATCGTCTCTCTGTGCTATACTTGCCCCAAAAGCAAGTCTGCATAGACTCGCTAGACACGTGGATTTCACTAGCATTTATTCTTGTTTCCAATTTTAACCCTCTCACGGAAAGGAGGGGAAGAAGAACATGGGTTTATGCTTCCTAGAAATGGCAATTTAATCTGTCAAACTCGATCTCCCTAGTTAATCGATCTGAACGGTTCAATTTCGGAAATTAGATTTCGGGCGCCACACCATACATTAGATATAAAAATTATAACTTTTTCATGTCGTCTGGCGCCATACCATACATTTCACTATCTTTGTCTTGCTTAGTCTAAGTCAAGCCAGTTCAGCTTAGTCCTTGAAGTTAGTTCAGTCCGAGATAGTATGGTGAATCAAACGCATCCCACAGTGTTGAATACACCCCAATCATTGTGTATCTCAAAATTATTTATCTTCTTCAACTTTTAAAACCACTATCACCCTTCATTGTGGAACAAAATCCTAACCAATAAAACTACAAACATGTTAATGGAGATAAAAAATTAAGAATGAAATATGAGATCGACGTTTTAGAAGTTTCAAATGAAGTAATACTTCATATATTTCATTGTTTTAGGTGATTTCAATAACATGAGCATGCCTATAATCGCGTTATGAATGATATCTCTCAAGTGAAGTAAGGGGTTGCGTTATGCCTATTGCTGCCTCTGCCGACAGATATCCAACTTTAAAGCATGAATGATATCCAACTTTGTTTCTAATTATTATTTAAAACATGAATGATTGAACAGATAATTATTATCCCTTAAGTAAAGTATGTGACGACGAGGATTCGAGGAAGCAAAAGAATGTGATTATTTATAGCATAGAATGATTCGCCATAAAATATTTCCAGGCATAATCCTTGAGTTTAATTTTTTTCCCTGTAATCCTTTTTGCTTTCTTGAATCATGTAAACTCAACAGAAACCTGTCCAAATAGTGCAACTAGCTCCTTTACTGATATATGAACAGAAACACATGCAAATAAAGTGGACCGACTCTCTCTCCTATTCCACTCGCATCAATACGTCGTTTAGGATTTGCTGAACTGAATCTCCCCATGTTCAAAGTGGAGTTGTCCTTCATGTGTGGTTGGGAGAAATTAGGAAAATTCCGGCATCGCACTGGCCTTCAACTTCACATTGAAGGTGCTTTGGATAACTTATTGTATTTGCACTTAAGATATAAAGAGTGTTGAGTTTATGTCAAAAATGTGAAGTGCACATAAGAAATGTGAAGTTTATTTTGAGAGTGTCGTGTAAGCGTATTATAAGAAAGAATATGAGATGTAATAAGATCAATTTTAATTGAAAAAATAAATGTTGAGAATGTTAAGTATATGATATGTATTCATCAATATGTGAAGTATTAGTATGATAAGCTTTAATTAAAATAGTCTCTCAAACTGTGTTTTTAACCAAAAATATTTAACCAACTTTGTTTAATCATAACGACGAATTCATTAAATGTTTCCCTTTTTTTCAGTCATCTTCTCTCCTCTGCAACTTTGAGTCATAAACCAGCAGGCACCTTGTTTACTCCATCTTTGGTCTACCTACGTTGCCTCTCCATGACTCCACCATCACCACTCTTCTTCTCTCTGTACTACCCAGTACCTAGAAAACCTGAAGACAAAATGTTCCTCCCAAAATGAAATTGTGATTTAAACAAAAACAAATAAATTCTATATCATATAAATTAAAACTGATTAGAACCATTATCTTTTCTAAGCAAATCCAAACTTTCCAAATCATAATATCAAATTGCTCAATGACACAAAAATTAATTGGTGAGTGGCAGTAGGACAATTACTTAGGGTTTATATCTGCACCCATAAGTTCGTCTAGCATATTGGGATTGCGAAGGAGAAAACAAAACGAAACTGGTTTGGGATGTGGTGGTAGAAGAGAAGAAGATAAGTGGCGGCGGATGCGGCCACGGTGGAGAAGGGTGTATGCCGTCGTGGTGGGTGTTTTTAAGCTTTTTTTTTTTTTTTTTTCTGTTTTTTTCTTTTCGGTTTTTAAATTGTTTATTGAAGGGTGATATTGATATTTTGAGGCTGAACATATTTATGGGATGAACTTAAATGGGATGAGGAGTGTAGATAGAAAAACTATATTCCTTATTCAGAATTTTCTTTAATTCTTCAGGAAACTTGTACACCAATAATTGATTAATTTCCAACCATCCACAGATGATTTCAAACACCAACAGATCAACTAAACCCAAACTCTTCTTTTATCCTCTGTTTTCTGGATTACTAGACTTCATGCACGTGCGAGAAAGCATTTTTTGAATCACAGCGTGCTACGCGCTGCTTACACGTTTTAAATGTATTTATATGCGTAAATTGACAAAGGGAAAGTTAAATATTTGAAGTAAATGAATAATTTTAGATCATGCTAGAAGAAACACCTTATAAACCAATTAAAGCAGCTGAATTCACATAATAAAATCGATTTCTATAGAATTTACATTAAGAATAGAGAAAATAATATTTAATAAACAATTGATTGAATCATATTATTGTTAGCTCATTGTAAGGCTAAGCCCACCCCCTCTCATTTAGTATAGATAATATCGTTTGTTAAAAAAAAACAATCATTTGATAATTAATTTAATCTCATTATTATCTGCGTGCGAAAGACCTTTTTTATAAAGAAAATAATATTTAATAAACAACTGATTGAATCACATTATTGCTAGCCCAATGTGAGGTACTATTTTTTTTTTAAAAAAAAAACTTTACTAATTTATCAACCTGCACTACGCGCCTCTTAAGATGTTTTGAACACAATATTCATGATTTTCCTTATTTTTTATTATATTTTTCTTTCCCCTTCACGTGGGCACCATCAACTTTCACTCGTCCTTCCATTTTTTTTTTATTCTTTTCTCTCTCCCCACTTATATTTATATTATATTTTATGATGATCAAATTACCCCTACATTATTTGATATATTATATTGGGCTGCTTTTGGATTTTTTTGGTTGAGGGGCAATTTTATCCTAATATTTTTGTCGAAGCCGTGACACCAAAATTGGCCTCCGGCTTTATATATAGACTAGCATTCATGCACGTGCTCACACGCATGCAGAAGGTATTTTTTGGAATCACGGTGTGCTACGCGTGACTTACACGTTTTAAATGTATTTATATGCGTAAATTGACAAAAGGAAAGTCAAATATTTGAAGTAAATGAATAATTTTAGATCATGCTAGAAGAAACCCCTCATAAACCAATTAAAGCAGCTGAATTCACATAATAAAATCGGTTTCTATAGAATTTACATTAAGAATAGAGAAAACAATATTTAATAATAATTGATTGAATCACATTATTGCTGGTCTATTGTGAGGCTAAGCACACCCTCTCCCCCTAGTGTAGATAATATCGTTTGTTAAAAAAAAAAAACAATCACTTGACAATTAATTTAATCATATTATTATCCACGTGCGAAAGACCTTTTTTATAAAGAAAATAATATTTAATAAACAACTGATTGAATCACATTATTAGTAGCCCATTGTGAGGTACTAATTTTTTTGGGTTTTTATCACCAATGGTCCCTGAGATTGACCAAACTCATCATTTTGGTTCCTCACTTTCAAAATCAATGTTGTCCCTGACATTCACCACCGCACATCAATTTGGTCATTCCGTTTAGATTCCGTCAAATATTTCTGTTAGTTTGCATGTGGGACTCACAAAGCCAATAAAATGGTGACATGTGTATTACACAAAAGAAGGTTTTTATCACAAATGGTCCCTGACATTGATCAAACTCCTCATTATGGTCCCTGAGTTTCAAAAATCAATAAATCTAGTCCCTGACTTTAAGTAATGCACATCAATTTAGTCATTTCATTAAAATTTCGGTCATTATTTTTTGTTAGTGTGATAATATGGTCTCACTGATCCAATCATATGGCGCCACATGAATTAGGTGAGAGGTCTTATGTTCGAATCTCGTGGATGACGAATTCAATAACAAATTAGGTTGCCCATTGTGTGGCATAGCCGAACTTTCCCTCCCCATTCCCCTAGTGTAAAAATATCAATGTACTAAAAAAAGAACAATTTCGACCTTATAATGTTTTAAACAAATAAAAATAATTATAAATACACCTAAGATCACTTTTAACGTATATATGCCAAAATCAGTTAGTTTCTACTCAAAACCACTCACACTCTCTATTGTAAAACAAAAGCCTAATAAAAGAAGGAAATTGTTATTGACACTCCAAAAATCTCATTCTACACTCCTCACAAGTGTATTTTTCTTTTCTAATATAGAAAGTTTGGAGTGTAGAATAAGATTTTTGAAGTGCTAATAACAATTCTCTAAAAAACTACAAACATGTTGACTGAGAAAAATTATTTTTTGACAAATAAAATATAAAATCAACGTTTCAAAAGTTTCACGTGAGATAAGACTTCATATTTTTTTTTATTGTTTTAGTGATTTCAACGGAATAGACACGCATACAATTGCGTTAGGAATGAATGATATCTATCAAATAAAGTATGGCTGCGTTGTGCCTAAAGCTGCCACTTTTGAATGATATCCAAGCTTGTTTCTAATTATTATTTAAAGCATATATGATTCGACAACTAATTATTATCCTTTGGGTTTTTATCACAAATTGTTCTTGAAATTGACCCAACTCATCAAGATGATCATTGAAATTGAAAATCGATGAATGTGGTCCTTGACTTTCACTATCGCACATCAATAGACCAAACTCAACATTTTGGTCCCTCACTTTCAAAATCAATCAATGTCGTCCCTGACATTCACCACCGCACATCAATTTGGTCATTCCATTTAGATTCCGTCAAATATTTCTGTTAGTTTGCATGTGGTTCCCACAAAGTCAATAAAATGGTGACACGTGTATTACACAAAAGAAGGTTTTTATCACAAATGGTCTCTGACATTGATCAAACTCCTCATTCTGGTCCCTGAGTTTCAAAAATCAATAAATTTGGTCCTTGACTTTCACTATCGCACATCAATAAAGTCCTTCCATTAAAATTTCGTCAATATTTTTTGTTAATGCACTAATGCGGTTCCACTAGTTCAATCATATGGCGCCAAGTGGATTAACTATAAGAAACTAATTTTTTTAGGGTGAACCAATTGGCGAATATTCCACGCTGACATTTATCTCGTATCACACAATCCCGATTGGAAAATAAGATTCAGTCTAAATTCGATAAAATCGAATCCAAATTCAATTCAAATTTGATAGTATTATAACCAACTAGAGAGAATGAGAAGTGTATTCATGGAGGACAAGAGTATGATGCCTTTTTTTCCTTTTAGTTTTTTTTTTTTAATTTCTTATAGTACTTTTAGTTTTAAATGTTAAAAACTATTTTTTTTATAGTTAATTCATGTGGAGTCATATGATTGGATCAGTGAGACCATATTATCACACTAACAAAAAATAATGACCGAAATTCTAACGGAATGACTAAATTGATGTACAATACTTAAAGTCAGGGACCAGATTTATTGATTTTTGAAACTCAGGGACCAGAATGAGGAGTTTGATCAATGTCAGGGACCATTTGTGATAAAAACCTTCTTTTGTGTAATACACGTGTCACCATTTTATTGGCTTTGTGGAATATGACGAGGTGCCACATGGATATTTAAATATTTAAAAATTTAAAAATTTAAAAATTTCACAAAACTCTTTTGCTTACTCGCCAAATTTTTTGTTTCTCTTCGTGTTTTTTTTCCCTCTCCAAAACTTGTGTGGGGCTTAGCTTACCACTGGACTTGACTAAGTGACACTACAATTCACTCAAAACTTGGCACGTGACAAGTATTCAGTATAATTTTTTTTTATCATTCTTTTATAATTAAAATTCTCGTAATTATTTTTCCTACTAATTAATATACACCATGAGATCAATCTAATGGTTCATTTATTTCTTCTTCTACTCTCTCTCAACGTTTTTCTTTCCAAAATTTCTTTACCTTCTTCTTCTCCTCTACCGTGTCTCTCCTCTCTCTAAATACAACTTTCTATTTTCAAGAAACTGCATCTCTACCAAATATAATTAAGAACAATAGACATTACTATTTGAAAATTAAACTTTGATCAAAACATAAGTTGTAAACGAACTTGATATCCAAGATGAATCTAAAAGTTATTTTGACTAATCGTCAACAAGCCAGATTATATAAATACCCAAATCCAAACCCAGAAACCCGCAATTACAAGAAATAAAGAATTAATTCTCATAAGCCTATATATGTGCGGGTTATTCGTGCCAAGTGCACATGATCAAATCAACTATTGTATAAGAACGAAAAAAATATAAATTCTTGGTCGCTTCTTATGATGAAAGTTGGAGAAGGTGTTTTTCTTTTTTTGGTGCATAATATTTTTTAAAGAAAGCAAGAAACAAAAAGTGTGGGAGAGACAAGAAAGTGAAAGTACTGCGGCAAAAGATAAACTGGAGGGGAATTTTGCGAAGAAAAAATGAGGTGGAAAAGAAGAAAGAATTGAACGGTTAGATTGATCTCATGGTGTATATTAATTAGTTGGAAAAATAATTATGAGAATTTTAAATATAAAAGAATAATAAAAGATCATATTTAATACTTACCGCGTTGCGAGTTTTGAGTGGATAATAGTGTCCCTCACTAAAGGACACTCAGTTACCCAATTGCCACATGCAAATCAAACTCAAAAAATTCAAACAAAATCCAATTACCCAACAGCTTCTGCAAATCATAAACTCAAAATTGCGCATGTTGGAGGATAGAGGAACCCTTGGCGCAACAGAGGACGCTGCCACCTCTCCGAGCACCCCCACATCGTCAGAATCCGCTGCCGGCATTTGGTCTGGAGTTCGGCCGCAACAGCGAAAAATCGAAATCGAAGTCGAATGGGTTGGAAAGATTTTTGAGGATTAGGGTTTTTCATGCTACGTTTGCTCAATTTTTCAGAAAATGGAAAGATTTTTGGGATTAGGATTTTTGCAAAGGTAGGAATAATGGGGAGAGAGAAGATGGGAGGTGAGGAGAGTGGAGGAAGGGGAGGTGGTGGGCCGGGTATGGAGGAATCAGGGGAGGGAGATGGGTCGGGGAAGTCGAAGATCGGGAGCGAAGAGGAGCATGCGAAGGGACAGTAAGGGCGGTGGTTGCGACGTCGACGTCAGAAAATGACGGCGGAGAGAGGTGGTCAGAGATGGAGGAGAGGCAGGTGGTGGAACCAAGCGTGAAGATTGTGAAGCGCTTCTTTGGAGGAGTAGGTCTTCCACCCATACAATTCCTTCTTTTTTCTATTTTTCATTTTTAATTTCTCCTCCAAATTTTAGTTCTTATCAATTTTGGGTGAAACTTCATCAAAAAAAAAAAAAAAAAAAAAGGAAAAATCGAAATGTGGGGATGGAGTTGGAGGACTGAGGTCGGGACGAGAATGCTTACACGGAGGAGTTCTGTGAATTTTAAATTTTAAATTTTTTTTTTTTTGCTTTAATTTTTTAATATTTACGTGTGCTCATATTGACACGTAGCGCCAAGTTGTTGTCCATGTGAGCATCACATTACCAGTTAATCACTTATTTAATAACAAACTTAACGGATGTACAAAAATGTCTCAAAATTATAACTTCAGGTATCACTCTGAAATAAAAAAACTTAATATACTAAATATTAAAAGTAAAAAAAAAATCAACGTAGTAAACTGATATTAACACCAAAAAAAAAAAATACAAAAAAAAACTACCGGGGTCAAAAAGCAAAGGACAATGAGATGGATCAGAGAACTAGTGGCCTAATATGTGACAAGTTAGACCATATTTTCTGTCATCGCATGGCAATTGTGTTTAAATCCAAAAAGATGGATTTTATTACTTCAAATATTATCTTATGTCATTATACAAATGAGTAAATGTTTTAAAAATTAAAGATAATACTATTCACACACCAATTTTTACTTTCTACACATTTATTTTTACTTTCTACACGCCTTTAATTTTTTGTCATTGATCAAAATAAACTATTATTAAATTAAAATCAGAAAGTCCATTTGAAATCCAATGTCTCTCTTTTGTGCAAATTAAAGTCAGACTGTTCTTCCTTCTGTCATCTTTTTCCTCCATGCCCACTTGCCTCACCTATGCTTGTAAGCTCTCATCCGAAACGATCACCTCTCGCTCTCTCTCCCTCCAGTACACACAGACATAGCTTTTGTAGTCTGTTTCTTTTTCTTTTTGTGCGCTAATCGGTTTCATTTTTTTTTTCCGGTAACATCATGGGCTAATCAGTTTCATATGGGTACATGCCCTTGATTTTATTTGACAAAAAATGGATGAGTTTTCTTTCATTCTCAATGGATTCAAATTTTTTTTTTCCCGGAGTACATAATGGGTACAATGTTTTCCAGGAGTATGTAATGACACAAATTCTTTTTTGGTGGTTGAATTTGTACACACAAATTAATATTTCTGTGTTTGTTTAGAATATTTAAATATTATATCCATGTTTATATTGTTCAAGCTTTCTTTCTTGTTTATATACTTTTTTTATGAGTTGGATGTATTTTTCGGTCACATGGGTACATTTCTATTGCAATGTACCACTTTTTTTTCCGTTCATTTTGCAATTGGTTCCGTGTGTAGGAGTATATGGGTACATTGTTCTTTCGTGTGTTAGACTTAGAACTGATTAACGGTACATTTTCCAACAAAAAAAAAAAAGAGAAAAATGGTAAATTAGCACCAATCATGCTCCAACGGAAAAGGATCTGATACATGAAATTTTTGTCGTCCTAGAATCATACCTAAAGTGTTAATTGTGGGATAGTCTCATACATTCGTTAGTCTGGCTATTAAGCTGATGACGTGGCGCCCATATGGACAATAATTGGATGCTACGTGTCATTAAGGGGGTCCATGTGGAAATTAAAAATTCAAAAATTAATTAAATAAAAATAAAAAACTAAAACAAAAAATGCCACGTGACAATGATTGGATGCCACGTGTCTTCCCCACGGCTCCACCCCTCCATCCCCTCCACCCCTTCCACGCTTCACCCTACATCTCTCCATAGTCCTCATTCCCAACCTTCTTCCTAAACACCCTTTTAGCCGTAGCCAGCTGCATCCTGCGCTCAAGGTCGCGAAAAAGGGGACGAAAACAACGTCGGCTTCGTCGGCATAGAAAACTCGGGTGGCAAACGACCCAGTTCTGTGCTTCGGAGTAACCTCTTTTTACACCCAAGTATTGTGCACAGAACTGGGTCCTTATTTGTTTACAATTGGGAAATTTTATTTGAACCCAAGTAACCTCTTTTTACACCCAGCTTAAATTTTAGGGTAAATTACAAAAAACTACCTCAACTATTGGGTCATTAACAGTTTCATACCTCGTCAATTGTTGCAATGTCATACATTCCTTCAATTGTCTGTCAATTATTCTGTTAAATACTGACGTGGCATGCCACGTGGCACATTTTATATTAAAAAATTATTAAAAACTAAAAAAAATATTAATTAAATATTAAACATTTTAATTTTTTTTCCTTCTCTCTTTTTTTTTTCTCTTCTTCTCTCTCCTCCTCCTGCTTCTTCTTCTTCGTCCGTCCCCCCTATCCCAATCCTTTGCAAACCCAGAAAGAAGAAGAAGGAGGAAGAGGAAGAAGAAGAAAAAAAAAAAAAACCAGTTTCGGCCCTCCCCCCCCCCCCCCCCCCAAAACCTACCGAGAAGGAGAAGAAGAAAGAGGGAAGAAGAAGGAGGAAGAAGGAGGAAAAAAAAAAAAACCTGAACCCGTGCCCAGAAGAAGAAGAAGAAAATGAGAGAGAAGAACAAGAGAAAAAAAAAAAAAAACCGAACCCGTGCCCAGAATAAGAAGAAAAAGAAGAAGAAGTAGAAGAAGTAGAAGAAGGAGAGAGAAGAAGAAGAGAAAAGAAAAA
This sequence comes from Cotoneaster glaucophyllus, assembly GCA_036320875.1. Taxonomy (NCBI): domain Eukaryota; kingdom Viridiplantae; phylum Streptophyta; class Magnoliopsida; order Rosales; family Rosaceae; genus Cotoneaster; species Cotoneaster glaucophyllus. The sequence goes on along the minus strand of CM070059.1, from coordinate 792,622 downwards.
GAAAAAAAAAACCAACCCGAACCCGTGCACAGAAGAAGAAGAAGGAAGAAGGGAAAAGAAAAAAAAAATCGGTCCCCCCTGCGGCAACCCAGGAAGAAAGAAGGAGAAGAAGAATGAGAAGAGAAAAAGAAAAAGAAAAAGAAAAAGGAAAAAAAAAAAAAAAGAAGAAGAGAGAAAATAAATAAAATTGTTGTAGGCCTAATTGAGTGAGCGATCTAGGAAGAGAGTGAGAGGGGTGGTGCGGCAAGCTTAGGAGAGAAGAGAGATTGATTTAATTGTGAGGTGTGTTTGATTCACCCCATTGTGCCTTTATTTATAGTAGTAGGAAGGGTGAATACCTTTCCCTTTATGATTACAACATTTAATAGGTAATCTAGTCCTAATAGGAATATAAGATACTATCCCATATTCTCTAGGATTTACACAATCACATTCCTATTCTAAATATGACTGCAACACTCCCCCTTGAGTGTGTAAATACTCAACAGACCATCGCATCAGATCTTCAGCAGATAAGGTAGAATAGTTGACGAAGTCATCGGCACAACGGGCAATCGCGAGTCTCATATTTACGTTGAAGTATGCATGTGTAAAAACTCACAAAAACCTCGCTATGGTAAAACCCAAGATTTGGGGAAAACCTATAGACTAAGGGAAAAGTAAGAAAATATGCATAATGTCTTAAACAAACGTCAAACTGGACGAGTGAAGTGAACTCAACGGAGTATGATCATCCTAGGATGGGTGCCTCATCAAAACCTCGTTAGGTAGCAAAAACCCAGTGGGAAAAATGCTCCTAATCGTAGGAAAAAGAGTACATTAAGACCATGTGAGTATGCTTTTGGATACTCCCCCTGAGTTAGACATAACTTCTAAATAAGAGAACTACAAACGATTTAATTCAGACAATTTACGCATACCGATTCCTTGGACGAGCTTCTGAAATGTAGACTTGGGCAATGACTTGGTGAAGAGGTCGGCCAGGTTGTCCTGGGAACGGATTTGCTTGACTTCGATGTTCTGATGCTGCTGCTGCTGGTGTGAGTAGAAGAACTTCGGCGCTATGTGCTTGGTGTTGTCTCCTTTGATGTATCCCTTCTTTAACTGCTCGATACATGCCGCATTGTCTTCAAAGATCGTCGTAGGAAGGTCAACGACTGATGTAAGACCACTAGTGTTTCGAATATGTTCCATCACTTCTCTCAGCCAAAAGCACTCACGCGATGCTTCTGCAGGGCGAGAATCTCAGCATGGTTAGACGAAGTCGCGACTAGTGTTTGCTTGGTAGACCTCCAAGATATAGCGGTGTTCCCAATGGTAAAGACATAACCCGTTTGAGAACGTGCCCTATGTGGGTCAGACAGATATCCAGCATCTGCGTAACCAACAAGGCGAGAATCGATCCAGGGCCTATAGGGGGCGGCACCACTTGGAGATTCATGGGTATAGAACAAGCCCAAATCCGTAGTACCCTTGAGGTAGCGGAAAATGTCTTTGACACCATTCCAGTGCCTGCGTGTGGGCGCATTGCTGTATCTAGCCAATAGATTCACAGCGAAGGAGATGTCGGGTCTAGTGCACTGAGCCAAGTACAATAAAGCCCCAATTGCACTTAGGTAAGGAACTTCGGGTTCCAAAATCTCTTCCTCATCCTCCTTTGGACGGAAGGGATCTCGTTTAGCATCTAGAGTCCGAACGACCATGGGTGTGCTCGAAGGCTTCTCTTTATCCTCATTAAAGCGTCGCAACACCTTTTGGGTGTAGTTCGATTGATGTACTAGGATTCCATCCGAACAGTGCTCGATCTCCAGGCCGAGACAGTATCGAGTTTTTCCAAGATCTTTCATCTCAAATTCCGATTTCAGGTGTGCAGCAATTTCCTCAAGCTCTGCAGGAGTCCCGATGAGGTTCATGTCATCGACATAAACTGCAACGATTGCAAATCCGGAATGTGACTTCTTTATGAACACGCATGGGCATAGTTCGTTGTTCACATAACCCTGACTTGTCAAATATTCACTCAGACGGTTATACCACATCCGCCCAGATTGTTTCAATCCGTAGAGTGACCTCCTCAACCTAATTGAGAGAGTGTTCCGTGGTCTAGAACTATTTGAACCAGTCAATGGAAGTCCTTCTGGAACTTTCATGTAGTTTTCCGTATCTAGATCCCCATAGAGATACGCGGTTACCACGTCCATAAGCTGCATATTCAGTTTTTCGGAAACTACCAAACTGATTAGGTAGCGGAACGTTATGACGTCCATTACGGGAGAATACGTCTCCTCGTAATCAATTCCAGGGCGCTGAGAGAAGCCTTGCGCTACGAGGCGTGCTTTGTATCGCACTATTTCATTCTTCTCATTACGCTTCCTCACGAAAACCCACTTGTAGCCAACAGGCTTCACGCGTGGTGGTGTAGGAACGACAGGTCCAAATACCTTACGTTTCGCGAGCGAATCGAGTTCGACCTGGATTGCTTGTTTCCAGTTTGACCAATCGGTTCTACGTCGGCATTCATCGACGGAACGTGGTTCAATATCATCGCTAAGCATGATGTCAGTAGCTCCTGAGTACGCGAATGCATCGTCGACGATCATCTCATTCCTATTCCAAACCTCATCCAATACTGTGTAGTGGACCGAAATCTCGCGATTCTCGGGAGGCCGGCATGTTTCGTCTGAAGCATCACTGTAATCTAGAATAACCTCATGCGTTGGAACGAATGAGTAAGCGATGGTCGGATTCAAACTAGGGTCACTAGTTGGTGCCGTTTTCCTCTTCCGGGGTTGTGAATCCTTTGAACCAGGGGGTCTGCCATGCTTCAGGGTCGGACCAGATGATTGGCTAGCCGCCAATGTACCTTCCTGCGTGGAAGGTGCGGCCTCCCCTCCTTCGGGGACGGCCCGGCCTTCCCAGGCAGGTTGTTGACGTACACGGGGTACATCTATCCTTGCAGGTGTGTTTGCAGCGGGTATATGTGATCTTGTCACCTTTGCTAGATCATTAAAAGCATCCGGCATGCTTTGAGCAATGCTCTGAAGATCTATAATTCGTCGCACCTCAGTTTCAGACTGAGCAGTGCGGGGATCTAAATGAGACATAGTGGGAGCATACCACGACAATTCGCGGCGTTCTACGGGAACGTTAGCATGCTTATCTCCCCCTAACGACGGGAAGACTGTCTCATCAAAGTGACAATCCGCAAAACGTGCGGTGAAGAGATCTCCTGTCAAAGGTTCTAAGTATCGAACAATTGATGGCAAATCATAACCGACATAGATTCCCATTTTTCTCTGAGGTCCCATTTTGGTACGTAGTGGCGGCGCTATTGGCACATAAATGGCGCACCCAAACACCCGTAAATGCGAGACGTCAGGCTCGTATCCAGTGACCAACTGTAACGGTGAATGTGGTTGGGTAGCGATGGGCCTCAGGCGGACCAACATAGCTGCGTGCAGTATTGCATAGCCCCAGGCAGATACCGGCAGTTTGGTTCTCATAACCAAAGTCCGAGCTATCATTTGAAGGCGCTTTATGAAAGCTTCTGCCAGGCCGTTTTGGGTGTGAACATGGGGCACAGGATGTTCCACATCAATCCCTACTGACATGCAACACTCGTCAAAAGTCTGTGACGTAAACTCTCCAGCGTTATCCAATCGAATCGACTTGATCGGATAATCAGGGTGGTGAGCCCTTAGCTTAATGATTTGAGCTAGGAGTTTAGCAAACGCGGCGTTTCGTGTGGACAACAAGCAAACATGTGACCATCTTGTCGATGCATCAACCAACACCATAAAATATTTAAATGGTCCGCAGGTTGGTTGGATTGGTCCACAAATGTCCCCTTGAATCCTTTGAAGAAATTTAGGGGGGTCGTGAATAATCTTTGTGTGGGAGGGTTGAGTATTCAACTTCCCTATAGAACACGCTTGGCATGTCGAGACCTGAACATATGGATGTAACTTATGCCCGTGAGAAGATTTGAGGATACGGCGCATCATGTCACGTCCAGGGTGTCCCAAACGATCGTGCCAAAGCAACAAAGTGTCCTGGAACTCAAGCATAGGGCCGGCCACATTGTGGGCTTCTATGCCCCGAATGGTCGTGATGTACAACCCATTCGGCAGACGTTCCAACTTCTCATGAATATGCTTCTGGCCATATTCGTATGAAGTGATACAAAGATATTCAGAACCATGATCTTCAGTGGTTTCAAGATGATATTGATTATCTCGAATATCTCTAAAACTCAGCAACGTTCTTCCGGAACGTGGAGAATAGAGTGCCTCCTTAATGGTCAAGAGTGTACCATTAGACAACATGATACGTGCCTTTCCGTATCCTTCAATCAGGTTGGATGGGCCTGAGAGAGTTGTCAAATGAGCTTTCTTAGGTACGAAGTTAGTAAAATAGTGTCGTTCACGCAAGATGGTGTGCGTGGTTGCACTATCTGCCAGACAACTAACTTCCCCACTAGGCATACCTAGAAAGAAATTGATTGAATTGGTCACATGCATAAATATAATTCCATTCATTCAATTAAGCAATTCGAGAAAATAATATCCATTTCAATAACAATCCAGAATTCAAAACAAACCAAAACCAAACAAATTATTCCAAATACTTAGAAAAATTGTTCAAAAATTAAACCATAAACCTAACAAAAATAGGGATAGGGGCCGGCCACTCCTAGTGGGTTCGGCCACTAGGGGTACATGCCCTAAAATCATGTCTAAGTTATTCGTCCATAAGTGCTGACGCCTCCTGGAAGTCCGATATCTCCATTGATGTAGTTGCATCTTCCGGATGATCCACATGTGCAATGGTAAACATATATCGTAGAACATACAAGTTCTATAGACATGTATTGGTTTAATTTATGCATGAAAGCTACAGGTTTCATGTGGTATGTTTTGAATGAAAACTTCAGGTTTCAAAGGCACTAAATTTGAAACTACAAGTTCAATTTAGTATTTTATGAACGATTAGTTCATAATGAGAGGTTCCTGCAATAAACACAGAATGCAATATACTAACTTAGTGTAGTGGATTTGAGTTTCTTCGGGAACTCAAGTGTGAGAGCTTCGTTACTACGAAAGTATGTGACGGTTCAAAGTATAAAGAGAAATTATTGAATCGTTAATGTCCAAAAGTGATCTTCAGGTCAAGAATTTTGGATTCATTATCAGATTAATGGACTGCAGGTCACTTTTAATTAATTCAATAAATCGGGCCATACAGGGTCGATTGTAGAAGCAAAATAATATTAGTATAATATTATTGGATCGAAAACAAAAGCTCCAACATAATTTGGGCTTGTACCGTGAGAGGGTTAGGGCACGGGGTGCCATAAGTGGTCACGGCAGGGCCTTGGAAAGGCCAGGAACCATGGCTGCAGGCCACGGAGGAAAAACTTCCAGCCGAAGCTGGGTTGTGTCCTTATGGACCGAGGGGTTCGCACGGGGGAGCCCAAGGCAGTGGGCTGGCGTTGTGGGAGCTGCGGGCCGTGCAAGAAGCACAGCAAAAGCTGGCTTGTGCGTGCGTGTGTGCATACGCGTGCCCAGCCGAAGGCTGGCAGCATAGATGCGGGCCGAGAGTGGTCTGGGGCTGCAGGCCCAGTGACAAAAATAAATCAGGCCGAGGCCTGATGTTGCTTGCGGCGCAGGGAAGGTGCTGTGCACCCAATCCCGATCCCCTTAGTTTCCCATTTTTTTTTTTTTTCAATTCCCTTAGGGTTTTAGGAAAACCCTAACTTGCTTCTAATTTATTTTTATACTTTGACTCACAAATTCCACATAACAATTTAATTGTGTGATGCATGAAACAAATATATATATGAATTTGTGAATATATATATCGGAAGGAAAGTTTAAACATAGGGGGTTCATGCATCATGGGGAATGTTTTCATGCTTCATGGGTCGTTTCAAATATCTTACTTTATTTTAAGCGTACCTGAGTAACAGAAAACAAATAAGCCTTTGAATGTAGTGGATGATAGCCTCCTCCTACGATGCGTCAATTCCTTAGCTCCTGGTAATTCCTTAGCTTCTGGCAAGAGCGTGCTGATAACGTGTTGTAGGCCTAATTGAGTGAGCGATCTAGGAAGAGAGTGAGAGGGGTGGTGCGGCAAGCTCAGGAGAGAAGAGAGATTGATTTAATTGTGAGGTGTGTTTGATTCACCCCATTGTGCCTTTATTTATAGTAGTAGGAAGGGTGAATACCTTTCCCTTTATGATTACAACATTTAATAGGTAATCTAGTCCTAATAGGAATATAAGATACTATCCCATATTCTCTAGGATTTACACAATCACATTCCTATTCTAAATATGACTGCAACAAAAATAATTTTTTTTTTTTAGTTTTTAATAATTTTATAATATAAAGTGTGCCACGTGGCATGCCACGTCAGCATTTAACAGAATAATTGACAGACAACTGACGGAAGGTATGACATTGCAACAAATTCGAAGATAAGTATAACATTGAAATTTTTTAAAGACGAGGTATGAAATTGTTCACAACTAATAGTTGAGGTGGTTCTTTGTAATTTACCCTAAATTTTAAATGTTAATTGTCTTTTTTACCCTCTTGTACAATTACCATCAAGTATAAGATGAAATTAATAATAAAACTAAAATTTCTCAATAAACCCACACACTATAACTAAACCCTACCATCACTCCTTATTTATCCTACATTCATTCATGCTAAAACCCTAATAACTCTTGTGGAGAATGACAAGTTCTTTTTTTTATTGATGGATGATGATTTTGAAGTTTTAATTCCTTGCTGACATGAATTTATTGATGAATGGTAATTATACGCCTCTTGAATTTATTAACCCCTTGTCAACATGGATATATAGAGAAGAATTCCCGAAGACTATCAGACTTGATCTAGGCCGTGTTGTTGAGAGAATTGCCACATCCCCTCTTTAACTGTCTACTTGCATTCACCAACTTGAAGGACTATTACATCATACCACCCTAACCATCAAAAGTTACACTTTAGTCAGTTCACATAATCATAGAGCCACGAAAAAAGCATAGGTACCATAAGCTATACTGGCCATTGGCCAACCCTAAATACATGGTTAGCCAATATTATTTTCATTATTTCTAAAATTTGTACCCAGATGTATCACTAAAGTAGGAGGAAACAAATTGGACATGGTACATCTCTCTCTCCCCTTCTCCTTTCAATTCTTCTTACACGAACAATTACATGAGCATCTTTAGAAACACCCTCTGTTAATTTCTCCTAGGTGTTGTAAAGTTGTGCCGACATTTTAAAACAAAAGCGGTTCAAATATTCTAAAATACTCCTCAACAGATTCAAACTTTTCAGGAATACATTGGAGATCTGTCTCCCCTGGTGCACGGATACAAGCTTCAATGAAACTTTCAATTTGGGATTTCATTTTTTAAATGGGTGCAAAGGAAAATTTATATTTTGAATTGGGTTTGGAAGGGTAGTCTAGGTAATAAAATTGGGTTTAAAAAGATATTAATCCTTTAATTAAAAATAACATGGGTGTAAAGAATAAGTTAGGTGTAGAAAGATGTTACAAGGGTTCAAATAAAATTTCCCTTTACAATTTGGTTATCTTTGAATTTAGATGATGGAGATAAGAATTTTGAATTTCCATGATTACATTGAATTCAGACAATTTTGAAAGAAGTACGATACTCATTAAATAGGAGAAAACATACAAAGTAAAAGGAAAAGGAAAGTGTGCATAAAAGGGCCTCAATGAAAAACCTTACCGGGAATTTCAACCCGGTCGAAGGAAAAAGAGTATCCCGCACCAAACAACTTAATTATTATTAGCTATCATCAGAAAGCATTAAAATTACATCAACATCAACTAAGGTTGCGATGAGAACTCTCCTCTATCAGGAGGGTTCAAACAATTAATTATGCTAATTGAGTGAGCAAATTAATTACTTGCAACAAATACATTTTTTAATTTAAAAAATAAAAAAGCTGTAATGGAAATCTATTAATACTAATATGTTGAATTGTACAAAGTTAAAGAACTTTGATTAAAAACTAAAAACTAGTAAGATTTCAATTAAAGAATATTAATTGTGGTCAGACCGTATCTAAAGTCTCGCTTGATATTTTGAGGCTGAACATATTTATGGGGTGAACTTAAAAGGTATGAGGAGTGTAAATAGAAAAACTATATTCCTTATTCATAATTTTCTTTAATTCTTCAGGAAACTTGTACATCAATAATTGATTAATTTCCAACCATCACGGATGATTTCAAACACCAACAGATCAACTAAACCTAAACTCTTCTTTATCCTCAGTTTCCTGGATTATTTGCTTAGAAAGTTGCTTTTTGACCGTTCGGTGCATTTTCTTTTGGTCTTTATGATTAAAGCTTAACTTTATAGACAGCAAATGGAGTTTTTTTTTTTTTTTTTTTTTTTAAGTTTTACTGTTGATGCCAAAAGAAAAATGACAGATCATGAATGAAACACGAGTTTTGTGCAGTGAATCAAAAAGTGGTAGACATGACTTAAATTTGTTGCTGATCTTCATCTCCGTCTATAAGATTTCAAAAGCCCCATACAAAATTATAAACGCCTTTTTATTCCGGTACTGTGAATAAGTCCTATTTACATAATCTCGCTAAAGTATATACTAAAATAGTAAAAAAATTATCTATTAGTATCATAATTAAAATAAGGGTTAGGATCCGGAGACACGGATTTTTGATGTACATTTTTGTAGGGTTGTTTGGGTCCAAAATAATATTTTGGGCTGAGCTTAGAGTCGTTATCAATCCAGTAACATTCATCTAAATTCTTGTCATGGGCTGTCCAGTCAAGGTTGGCCAAATCCTATTACAAAGAGGATTGGTTTAGATAAGGGTGAGGTAGTCGAATCCTAGTGCAACAAGGAATCTTAAAGCTAAGGATGCTCATAATTAGGGGATGAATATGGTTCGTTAAGGAACTTGGTTCAAAGTCTTATAGGGGTTAGGATTGGTCGAAACCTGATCAGATTGGGTTGAGAAGTTCTAATCCTAGTAAATTTCTAGTTCGGCCATGAGAGTGTTCGCTGCTATAAATAGAGAGAGGAGTGCATCATTCTAACCCCCTTAAATTAACACACAAATTGCCCTGGGTAAAGCTTCTTAACAACTCAGAGATTTTTTTCCTCTCCCTTTTTCTTCTCACCAACACATCTTCAGTTTTGATAGACAACATTGTGAAGGCAATCGGCGACATCTTCAGTTTGGATAGACAACACTGGAGCCGTAGAATCAGCCGACTGAGGAGCACCTTCAGTTTGGATAGACAACATTGCTTCAAGACCGACTGGTTATTTATTCAAGTCTCGGTCAACAAGGATTTCCGAGTCCTTGTTGGTAGAGGTCATCTCATTATCCTTCTTGGCCAAGTGAGGTGTTACCAGGTTACTAGGCTCGGCACACTGATAGCCGAGTTTTATTTTATGATTGGATATTCGCAAGTACATTTTAGAGTTCGACATTCTGACGACCAGACCACATTTACAATCAAGACATTTATCTTTTTCGAGTATCTGTGTCCGTATAGTCTGGTACCAATTCGGCGTACTTATACTCTCACGATTATAATTACCGAGACCGAACCTGGTGCTGACGATTTTTGAACTTCGCATAACTAGCAACCTTGTCTTCAGGCTCTAGAACCCAAAGGCCGAGACATGTTCCTTTCTCGGTTGCGGTCGCAAGATCAAGAAGTCAGCAACGCACCCAACGCCACATCAACTATTTCACTCCCCGGTCGAAAAATCGGCCAACGAGTTGGCACGCCTCGCACACAACTGATAGGATTAAAAGCACACCACAAAGTAGCACACAAATATCCTATTGATTTTCCTTATTAACACTAAGATTTGTCAATTGTAGCATATGAAAATAAGGGTCTTTCCCGCAGAAGATTGTTTTATCTAACTACTTTAAATGTCACAAAAATTGGGTTGCTGTCCCTACTGACCAGCCACCGAAAAATAATTATTAGACCAACTTACACTTATCTAAAGTACGAAATTTTATATGCAGATACTAGACACACAGAGATACACTCACACAAATTTTTGGGATTTTTGGAGTTGATTTGATATTTAAATTAAATCAAACAAAAACAAGACAGAAACAAATTTTAAATAGTAAAAATAGATTGTAGTTCACAAGTTAAGAAAACGAGTTAGGGGAAGTGCTATCCACCACCAAATAATCATGCAAACATGTTATGTTTCATTCAAATTCCTTTTATTTCCGGATGAAGATGCTCAAGTTGGCTCAATGTTAGAACTCAACCTATTACTCTTTCTTATGTGGTATGTTAAGAGAATGACGTTTTCAACTTAACTTAGTCCCTAGCATGCAATCTAGAATGGTGTGTTCATAGATTTAACAAGTAGAAATCATTAAGAACGAAAAGAGTTTGAGTCATCACAAGGCATCGTAAGTACTGGTGTTGTCTTACTTATCCTAGAAATTGGTTCACATGTTAATCGCAATTAACAAGTACTACTCTAGAACATATGTAGGTCCTCATTCGACAAGGGCAGGCACACACATATTCATAGTATTAGAATCCTAAATATGCTCACTAAGTATGCATCCATAGAAAACACATAAAGAATTCATCAATGAGATAAGTAGTGAGCCAATTTTCATCCATTCATAAAAGAAATTGAAACGAAATGTCATAGCACGCTTGCAATCATATTCGGGGCTTCAAAACAGCCCCTAACTACTAAAAATTTAGTTATACATAATTCTTAAATAAAACCAAAAGAAAGACATGAGTTTGAGAAGATAGAACCAAAAGTATCGAGTCTCCTCTTCTCTCCTTCCTCTCTCTCTGCTGCCTTCCTCTATGCTGCCTTTCCTTTGTGCCGCTGCAATTGCAGCTTTCTTTTTCTTTTTTTTCTAATTTTTTTCTTTGCTTTTTCTTTTACTTCTCTCTGCAACCTGCAGCTTTCTCCCTATTTAACTTGCTGCCCATTTTCTTCTTCTTAATTCACCCACTAATAGCCATTTAGTGTTGACAATAAGTGAGATGAAATGGTAAAACAATTGTAACTCTTTAGGTAGCCTTTATGCCCATTACTCCCACTTAATCCTCATCTTCAATTTCATTTCCTCTGATATTTGAATAGAGGTCAGCTGGCTTGTTCTTTACTGCATCAGTTTTGGCTGCTAGATTGATTGGGTTTATTGCTTTCATTTCAGTTACAAACTGCTCAGCCTCTTGTCAACCTTTCAGTGTTAAAACAGCCATAACTTCTTCTAGAAAAATGATATTATCAATCCGCGAAATGCTCCAGAAAATAGACATCCGTAACTTTCCAGTCATATAAGGCTAGTTCTCTAATTCATTCTGAGCTGTTCGCAACTTGCTTCCAAAGTCAGCTGACCTGCACAGGCAGTTTTGACGAATTTGTTACTTAAAATTCCACTTGTGCTATTTTTATTTTATTTGCTTGAAAAATCCTACAAAACACAAAAACAAAGTAAATAGCTCAAAAATATAAGGAACTAACTAAGAAAAGACAAGTGAATTTGATGTAAAATATATATAAATATGAGCTTATCAACAACCAAATGACGTAGTTAGCTTATTAATTACTCGGCCTGCGCGCCATGTAGGCTTGGTAGTTTTTAGGGTCAAAAAAGGCCCACTCCATAATGTATTTTAACGATCAAAACGGTTCGTCTTAAGATCATGTCTACCAAAATCACCCAAATCCAAAACTATATGTTCGTTGAATTAAATTTAATGTTTCTTTGTAGAAATATATTCGTCTATTATCTTCTCTACAAATGAATGTCTTAATGGTTTTGACTTTGTTTAATTTTTTGTAAGGATGATCAATGAATCATGTACAAAAATATAAACGATTTAGATTTTTAAAATACATTACGAAGTGGACCTTACAAAATAAATGCCTAAATGTGTGTCCAAAAGGTGTGTCCCGAATCTCAACCCTAATACAAAAAAAAAAAAAATATATATATATATATTATGTGATCAATCAACAAAACCATTAGCACACATGTAAAAGAAACCATGAAACCAAAAATAATGATGAATAAATTTAGAAACTAGAAACACTTATTCAAATTGCAAAACAACAATTATGGTAAGACCTAAATTAAGGATAGTTTAATTTCCCGCAACATATGAAATTAAAGCCTTAATATATCATGTGATTAATCATCAAAATCATTAGTGAACATATAAAAAAAAACATGAAACAAAACAAAATGATGAATAATCAACAACAAAACCGCGTCTTTCTAGATCCTAATCTTAAAAAATTTAAAATTATGTGATAAACGAACAAAATCATTAGGGTATAAAAGAAACCAAGAAACAAAATAAAATGATGAATAAATTAAAGTAGAAACTATAGACACTTATCCAAATTGCAAAACAACAGTTATCGTAAATAAAAGTAGTCTTTAATTTTCTGCAACAAATGATATTAAAGCCTTGATCTCTCTCCACTCTCCCTCGGCAAACAAGAAACAAAATAATCAAATCTCATAGTTGATTAATGGGGACCTTTAGAAGCGGAGGCTCTGTGCAATTGCACAAGATACTCCCCCTTAATACTGGCACTATGTACTCTGTTATTGTTATTGTCTTTAAGTAATCATGGTTTTCGTTCGTACGATTAAGCTTTAAACAAAGTCTATCTTGCTGGAAAATTTTGATGCCAAAAAGCAAAATGACAGATTATGCATGAAACGTGAGTTTTGTGCAATGAATCAGAAAGTGGTAGATAGGAAAATAATTGTCCATAATTATTAGGTCGTTTTGAGCAATGAATCAGAAAGTGGTAGATAGGAAAATAATTGTCAATATATATGACCTAATAATTGTTCATAAATATGATCTAATTATTTCAAGCAAGATTCCAATCAAATTTGCATGTACGCCACTCAAAAAACAGTCCAATTGTTCATACACATGGTAAAAGGACAACTTTATACAAAGCGGATTGTTCGGAGCTTTAACTTTTAGACAATATGTGGAGCTTTTTGAAAAAAGCTCAACTCTTGAACATTGATGCCAAAAGCAAAATGCCAGATAATGCATGAAACTAGATTTCCAATCAAATTTTCATGTACGCCACTAAAAAAAAATTCCAATTGTTCATTGACATGTGTAAAGCATGACAACTTTAAACAAAATCGGTTGTTTGGAGCTTTAAGGCTTAACTTTTAGACAATATGTGGAGCTTTTTGAAAAAAGCTCAACTCTTGAACATTGATGCCAAAGGCAAAATGCGATTTTCACCATCATAACTATAGCTTATGTTTGTTATACGCATTTCACATTAGACCATTTTCAAAAAGATGTCAAATTTTAAACACAATTTAAATTTGAAGGCTTATGTGGCATTAATCCTTTTGTAAATGTTGTTCTCCACCTGATATATCAAATTTAAAGTATTATAACAAAAATTGTAAAAAACATTTGTTGCCCACTAAATATAGATTTGAAGCCGCTGTCAGCAACTTCTTTTGCTATCATTTCATGTCATACCACATATGAATTGACATTTCAATTGAAAAACACTAGTACTGTCTTTTTTTACCGTTATTACTGATATAGACTTTTTGACATCTCCCTTGAATTTCAGTTGTAAATCATTTATCTTTGTTTTTTTTACTGCATTCGATTAAATATAAACGTTCATCACACACCTTAATGTTAAATGTTAAATGATGAATGTTTAAACGGTATGAAAAATGTGATAAAAATATCATTTTTGTAATGAAATTGTTCGCAAGTACAATATTAAAAGGGTTCTTTAGATATAGGCCCTTAAAACTCCTATTTTTCAAATAAAAACCCACTTAAATTTAAACATTCAAATAAAACCCAAATTTCAAATAGACTGCCATGCAGACAAATATATGACCAACTATTACAATGCATTTACAACTTATGCCACAAAATCCTAATTTGGTCAATAAATGTTATTACTCATCCTAATTATGATGAGCAATTAAATGCATATGGATATTTTACCTTTCTTGTATCATAAATATTAGCAACATATATAAATTTATTTGCCAAATTAAAAAAAAATACATATCTTGTACGGAAAAAATATTATTGTTTGAATTATGTAATTACCTACATACAAATTAATTTACCTACTTATAAAATATTATACTAATTTACCTGCATTTTGAATCATATAATTACCTACATACAAATATTATACTAATTTACCTACATACAAATATTATACTAACGTAGGTAAATTAGACCCTTTAAATTTTGGTTTGATGGAATAGGTAAATCAGACTATTTTGTAGGTAAAAATTGCGCGGAACATATAGCTTTTGTTTTGTGTATTAGGGATTGGAGTATTAGCCGAAGCTGTTTTAGGTTTATTGTTGTGTTGGTAGGTAAATTAACTTATATATTTAATGCACAAAATTATGAAATTAGTATTATTATTTTTCAATCGGCACATTATAACAATATAAAAGTTAATAAATTGAATATACAATTAATGGCATAAATTATTTTGTAAAATATATAAAATTAATTAAATGGATATAACAAGTAATTGATCCAAAAACTCTATCCAAGTATTAATAGGGGTAGTTTAGGCATTCGGAAAATACACAATTTGAAAAGTCAAACTTAATTAAAGAATTTGTTTAGTTGGAGGCTAGTCAATGGACTTTATTCAAGAAAACAAAATGAGGTGGGTTTTAGTAGAGGAAAATATAGTTTCAAGGGGTAATATCTAATTTTTAGATATTAAAATGACCACATTACCGATTGCGTTGTTGATCACATTACTGATTGCGTTGTTGACCACCTTTATACTATACATGGGTCTCATTTCCACAGGTGGTTTCGTAATATATATAATCGACATTGATGGAGCAAATTATCTTCTACAACGAGTCACGACCTAGCAATAGAAATGACCAAGCCTTCTCTAAGACTGCAGCTTACTAAGCTTGTTTTATACCATATTCTACTTTGGCAACTTGGACGCTGGCCTCAATCCAAATTCCACTGTAGAGCCGACGTGGCTCAACTGCCAGTAGATGAAGGTATTCATTACCAATTTCACTCCATCTGTTTTAATCATCAGCTAACTTTCTGATTATATTGCCTTCAAACACATGTTTAATTAATTAATTTCAGCTAAGAGGCCTAATCATCGTATATATTAATTACTTACCGAAATATTGGCAGCGTCTGCTCTCCGAGCCATTGTGAGAGACTTAGAGTTCAAGCAACAACCAACCATTGGCAACATATTGTGCTCGGAAGGATTCCCAGCTTATGGTTTTAAAATCAATTGTACTTGCAGTAGCAATACATGCCACATCATGAAATGTATGTACGAAACAATATTTCACAAACACGCATTGGGTCAAATAAAACATCAAAATCTTGCTTAAAGTTATATATAGAATGGTATTAACCCTTTCGTTTTGTGCACTCATTTTGTGTGGCAGTGTAATAAGCAACTTTGGTTTAACTGGAACTATTCATGAAGCTGTAGGTTATCTTAGCAATCTACGGAAACTGTACGTAATTTGACTCTTTCTCTGCCCACCAATCTTTGATGTAACTTCAGTTGTTTATGTTATATTACTCCAGTGACAACTTTGGGGTGTAAAAAGTGTTGAGAGTTGTCCCACATTGGTGAGGGACAAGGTTTGTTATGTGCTTATATGATCTTGGGCTACTCCCCATATTGCCAATTGGTTTTATGGTGGAACCCTAATTTCATCATGGTATCAGAGCAAGGTTGTCCACGTGTGAAGCCCAACGGCCACGCGCACTCCACGTCACCCAGTTGTTGTCCACGTGTAGGCTTGAGAATCCGCCACACGTGCGGGGGCGTGTTGAGAGTTGTCCCACATTGGTGAGAGACAAAGTTTTCTATGTGCTTATATGGTCTTGGGCTACTCCTCATATTGCCAATTGGTTTTAGAGTGGGACGGGCCCGACGATCCAAAAATTACAACATGGTATCAGAGCCCACGGTTGCGGGCCCGTACAAGCCAACGAGCTTGTGTGCAAGCCAATGAGCTTGTCACCACCCAAAAGGAAACAAGTCTGAGCTCTTAATATAGAGACGACCGCTGAGTTCCAATTGAAAACAAGTGGGCCCAACGTGAGCCGACCTCTGAGTTTCAATTACCGATGTGGATCTCCAAGTGTGAACCACTAAATGAGGTTACACGTGAGGGGGAGTGTTAAATTGTCCCACATCGGTGGGGTGAAGAAAACCAAAGGGGTTTAAACAGTATTACCTCACTCTAACTAATACCGAGGCCTTTTGTGATAAAACCTCACACCTGACGGATTGTGCAGGTGGTAATTACCAAGTTGGGGACAATATCAGTGTTGTTGGAAGTGGGCCGTATGGCCCGTCTCTCTGATAATTCTACATGGTATCAGAGTCAGGGAGCGGGCCCGTACCGTACTGCCACGTGATGGGTGGGTCCCCTTGGCCCCGCGCAATGATGCTGGGTCCCTTGGCCCCGAGTGTAGGGTGAGTCCCCTTGGCTCCACGTGGTTGTTGATGTGTGGATCTCCCACATGTGACCCACTAATTGGGTCCCACGTGAGGGGCGTGTTGAATCCCACATCGGCCATATAAAAAGAAAAGTAATAGTTTAAATATCATAACCTCACTCTAAGTAATACCGAGGTCTTTTGTGGTAAAACCCCACACCTAACGGATTGGGCAGGTGGTTAAGTTGGGGACAGTATCGGTGTCGTTAGAGTGGGACGGGCCTGGCGATCCAAAAATTCCATCATGGTATCAGAGCAAGGTTGTCCACGTGTGAAGCCCAACGGCCACACGCGCTCCACGTCACCCAATTGTTGTCCACGTGTAGGCTTGAAAATCCGCCACACGTGCGGGGGCGTGTTGAGAGTTGTCCCACATTGGTGAGGGACAAGGTTTGTTATGTGCTTATATGATCTTGGGCTACTCCCCATATTGCCAATTGATTTTATGGTGGAACCCCAAATTTCATCAAAAAGAACTAACCTCACAAAAATATTCACTAAGCAAGTGTGTAAAGAAATTATAAGTTCAACCTAATTAAATTTTTTTTTTTTCCCTTTCTTTTTAAATATCATATCAAAAGCTTTCTAGACATCAACAAACTTCATGGCCGCATCCCTGATACATTGGGGAATTTGATGTATCTCGAAACCCTGTAAGTAAATATATACTAGATGGTTACACGCACACACTAGAATTTGCGTGATTATGAATATGTGGATAGTTTTACATGAAAATTCATTGTTAATTAATCAACTAGATGCTTTAGTGTGTACTTGCGAAAATTAGAATCCTGAATTGTGGTTCTCTATATCAAGGGATCTATCGCGCAATCAACTCAGTGGTCTAATACCAGCAAGCTTAGGGAAGTTGAATTCTCTTCAATATCTGTAAGAGCTTGATGTCGCCAATTTAATTGTGGAGAATCATCTTGATTAATTTCCATTAATTTATTTGTTAAAATTCTTATCAAGTCATTTTTCACGCTCTATATATATATATATATATATATATCTGAATTACAACTTGCTTAGCGGAGGTATACCACGAGATTTTGGTTCATTGACAAATCTTATTCTAATGTGAGTACATAAATTATATATTTCTTTTATTAATCTCCTCCACCTCATATTTTAATTCTGATGGATTAATTCATTTCATGCATGCTTTACTTTCACCGGCTTTTGCAGGAATGTGCAGTTTACTTTAATATGCTATCAGGCTCAATTCCTGAGAAATTTGGAAATCTTTCGCATCTTACAACTATGTTTGTACTTTGCTTACACCACATTTAATTATACTTATAGACTTGTGATTTTATTTGTATGCATGTTTGGATCATAAATAAATATAATTAATCTTCTAAAACATTAATTCTAAGAAGTCTTTTGTCAATTTTTTCCCATAGGGATCTGTCTGAGAATCAGCTCTCTGGTCCTCTTCCAGAAAGCCTCGGAAAGTTGAAATCACTCACATACTAGTAAGTTTAAAGGAAAAAAAAAAACCAAACTCATCGCTTAAAAACTAAATGAAATCGAAATAATAATCAAGAGTTAATATGCAAAAGTAATTAACATAGGAGTGTCTCTTTCATTGTTGCAGCTATGTGTCGGCCAATTATTTGAGTGAGAATTTTCCAAATACTTCTTATGGCAACCTCACAAGCCTGAAAGAGTTGCAAGTGTTCACTCCTGTCAATGATTAATTTGAGGTTTACCACAAATTAATGAAATAATTAAGAGAGTATGATGGTGACTGGTGAATGCATACAGTTCAATATCCGGGAATTACATTACTGGTCCCTTACCAGTTAAAACCATAGCCAAGTGGACTAATATCGAAATCCTGTAAGTAATTTTTAGCTTTACACTTAGCAGGTAGCAATATTATTCTTAGTATTAAGGTTTCTTAAAAAGACAATTTTTTTACACGGCGTGCAGGATGCTCGAGGGAAATATTCAGTTTGCAAAACCTTCAGTATCTGTATAAAACATCTTCCTCTTTCTTTCGCTTTGCTGGTTCTATAATATATATGTGCGTGTGTGTATATATATATATATAGGATAATGCTAGGGAGGCTACCTTTGTAGAATAAATTTGCAAACTAAATAATATGTCACCAGTAAAAATGAACACGTTTATCGATGCTTATGTAATATCCATTCATGAACTTCCATATCATTTATTTACAAAATTTTGTCTACAAATTTAATTTTTTTAGCATTACCCATATATATATATATATATATATGTTTTGATTAGAGGTTGAAAATGTATATATATTTATTCCTCTACAGGGGGTTAAGCGACCTGACAACAAATGATGGTTGCCCATTACCACCAAAGATCGCCAACAGTGCTAATTTCATTTCTCTGTGAGCGGTTTGTTGTAGTAATTGCTTCTAGCCCTGTTTGTGCCCAAAGGCTTCATTTTTTATTCTTCACGTTGGTTTTTTTCCACAGAAGACCGAGGAACTGCTCAATCACCGGCCCAATCCCCAAATACATTATTGAGGAAATGATATCTCCAAGATACCTGTAATTTCACTTCACTTTTGTAATTTTGCTTTTGGAGTTGTCCTGTTAATTTGGTTGGCTGGAAGAAAATTGAATCAGTTTTAGGGCTTGTTTTATAATCTTAAGCACTTACGCTAGAAGCGCTTTTATTTAAAACGATTCAATTTTTTTATTATTAAAAAAATGTGATTTCTTGCAAAATCACTTACAAGTGTTTCCCGAAAAACATATGACGTGCACTGATTTTTCCAAAACATACTTTTAGGACCCAAAATCATTTATTACTTTTTGTGACAAACATGGTCATAATTGCATTTAATTATTAGAAAGTATTCTTAGCTATTCTCGAAGCACTCTCCAACAAATCCTCAACTGCGTCATTGGACAATTAATTAAGCATTGTTTGATATATCTTTCTACGTTGTATTTTTTATTTCACAATATATATATCCAATTACATGGGACCAGAATTGAGTATGTTCTTAATATCATTGTAGATCAATACTCATTTAACTGTTAATTTAATCCTCTGTGTTTTGTCTTGCAGAGACTTGAGCTTCAATAATTTAACCGGTGGCCTCCCTCATTATACGAAATCAGATATGATTTACATGTAAAGGAATAACATTCTTAACGGGAAGAATTTAGATTAACTACAGATCTAAGTCTTGTTAATTACATGTGTTAATATAATATATATATATATATATATATATATATACGCTTAATTATGTTCAGGTCTTTTTCTGAAAATATGCTTAACGGGACAATCCCACGTTGGATATTTCGGGCCTCCCAAACTAGGATGTATGTCTTCATATTCTGAACTGAAGTTGGAGGAACTTTCATTTGTAGCAGCTTTAATTTTTTTGCTCATATGTACAAATTAATAAATGAGATTGATGCATGCAATGTTATTTTTGTAGGGATCTTTCGTTCAACAATTTTTCAGCAGTAGACTCTGCAGTACCAAGCAACCTACAACTGTGAGGATATGTTCTTTCTTCTTGAATGTTTCTGTTGACGAAATTGAATGGTTCTACTTCCACTACTCATTGCATTGATGCCTTTTGTTTAAACCTCACCACAACTGTTGTAGCACATCGCTTATGTTGGGGATAGTATCAATTATGAATTTTTTTGTTTCATGACCTTAACTTTTTTTTTTTTTCCGGGAACTTGTTTGCTTGCTGCCGCAACTCCTCAACCTCTTTACCAGATATGTATGTTTTTTTTCCCTTTTGTGTTAGTAAGAGACTCAATCATCAGAACCTTGTATAACATATTGGTAACTACTTTTAGGATGGATCCTTTTGAAATGAAGAACACATACTGTCCTCGAAACAAACCAAAGTGTAAGTTTTTTCTTCAGAAATCGGCATCCTGAAAACAAACTAAATGCTGCAGGATATATTATAGGGTGAAGTGTCGATTTAGTGCCTGAACTATCACCTCAGTGAAAATTAGGTCCCTGAATTATTTTTTCGGTAAAATAAGTCCCTAAATTAATTAGAAATTGCTAATTTCATCCCTACTATTATATTCAAAGCTATTTTATCCAATTTTTCGTCAACTTAAGTCACTTGACACACTTTAGAGTGTAATACCATCATTTTCTTGTCTATAAGCCCTTAACATTTCATATAGGTTGCGAATTTATATCTAATTTACCCTCAAAAGTTAACTTACACTATTTCTTTATGAAAAAACTACCAATTTATCCTCCAAAGTTAACTCCATACACTATTTCTTTATGAAAAACTACCAATCTACCCTCCAATGTGTATCACATGCAAGTAACGTGACTTAAATTGACGAAAAATTGAATATAGTAGCTTCGAATATAACATTAGGGATGTAATTGGCAGATTTTTATAATTCAGGGACTAATTTTTCTGAAAAAATAGTTTAGGGACCTAATTTTCACTAAGGTGATAATTTAGGGACTAAATTGACAATTTACCCTATATTATATGTTAATTGTTCTTGCAGACCATTCCTTGTTTATTAATTGTGGTGGTGAAGAGACAACTGTTGGTGGGAATATATATGATCAAGATAATGACACATCCCTCACTTACACAAGCCCAAAGAAAAACTGGGCTTACAGCCTTTCCGGAGACATTGGTGGTTCAAAAAGTAATACCAGTGATTACATCAAGAGCACGACAAAAGGAGTTACTGAAGCACCCTTGTATGAAAAAGCTCGTCTGTCCTCGGTATCTATCAAGTATTATGCTTTTTGTTTACGTAAAGGCACATATAATGTGACGCTTCATTTCCATGAAATTATATACACCGATGATGCAAACTGTACTAGTTTAAGAAAACGCGCATTTGATGTATATATTCAGGTAACACTTCTTTTTTTTTCTTCTGGTCATGGTAACAATCACATCATTCTATTTTTATTTATTGTATCATCTCATTTTAAGTAAATTTTATTGCAGGGTAACAGGACACTAAATTATTTCGACATTAGAGACAGGGAGGGAATTGGAGAAAAACCGATAACTGTAAGTCATTCAGCTGAGGTTGTACATGATAGTGATATATTAGAGATCCACTTGTACTGGCCTGGAATGGGGTCTAATCGTGACGGCCCTACTTTTAATGAACTTCTAATATCAGCTATTTCTGTGAATCCTGGTAATATTTTATTTCATGAATTAATTCCTTTTTAAATTATTTTGTTAAATTAACACTCATGCATTATTACTCTCTTCCCACTAATTTCATAGTTGATTAATGGGAAAAATCAACAAAATCATTAAAAAAATTAAAATTATGTGATAAATCAACAAAATTATTAGGGTATAAAAGAAACCAAGAAACAAAACAAAATGATGAATAAATTAAAGTAGAAACTATAAACACTTATCCGAATTGCAAAACAACAGTTATAGTAAGACATAAATAAAAGTAGTATTTAATTTTCTGCAACAAATGATATTAAAGCCCTGATCT
Source organism: Cotoneaster glaucophyllus (assembly GCA_036320875.1). NCBI lineage: Eukaryota > Viridiplantae > Streptophyta > Magnoliopsida > Rosales > Rosaceae > Cotoneaster > Cotoneaster glaucophyllus. The sequence goes on along the minus strand of CM070059.1, from coordinate 770,549 downwards.
CTCTACATATCTCTCCACTCTCCCTCGGCAAACAAGAAACAAAATAAGCAAATCTCATAGTTGATTAATGGGAACCTTTGGAAGTGGAGTCTCTATGGAATTGCACAAGATACTCCCCCTTGATGCTGGCACTAAGTACTCTATTATTGTTAGTCTTTTAGTAATCATGGTTTTCGTTCGTGCGATTAAGCTTTAAACAAAGTCTATCCTGTGGAATTTTAAAGCTTAACTTTTGGACAGTAAGTGGAGCATTTTTTTTGAAAAGCTGAACTCTAGAATTTTGATGCCAAAAGCAAAATGACAGATTATGCATGAAACACGAGTTTTGTGCAATGAATCAAAAGTGGTAGATAGGAAAATAATTGTTCATAGATATGACAATAACTGTTCATGGATATAACCTAATTATTTCAAGCAAGATTCCAATCAAATTTGCATGTTCGCACTCAAAAAAATTCCAATCATTCATAGACATATGTGTAAAGGACCACAACTTTAAACAAAGCTGATTGTTTGGAGCTTTAAAGCTTAACTTTTAGACAATATGTGGAGCTTTTTTTGGAAAAAAGCTCAACTCTTGAACATTGATGCCAAAAGCAAAATGTCAGATAATGCATGAAACGAGATTTCCAATCAAATTTTCATGTACGCCACTAAAAAAGTTCCAATCGTTCACAAACGTGTGTAAAGGATGACAACTTTAAATAAAGCCGGTTGTTTGGAGCTTTAAAGCTTAACTTTTAGACAGTAAGTCGAGTTTTTTTTTAAAAAGCTTTAGTCTTGAACATTGATACCAGATTTTGCATGAGACACGAGCTTTGCTCCCATCAGATTCGGCACTGATGATAAGAGGAATAAAGGTCTAGTTGGTCCAAGAGGGATAAAGGCAAAATGTTTAAAATTGAATAAGATGTTGGTTACATAAATGTAATCCTTAACTTCTTGGTTTAGGGTCTCCTCTATTCTTAATTAATTCACAATTGACAACTATGATAAACTTTCAGGCCAGCATGGTCCACTACCAAGGCCACTAATGTTGCTTCCACTTAGCCACCTATCAAATAATTTGAGGAATAAGAGATTGTGTTTTAATTAATTCATAATTAACTCTCTTTTATTTATGATTTTGATTCACTCTCCTTTATCATTAACTGTGATTTAATTCTCTCTTCCCCTAACACTCATGCTTCTAATTTTCTCCTCTCCTTTATTTTATTTTATAGAAAACTAGATTTTAATTCTTAAATAAGATGAAGTTTAGAAAAGGGAAGTGTTATTGACACTTTAAAAATCTCATTCTACACTCCTCACAAGTGTATTTTTCTTTCCTAATATAGAAAGTTTGGAGTGTAGAATGAGATTTTTGTAGTGTTATTCCCTTAGAAAAAATGTCTTATACAAGATTAAAAATTGATTTTAGTTCCTAGACTTTATTTAATGACAATATATGTATTTAATGTCTCTCATTATGGTAAGTATCTTATATAAAAAAATTATTTTTGTAAAGATTTTTCGGTACACTTATATTTTTGCATATGTCTTATGCGCCACTAATACATTGTAATATATTTAGGTACGAATATTTTGGTACACTAGTTTAGTATAATATGTTAGGTATGAACATTTTGGTACACTAGTTTAGTATAATATATTTAGGTACAGACATTTCGGTATACTAGTTTAGTATCATATATTTAGGTACGAAATTTTTGGTACACTTATGTTTTTGCACATTTTCTTATGTGTCACTAATTCACTACAATGTATTTAGGTACTACAATATATTTAGGTACAGACATTTTGGTACACTAATTTAGTAAAATATATTATGATACGGATGTTTAGGTACACTAATTAGAAGAAGTTAAAATAAAATTAATGAATTAAAATGTGTATAATAATAAATTTAAATTGGTGTTTTTTTTACATTGTTTACCTTAGTTACTGTGTAAGATCCCACATCGCCCAGGGGTGTGAATCCTGTAAGCCTTATATGTATATTCTCATCTCTACCTAGCACGAGGCATTTTAGGAGTTCACTGGCTTTAGATTCCATCGGAACTCTGAAGTTAAGCGAGAATGGGCCAGAGCATTCCTATGATGAGTGAGCCACTGGGAAGTTTTGCTCATGTGAGTTCCTAGAAACAAAACCGTGAGGGCGTGGTCGGGGCCCAAAGCGGACAATATCGTGCTACGGTGGAGTCGAGCCCGGGATGTGGTCGGGGCCCGGGTCGGGATGTGACATACTGGGGGGGTTTCGGGGAAGACCATAATGTAATGACATTAAATAAGATATCTATTAAATATTAAAACAAAAATATAATATAAATTTGAATTAAGTACACATTAAAAGACTAAAATCAATATACAATTTAACACCTGGTTTTTATCAAATTTTAATCTACTTCAAAGATTAAAGTTCAAAAACCCTTTTTTCTTTTCCTTGTCCAATAAACTATCTTGGGGTATTATTTTTCTTGAATACCTAATGTTTTGTGTTTAGATCTCTTCACAAAATTTGGTGGCTATTTTGAACTTCTAAGGCCATCTCCAACCGAAGGCTGGCCAGATGGCTCGTTTTAGCCCTCCATGTAACATCCCACATCGACCAACGGAGAGGGGATGATGTGCCTTATATGTACATGCCCACCTCCATATAGCACAAGGCCTTTTGGGAACTCATTGGCTTCGGATTCCATCAAAACTCTGAAGTTAAGCGAGTTCTGGCGAGAGCATTCCTAGGATGGGTGACCCATTGGGAAATGCTCGTGAGTTCCCAGAAACAAAACCGTGAAGGCACGCCCAAAGCGGACAATATAGTGCTACGGCGGAGCCGGTATGAGATGTGACATAATGGTATCAGAGCCACTCTGCTGTGTGGTGCGAGTGTGCCGACGAGGACGTTGGGTCCCTAAGGGGGTGGATTGTAACATCTCACATGGACCAACGGAGGGGATGATGTGCCTTATATGTACATGCCCACCTCCATATAGCACGAGGCCTTTTGGGAACTCACTGGCTTCAGATTCCATCGGAACTCCGAAGTTAAGCGAGTTCGGGTGAGAGCATTCCTAAGATGGGTGACCCACTAGGAAGTGCTCGTGAGTTCTCAGAAACAAAACCGTGAGGGCGTGGTCCAAAGCGGATAATATTGTGCTACGGTGGAGCAGGTCTGGAATGTGACACTCTGGTCCTCCAAGAAATTAATATTTTGATCAACAGTACAGTGCCATATTTCTTACCATTTCCAACCAAGGGGTCAGAGCGTCATAGGCCAAATATAACCCTGTGACAAAAAACCATTTCCAACCAAGGACCAAAGGGCCATAAGGCCATAGGGCCAAACATAATTTATTATTTAAATTTAAAAACTACAAAAACTTAAATTTAAAAATTACAACTTACATTTAAAAACTACATCTTAAATTTAACAGTGCTTGATGCAGGAATGACTTAGGTATTTATAGGAAAAAAATGGGAATTAAAAAAAAATGAAAAAAAATTTGGCCCAAAAAAAAAAAGAACAATACTGTCGGATATATCCGACACTAAAGAGGACAATATTGTCAGTTGTATCCGACAGAAAATGTATTAATAATGAAAAATCCAGCCTGCCCTGGGTCTGGCTAGGTTGGGCCAGCCGGTTGGTCATTTTTTGTCCCGTGGGGCCCACGAGCCATTTGGCCTAACCATCAGTTGTAGACGATTTTCGAACTATTTTCAGCCCTCTGACCCCTCTGGACCCTTAGATGGCCTAACAACCATCTTAATCTCTACCAACAACCCCACAATCACTTTACATTGTGAATCTCTGATGGTAATGTACTAGAATTTTTTATTTTTTTATTTTTGGTTCTGTCAAACCAGTCTGGAGATCCAAATTACAATATTGATTCCAATTGCGATTTGAGATTGAATCTCCGGTTTGGTTAAGTAACAGAGAAAGGGGAATAACAGAAGGGGACAGAGCGAGAGGGTGAGGGTTTGTGCGATTACTACGTTCCATACATAACTAATTAGCCAACAGTCAAAATACAAATTATATAATACAGACAATCACAAACCCAGCCCTGTAATTTATAAATTATAAGTAAATAAGTCAAGTACTGAAAACATGAATAAAATCATCACAAATAAACCCATTTCTTCAAATGCTTAATATATCAAAAGAAAAGAAATATTCGAGAAACCCAATTGGGAACACCACAAAAATGACATCAGTATCACCGTAATTAAGGAATGGAGGGTTCGTAGGTGGACTCGGCGTCCATGGCCCGGACGATTTGAAGTAAAAGATGGAGGAACGGAGGGCCTCGGGGCGTGGGTGTTTGTTGCCGTTGTCGTGGTGGTGGGTGGCTGTTGGGTCGAAAAGAGAGGAAGACGAGGACGGGGTGTTTCTGGGTTGGTCCTGTTGGAAATTTTTACTATGTTTAACTTATTTATTTTTAACTCTTTTCAAAAGTATTTTAATATTAAATTTGGAAAGGGATCCTCTCCGGATCCCTTCCACCAAATCCACCAAGTCAAAGGATCCGGGCTCTTGAAATTTGATCTAACGGCTAAAAACAGGAGGCCCTTTAAAAGTTATAATAACTTTAACCTTTAGATCAAATTTCAAGGGTCTGGATTCCTTGTTTTGGTGGAAGCGATCCGGAGTGGATCCCTTTCCATTAAACTTAACCCTTAGTTGGTGGGACACATGGTAAGTTATAAGAGAGAGGTGAGCATCCATAAAAGATAGCGGTCGTGAGCAAAAATGCTCCTGAAAAATAATGAAATGAGTATCGTCTCTATTAAAGAGATATCAAATAGTGAAATGAGTATGGCTATACTTACCACATTTTTATCATATTTTTTTAGAATAAGGGTAGAGTCCGCAAACGCATATGAGTCTCATCTATATTAAAGAAGTTGTACAATTACGATATGAAAAATATGATAAAAATATCATTTTTGTAATGAAATTGTTCGCAAGTACAATATGAAAATGACCACATTACCGATTGCGTTGTTGACCACCTTTATACTATACATAGGTCTCATTTCCACAGGTGGTTTCGTAATATATATAGGCAATCGACATTGATGGAGCAAATTATATTCTACAACGAGTCACGACCTAACAATAGAAATGACTAAGCCTTCTCTAAGACTGCAGCTTACTAAGCTTGTTTTATACCATATTCTACTTTGGCAACTTGGACGCTGGCCTCAATCCAAATTCCACTGTAGAGCCGACGGGGATCAACTGCCAGTAGATGAAGGTATTCATTACCAATTTCACTCCATCTGTTTTAATCATCAGCTAACTTTCTGATTATATCGCCTTCAAACACATGTTTAATTAATTAATTTCAGCTAAGAGGCCTGATCATTGTATATATTAATTACTTACCGAAATATTGGCAGTGTCTGCTCTCCGAGCCATTGTGAGAGACTTAGAGTTCAAGCAACAACCAACCATTAGCAACACATTGTGCTTGGAAGGATCCCCAGCCTATGGTTTTAAAATCAGTTGTAATTGCAGTGACAAATCATGCCACATCTATGAAATGTATGTAAGAAACAATATTTCACAAACACGCATTGGGTCAAATAAAACATCAAAATCTTGCTTAAAGTTATATATAGAATGGTATTAACCCTTTTGTTTTGTGCACTCATTTTGTGTGGCAGTGAAATAAGCAACTTAGATTTAACTGGAACTATTCATGAAGGTGTGGGTTATCTTAGTAATCTACAGAGACTGTACGTAATCTAACTCTTTTTCTGCCCACCAATCTATAATGTAATTTCAGTTGTTTATGTTATGTTGCAGACTCAAGTGACAACTTTGGAGTTGTAAAAAGAACTAACCTTCACAAAAATATTCACTTAGCAAGAGTGTAAAGAAATTATAAGTTCAACCTAATTAAATTTTGTTTTTTTTTCTTCTTTCTTTTTAAATATCATATCAAAAGCTCTCTAGCCAACAACAAACTTCATGGCAGCATACCTGATACATTGGGGAATTTGATGGATCTAAAATTCCTGTAAGTAAATATATACTAGATGGTTACACGCACACACTATAATTTGCATGAATATGAATATATGGATAGTTTTACATGAAAATTCATTGTTAATCAATCAACTAGATGCTTTAGTATGTACTTGTGAAAATTAGAATTCTGAATCGGGGTTCTCTATATCAAGGGATCTATCGCAAAATCAACTCAGTGGCCCAATACCAGCAAGCTTAGGGGATTTGGGTTCTCTTCAATATCTGTAAGGGCTGATGTCGCCAACTTAATTGTGGAGAGTCATCTTGATTAATTTCTATTAATTTCTTTTGTTAAAATTCTTATCAAGTCATTTAAACACTTTATATATATAGATATCTGCGATACAACTTGCTTAGCGGAGGTATACCACGAAGTTTTGGTTCACTGAAGAATCTTTTTATATTGTGAGTACATTAATTTATTATTTCTTTTCTTAATCTCCTCACCTCATCAGATTTTAATTTGTGATGCATTAATTCATTTGCAGGAATCTGCAGTTTAATATGCTATCAGGCTCAATTCCTGAGAATTTTGGAAATCTTTCGAATCTTAATACTATGTTTGTACTTTGCTTACACCACATTTAATTATACTTATATTGTGATTTTATTTGTAGCATGTTTTGATCAATATATATACCCTTTAAGGGAAGAGATCCTCATTTTTCAAAAAAAAATAGGGATACCCCTCTTGACCGTTAGATTTGACTTTAATGAAATTCTGTGGTTGAGATTAAATCACATGCCACATAATCTCAACCACAGGATATATATATATATATATATATATATATATATATATATATATATATATATATATATATATACAGCCCCTTACCAAGAGGGATCCCTATTTTTCTAAAAAAATGGGGACACCCTCTTGACCGTTGAATTGACTTTAATGAAATTGTGTGGTTGAGATTAAAACACAGGCCACACAATTTCATTAAAGTCAAATCCAACGGTCAAGAGGATGTCCTCATTTTTTTAGAAAAATGGGGATTCCTCTTGTGAAAAAATTCCTATATATATATATAAAAAAATGGGGATTCCTCTTGTGAAAAAATTCCTATATATATATATAATGTTCTAAAACATTAATTCTAAGAAGTCTTTTGTCATTTTATCCCATAGGGATCTGTCTGAGAATCAGCTGTCTGGTCCTCTTCCGGAAAGCCTCGGAAAGTTGAAAAATCTCGCAACCTTGTAAGTTTAAATGAAAAAAAAAAAAATAAAAATAAAAACCCATTGCTTAAAAACTAAATAAAATAGAAAATACACAGTTATTAGCATTAAAAAAAATCACATTCTACACTTTTTACAACTGTACTTTTCTTTCTAATTATAGAAAGTTTGAAGTGTGAAATGAGATTTTTGAGGTACCAATAACAATTCTCTATAAATAATAATCAAGAGTTAATATGCAAAAGTAACCAACAGGATCCTCTCCGGATCCTTTTGGTGATGATTTTAGAGATCTGTGAATCGTGTATGTTTATCATACATTGTGCGATCAATTTTTACCAGATAATGTTTGTGTTTAATTTTAAATAAAAATATTTAAAATAATTTCTAATTGCACAATGTACGACAAATGAACATAATTTACATATTTCCGATATCTTTACGAAGAGGATCAGAGAACCGAATTCCAAAAGGAATTTACAGAGAAGTGTCTCTTTCATTGTTGCAGCTTTGTGTCGGCCAATTATTTCAGTGAGAAATTTCCGAAAGGTTATGGCCAGCTCACAAGCTTGCTAGAGTTGTAAGTATTCACTCCTGTCAATGATTAATTTGAGTTTTGCCACACATTAATTAAATAATTAAGAGAATATGATGGTGACTGGTGAATGCATACAGTTCAATATCCGGGAATTACATTTCTGGTCCCTTACCAGTTGAAACCATAGCCAACTGGACTAATATCTATTACCTGTAAGTAAGTTTTAGCTTTACACTTAGCAGGTAGCAATATTATTCTCTCCCTCTTACTATTAAGGTTTCTTAAAAAGACAATTTTTTTTTACACGGCGTGCAGGTTTCTCGGGGGAAACAATTTCGAAGGACGGGAGACTGAAGGAATATTCAGTTTGCAAAACCTTCAGTATCTGTATAAGACATCTTCCTCTTCCTTTTCATTTTTTGGAAAAGACATCTTCCTCTTTCTTTCGCTTTACTGGTTCTATAATATATACGTGTGAAAAGGGTAATATTAGGAATATTATATTTGTAGATGAAATTTATAAACTAAATAATGTGTTACTAGTAAAAATGAGCATGTTTAAGAATGCTTAAGTAATATCAAATCATGAGCTTCTATGTCATTTTATTTACAAAATTTTATCTACAAATTTAATTTCTCTAGCATTACCTATATATATATATATTGATTAGAGGTTGAAAATGTATATATATTTATTCCTCTACAGGGGGATAAGCGACCTGGCAACAAATCATGGTTTCCAATTTCCACAAAAGATCGCCAACAGTGCTAATTTCATTTCTCTGTGAGCGGTTTGTTGTAATAATTGCTTCTAGCCCAGTTTGTGCCCATAGGCTTCATTTTTCGTTCTTCACATTGGTTTTCTACAGAACACTGAGGAACTGCTCAATCACCGACCTAATCCCCAAATACATTGGTGAAGAAATGACATCTCTAAGCTACCTGTAATTTCACTTCACTTTTGTAATTTTGCTTTTGGAGTTGTCCTGTTAATTTGGCTGGAAAGAAAATTGAATCAGTTTTAGGGCTCGTTTTATAATCATAAGTGCTTATGCTAGAAGTGTTTTCATTAAAAACGATTCAATTTTTTTATTATTAAAAATTCAAGTGATTTCTTGCAAAATCACTTACAAGTGTTTCTTGAAAAGCATATGACGTGCATTGGTTTTTTTTTCCAAAATACACTTTTAGGACCCCAAATCGTTTATTACTTTTTGTGACAAACGTGGTCATAATTGCATTTAATTATTAGAAAGTACTTTTAGCTATTCTCGAAACACTCTCCAACAAATCCTCAACCGCGTCATTGGACAATTAATTAAGCATCGCCTGATATATCCTTTTATGTTTTATTTTTATTTCACAATATATAGCCAATTACATGGAACCAGAATTGAGTATGTTCTTAATATCACTGTAGATCAGAACTCCCTTAACTGTTAATTTAATCCTCTGTGTTTTGTCTTGCAGAGACTTGAGCTTCAATAATTTAACCGGTCGCCTCCCTCAATATATGAAATCAAATATGGATTACATGTAAAGGATAACATTCTTAACTGGAAGAATTTATTAACTACAGATCTAAGTCTTGTTAATTACATGCGTTAATATAATATGTATACGCTTGAATATGTTCAGGTCTTTTTCTAGGAAATATGCTTAGCGGGACAATCCCACGTTGGATATTTCGGGCCTTCCAAACTAGGATGTATGTCTTCATATTCTGAACTGAAGTTGGAGGAACTTTCATTTGTAACAGCTTTAATTTTTTTGCTCATATGTACAAATTAATAATTGAGATTGATGCATGCAATGTTATTTTTGTAGGGATCTTTCGTTCAATAATTTTTCAGCAGTAGACTCTGCAGTACCAAGCAACCTACAACTGTGAGGATATGTTCTTTCTTCTTGAATGTTTCTGTTGACGAAATTGAATGGTTCTACTTCCACTACTAATTGCATTGATGCCTTTTGTTTAAACCTCACCACAACTATTGTAGCACATCGCTTATGTTGGGGATAGTATCAATTATGAAATTTTTTTGTTTCATGACCTTAACTTTTTTTTTTTCCAGGAACTTGTTTGCTTGCTGCCGCAACTCCTCAACCTCTTTACCAGATAAGTATGTTTTTTTTCCCTTTTGTGTTAGTAAGAGACTCAATCATCAGAACCTTGTATAACATATTGGTAACTACTTTTAGGATGGATCCGTTTGAAATGAAGAACACATACTGTCCTCGAAACAAACCAAAGTGTAAGTTTATTCTTCAGAAATCGGCATCCTGAAAACAAACTAAATGCTGCAGGATATATTATATGTTAATTGTTCTTGCAGACCATTCCTTGTTTATTAATTGTGGTGGTGAAGAGACAACTGTTGGTGGGAATATATATGATCAAGATAATGACACATCCCTCTCTTACACAAGCCCAAAGAAAAACTGGGCTTACAGCCTTTCCGGAGACATTGGTGGGTCAAAAAGTAATACCAGTGATTACATCAAGAGCACGACGACAAGGAGTTTCCAGTACTGAAGCACCCTTGTATGAAAAAGCTCGTCTGTCCTCGGTATCTATCAAGTATTATGCTTTTTGTTTACGTAAAGGCACATATAATGTGACGCTTCATTTCCATGAAATTATATACACCGATGATGCAGACTATACTAGTCTAAGAAAACGTGCATTTGATGTATATATTCAGGTAACAGTTCTTTTTTCTGGTCATGGTAACAATCACATCATTCTATTTTTATTTATTGTATCATCTCATTTTAAGTAAATTTTATTGTAGGGTAACAGAACACTAAATTATTTCGACATTAGAGACAAGGAGGGAATTGGAGAAAAACCGATAACTGTAAGTCATTCAGCTGAGGTTGTACATGATAGTGATATATTAGAGATCCACTTGTACTGGTCTGGAATGGGGTCTAATCGTGACGGCCCTACTTTTAATGGACCTCTAATATCAGCTATTTCTGTGAATCCTGGTAATATTTTATTTCATGAATTAATTCCTTTTTAAATTATTTTGTTAAATTAACACTCATGCATTATTACTCTCTTCCCACTAATTTCAGAGTTCGATATTAGTCCCAATAAATATAATATTCTACGCATTGCATTGATTACGATTGCATCCTTCATTGCTGTTCTGCTGCTCTTATGGGCTTTTGCTTGGAGGATGGGCTGGCTGTCAATCAAAGAGGAGCCCAGTAAGTCTATAAGCTGCATGCTAAGCTACAATTACATACTGCACTCTGCACTGCAATACGAGAATATGCCCTCTTTGATACACCGAAACAAAAAGAATTAAAGTTGTCTGATTGATATATGTTCTTGATGCATTCTTTTTCTCTGTACAGAAATCAAAATAGGTCAAGAAAAAATAGATGACGAGCTTACAGACAAACTTGTCACAGTCAAAGAATTAATAAATGCTACTGAAAATTTTAGCGACAAAAAAAAACTTGGCCGTTCTGGGACAGTTTATAAGGTAAATTTCTGTACTTGTATACATTCTATAATTTTTGTAATTTAGTTTAATTCTATAATTTTTGTGTGGATGAAGGCAGAACTGCAAGGTCACATTGTGGCCGTGAAGAAACTAGATCCCACTCAATTTAACGAAAAAATCGAAGGCCTGAACAAGGAAATTGGCACCATAAGGTCATTGAAACACAACAATATCCTTGAACTGTTGGATGTTTATATTGATAAAGACCTCCAACTTCTTGTCTACGAGTATATGGAAAAGCAATCCCTTGCCGACATCTTATTTGGTAATGTATTTTCTACTTCTTGTTTACTTGTACTGTGATGTTTTGATGCATATAATGGTTTTAATACTATCATGAAAGACGAATACAACATATAACGTATTGAAGTGTATGCAACTGCAGGCTCGAGTACTTCTAGCACATTCAAGCTTGATTGGAATACATGGGTTAACATTTGCTTGGGAATAGCAAAGGGTTTGAATTATCTACATGAGCATCCGAGAGTAAAGATTCTTCATACGAATATAAAGTCCGCTAATATTCTTCTTGATGAAAAATTTGAGGCTAAGATATCAGACTTTGGATTTGCAAGTCTTTATACCAAAGAAGATAAAGTTAAGGTTATCACAAGAGAAGTTCCGCAGTAAGTAAACTAGTAACTCACCAATTTTATGAGGTAAATTTAAGTCTATGTAAAACTAAATGCTTATGCTAACCACAGAGGCTACATGGCGCCAGAGTATTTCCAAACAAATGTTTTAACGGGCAAAGCGGATGTTTACAGCTTTGGGGTGGTCATACTTGAAATTGTTAGTGGGAAGAGAAATATATTGAGCAAATCAAGCGAGGAAACTCAGGTTCTTTTAGATAGGGTAAGCAAGAGTGACAGGGTTGTGCTTTAGTGTTTTCTTCTCTATATTTGATTATGCATTTTTAGGTGTGATTATGCATTCAAGCTTGATGCTAACAACCCATCCTGCATATGCGCAGGCTTATCAAGCACTTGCCGAAGGAAATTTGAAGAGCTTGGTTGATAAAAGTTTGTCTAAATATGATGAAAAAGAAGCCATGGTCATCATGAAATTAGCAGTGTATTGCACCACTCTAGGTCCTAGTGTCAGACCTACAATGTCTGAAGTTGTGAGTATTCTTGTTCACGAAAAAACCCTTGACGAGGTTTTTCCACCCGCCAAGCTCACTGGCGATGGCAATGTTGCTGGTTCCACCTCTTCGGGGAAGACTTCAGCAGCATCAGCTTCGTCTAATGATCATGGGAAAGTATTTCTAGATTGAACAAGTTTCATATGATTAGCATTAGGCGTTCTTGAATTGCTACCGTTACTGGTGTGGTTTAATCTTTTGTGTGGTTTCTTTCGCATCCCTATGAACTTTGTGAACCCTTTCTTCCAGCAAAATGTTATATCAAAACATTGAGGTTTTGGTTTGAAATTTTTCCCTTTTTGTAGTCATCGTATATCATGTTAATTGTGAGAAATTTTTTATTGTGTTCGGAACATCAAGTGTTATATTACCGTAATAATTATTTTAACATCAAGGCTGATGAGCAATCTGTACATAATAAATATGTTTCACCCGTTAAGACCCGTTAACAATTATTATTATTTTTTTTTGCATAAAGTCTATTTTTTGTTGTTAAGATTTTATTGAAATTACTAAAATATCCTCCACTAACGGGTCTAACGGGTTTAACGGGTTGACCCAAAGTGACCAGTTATTTAACGGGTCCACCCGTTAGCGATCCGACCCGTTAAGCACCCACCCAAATACTAATATTAACGAGTCGGGTCGGGTCGGGTTAACGGGTCGGGTCCAAAATGCCAGGTCTAATATTACGTGTCATTATACAAAGGATAATGCTAGAAAGACCAAATTTTTAAACTAAATTTGCAAACCAAATGACGTCTAACAAATAGAAAAATAAGCATGTTAATCAACACTGAAGTAATCATTCAATCAACAAATACCACATTGTTTGGTTTACAAATTTAGTCTCTTTAGTTTTACCCTTATATATATAGAAGAAAATTTTAGTTTTCAACTATCCTCGCTACTGTTGGCTTCGCTATTTTTCTAATTTCTTAATAGTTAAGTGGAGCTTCACCTCTCATACCCCGTTAAGTGCAGTTTTGCCATTGTTGACTCGAAGTATGCATGCTGGGCTAAGGTGGAAAAAAATAGCCCGAGAAAAACTTGAAAAACGAGTTGGGCTTCTGGCCCAATAAGGAACCCAAGTCTGAAACGAATTTGGGCAGCGATGCCCAAAGCCAAGACTTGACTGGAGCGCGCAGAAGGAGCAAACCTCAAAGAGGGCTATTGGCTAGTTTACTCTAGCACTCTATTTGAATAAGGGAATGTAATATTATTAAATAATTTTAAAATGACGAAAATTGAAACGATGAAATTTTATTTTTTTGAATTTTTTGAGTTTTTTTCTTGTTTAATTAACCTAAAACAACAATAAAATTTTAAAAATGAAATTTGTTATTTTTAAACTCACTTATAGAAATCTGAAAATGACACATATTTACATAGAATTTAAACTTGGAAATTTCAAAAAAATTTCAATGTTGATAATTTGTGCATGTTGATATAAATTCTGATTTTTGTCAAAACTTGAAGTGTATTTCTCCATCTAAACATTGTGTACTATGTTTGGCTGATGGAAATAAACTTGAATTTTTTGTAAAAGTCTGAATTTATAAATTGACATGCATAAATTCCATTGTTTGGATTCATAAACATAGAAATTTAGAATTTTCGCGTGGAAAAAAAATTGGAATTTGGGACCTCCAGTTCTCAAGTTCAAATTCCATGTATATAAGTGTCATTTTTCAATTTCTATGATTGAGAATTTAAAAATAACAAATTCTGTATTCAATTTCATTGTTCTTTTAAATTAACCAAACAAGAAAATTTACAAATTCTAGAAAATAAAATCTCGTCATTTCAATTTCCGTAATTTTGAAATTGTTTAGTAATTTTAAATTTCTTTATCCAAACGTAATGTAAAGGTATGTTTACGAAACCGAAGTGAAATCCGAAGAAACTTGCACTTTTGTCGAAGCATTATCAACATTTCACTAATTGGAAATAAGGTGAGGTCCACACAAAATCAGGAATTAAATTCCATAGAGGGGGTGTTTGTATTCTGGGATAAGCCTCCTCCAGAAATCCAACTTTTCAACCCACCACTCCTGTTCCTTCTACCTTTCAGCCGAGTCTACCCACTCCCTTGAACATTCACCAGCTCAATCTCGTCAATCGGCGATGGCTGCACGGGTTCAGGATGATTTTGTCGGGATGGATTTCGAAGCTGCAGTTGGTGAAGAATAGGTTGTCGTTGGCGAAGACCGGATTTGGAACTCGTTTGGTGCACATTTGGCATTGAATAGACACACCGGATCCACTGCTATGGTGGCTGTAGGATATATTACGGTGGCTACGTTGTTGGAGAGAATGATGAGAAGTAGATGGAGAAAAGAGATGGGGAAGTTGAAAGAATTGGGGGATTGGAAGAAAAGTATCAGGGAGCAAGGAGCTTCACGGAGCAAGGAGCTTGTGGGAGAAGATGGAGAAAAGAAAGAAAAATGAATTTGGGATTAACACTATTTGTTTTGTCACATAGTACTAACTTTAGTATTTCTTTTTATTTGTAAGTAGGAAGGTTTTAAATTCAATTCTCGTTAAACGTAAATTTAAATCATATTATTACTAATCTATTGTAAGATTAAATATTTTTTTATTCCGTAGATAGTGATAATAACGTTTGTTTAAAAAATAAAAAAAATAAACTATTTGTTTACCAACATGGAGGAATCAGACTCCGTATGGGAATCAACGGTTGTATACCAAATTTGTCCTCCCATTTTTCTTATAATACGAATCTACCCTTACCAATAAAACCAAACAGCATAAAACGTATCTTTCATTGTTTTTTGGGATCTTTTGATATATGCGTCTCAATTTTAATTTTTTAGATCAAACATCCATATTTTTTAGTGATTTGATTAAACTTTTTTTTTTTGTCATAATTTTGGTGCTATATGCACATTATAGTGTAACAAATTTCCTATAATATAGTCTTTTGATTACACTCTCCTCCGTTGGAGATAATTGTAAAAAAAAAGTTGGTTAGATTCAATTTATTTTCACAATAATGCTACAATTTAGTAATAATTATCTACGATTTAAGATATTTTATTTCCAAAATAGTTTAAAATATTTTTAAATCCTCTAAAATCAAACATACCAAAATAAGTTTTTCTTTTAGTACGTTAAGAGAAAATATGATTGAGAATAACATAAACGTACTAATACATAATGTGTACAAAATAAAACGTACCAAAATAAAAATAATGTACCAATATTAACAATATGTATCTAATCAAATGTACCAAAATTGCAAATAAATATATCAATTAATGATTTTTGTAAATTCAAACACATCCGCAGATAATATATACGTAATATATTGTACCTAATAATAATTCTCAACAACTATATTAAAAAAACGAAAAAAACAAAATTTCACAAAAAATTTGAAAAAATTACGCAGAGCTTTATGTTGATCACCAACTATTTGAAAAAGAAAAAACCATTTGGAAAAAGAAATATTATTAAATGTTTGCATAACAAAAAAAAAAACTGTGATCGAAAAAACATATTGGGAAGAAGAGAAAATATAGTTTAATTACTAATATTTCCACTAAATATGGAAAAGTGCATCATGCAAATAAAATGATAACTTCAAAAATTATTTTAATTTAAAAAATTAGAGGTGATTATTGGTCAAAACACTTTAATCAAATTTTAAAAAGGCACATATATTTAATATAAATGATATACAAAAACGGTAGGGGATTATAATTTTTCCTTTTTTTTTTTTTTTTAGTTTTTCAACACCCAATCGTTGAGAACCCTGTCCAATTAACTATAAAACTAAAGTTTATCAGTAAACTTGCACTCATTAATCAAATCCTCTATAATTTCTTTCACAATTGGGTCTAACATTTTTTTTTTATATATTTTTCTTTTGTAAAAAAAATATATAATTTTTTAATTGTCTACGTGGAGCCAAATTACTGTGTGGATGCACAATCATTGTCCACATGGGAGCTGGAGCCGTGCCACACTTTAACAAAGTTATTAATGGTCAACCTAACAGAAGTATGAAGCTGAGAGGAAAAACATAATTTTAGGTATGAGATTGGGATAAAAAACAGTTGATGTATGAAAATTTGAAAATCACGATACTTCAGGATAGCAAAGTGATAATTATCCATTTAATTCTTAGTACAATTCTTATAAATTATGTTTATTTATCAGTAAACCTACACTCACTAATCAAACCCTACCATCACACAATCTCTATCATACATTGTTCAAAATGCTTTTGATTCTCTTGTTGTGCTTCATGCCATAACGGCATGTGTCATATGGAATTAGGCGGAGGGGCCAATCGCGAATGCTATCAGTGCTGGTATATAGAACGGTCGTGGGGTTCTGTTTGCCACAGCTTGTACTATGCTACTTCATGCTATAATTTTCTTGTGTCCGTTTAGCATTTTATATGCAATTTCATGGTTCTTCATTCTTGTAGGAAGGATTTCATTGTGTCCTACGATTTTCTTTTTATTCCTTGATTATTATTTGATTTGTTTTCACTTTTTCTAATGCCGGCGAAACTGTTCGGTAATGGAGAGACTACAATATGCAAGTGATGAATTAGCCAATCACATATTGCTCTCTTTATGCCTTGAATGAGTTGGAGAACATCTGATTTTGATTTTTTATTTTCTAAATGGATGTAAAGATATATTTACATATTGAATTAGGTTTGTAAGGATAATTTAGGTAGTAAATTTTGGTTTTAAAAGATATTGATAGTTAATTAAAATAATAGAGTATAGAGGGTTAGTTGGGTGTAGAAATGAGTTTTTATCATTAATAGTCAAAATTTAAGCCTTGAATTCATAAATATTAGTTTTCATAAAAAAATTCAAATGTATCCAAAATTTCACTTAATTAAATGTACTCCATTCACCTCAAAATTAAAACCTAATTAGAACTAAAAAGCCAATAGCCTTTTAACCTTATTCATCGTTGTTCAATAGGAGGGGAGTGACATAATTGTAGGCGTTGAACAAGACTAACACGATGAATATATGTCGGTTGCAATATTGCGAAAGGGAAACGCATTTTAAGTATCAAAATTGAAGTATAAATTGATTTATTAGAATTGATAGGAGCTATGGAAAAACCAGTAGATCGATCCATAAGTGTGTGCCCCAAATTAAGATGTTACACACACACACACATACAAAATGCTATGGAACCGTGTACTGGAGATTTCCATCCAATTGAAGACTTGAAAATTTCTATTTTGAAGGTATGCGGAAGTTATATGTAATGAAATTTCCAAAAATATCAATGAATTACCATGCAAGAATATGCAATTCAGTTGTAGGTGTTTGTCAATTAATAAATGAATTAGGCAATTTGTTTGGCTGAATGTCTTTTCATACTTTCAGCTTATTGGATTGGGATGTGGGAATAATCAAAACCCTAAAAATGAAAAAGAACATGAAAGAAAGAACATAAAAAATCTCATCTGCTTATGGTTTTTGGTTTTTAACTTTGAGGGTACACTGGTCAAAATCAAAGCATGAGAATTTCTTCAAAATTATTTAATGAGCATCATATACAGATAAGATTTCCAAATAAATTAATGTGAACTTTTATTATAATTGAAAGTTTTAATAAAAACTGACATTTATGAATTTAGGTGTCAAAATTTGGCTATAAACCATAAATTCTCAGTAGAAAGAAGTTGTGAGTTTAGAGAACTTTTTAGTTATGACGGGAACACAAGTGGTACACGACATGCTTTAATAGGAATTGTGGGAAATTTTATTTTTTAAAGTTATTAACTTTTTAGCACACATATTCCATCATTTATTTAGTGACACGCGATGTACCACCCGTATGTGGTGTACCACTTGTGTTCAAGCGCTGGGCTGATAGTTTGGGCTTTTGTCCAATACCCAACTTGAGATTTAATTCTTGCAGAATTCGAGTTTAGGGTTTGTTTATTTGATTTCCAGATTTTTGGTTTGTAACTCCACATAACTCACAAACACCATAATTCAAGAAATTCACGATTCACGATATGATATATAATTTTATAAATTATTCAATCGGGTTCATGCTTCATAGTCATTGTTTATAAATCAAGTCTTTGAAACATGAATTTGAGTTCAGAATTACCCGGTTGACGTGGCCAAACTTTGAACTTGAAGTGACCTCCCCAATCGAGTACAGAGCACTGCTGCCCTTGCTAACGGTGAATCTACAAAGAAAGCCATATATAATTAGAACAAACATAATTGTGAATAAATGATGATCATCACTATAAAAGTTTCATAAAGAAATATAGGGAGATGATCCTTCAAAGACTATTTGATTCATCGAACTCCATATACTACAATAAAATACCCTCTTAGCGAGGAGATAATTCCTCTATAAAAACAGGAAATGAGTCGCATAAAGGATTGGTAATCCTCTCGGAGATGGTCTAAGGCGAGGAACTAGCGATCGCCTTTTTACGATGAATTATTTGTCACCATATAGTCCAGCTTCAAAAGCATGCTTGTCTACTGATAAATATGTTGAGAAACAAATTATAAAGTGGGAAGGATCATGAAAGAGATATATGTGTGTTTTACCCTTAAACTTGTGCCCTTATTCATACTAATTCATAGTGCCCTTTACTTAACCCCAATAAATACAGTCAGACAGAAATAATCTTCTAGATCCTATACAACTTGTGCCTTTATTTAATATAAATACTATTCATAACAGACTCAATTTGTTTTCTTAATGTTTTGCTCTATTCATCACATATATGATCTGGTTTTGGTGTATCTAGTTTCACAAAAATCAAGTTTTTAAGAACATTTAAAGTATTTTTTGGCGTAAAACATCATCCTTTCTTGACGTCCAAAACATACAGATCGAGGGTACAACCAAATCAACTAAGAACTTGACAATAATTAATCTATCATCATTCAGGAGTACATACTCAAATTAACGTATGCGCGCAGATCGATCGAGTTGGACTTGACTATCAGAGGACTTCAAATCCTGCTGATCAGATACAAAGAATTATTCCATTTGTGATTATATACATATATACATATATACATATATACATATATAGAGTATACGAAACCAGAAATTATTAATTGATGGCTTTTACTCTGTAATCTATAGTATAATTAGCTGGGAAAGATGGAGAAGAAGGTGAATGCTACCTTGTTTTGTTTCCTGGTGAAAGCTAGCTAGCTGCTTCATCTGCATCTGACCATGTAATCTGTGAGATTGATGCACCAAGACTACATAAAAACACCTTATAACTTGTACTCTTGGGTTTGATATTTCATTGAAACAATAGATATATGTGTGTGTGTGTGTATAGAGAGAGAGAGAGAACACCTTATAACTTGTACCCACACATTGTTGCGGGATTGAAAACTATATGAAAGATTATGCAATTTCAATCTTCATAAACAATGTTTGAGTCAAAAACTGAGTTACCAATGCCCATGCAAATTATACACAACCTCATCATGAATGAAACAAATTTAAATATCAAAAGAGAAACCTATTTCGTCTATTAAAAATATTATGAAGTTCTTTGGATACGAAAAGACACAAATTGCTTCCTGTCCAAAAACATTAATGGGAAATGTTGTTTACTGCAACACTAAAAGTTGTCATCTGCTATGTTGGTCATTAAGGAAGCATCCCAGGCAAGGGAAAAAAACATTGAAATAAATTTATAGACAGTAGAATTATATCATGAACAAAATAAGGATAATGCGTGTTTACCTAGTGTTTTTGTGTGCAGAAAGAAGTCTGATTTTGCACAAAATGGAGGATGACCTTCTCTGACAATTCTATAGGACGCGATCAAACTTTTGTGCATTTCCAACTTCCTTGCAACCAAGTTTCTGCAAAAACAGATCAAATTCAAGAAAGTAATTAGACCAAGGCATAAGAGATTATAAGAAAAAGTACAGAATAACCACATATACCACTTATTATACTACTTTGTATTCCGAATACACCTAAAATATATATCGATTTCTAGTGAATGGTGTTAGGATTTTGGCTTGTCAAATATGTCCTAAATGGTTTAGGATTGTTTTAGGAGAATTAGAGGTATACCAATTCTTGTCCTAGAGGGATTAGGAAAGAATTTTAGTTTTCCTTATTCAATTTAGGTTTGGATTTCTAGAAGTCTATTTGGTTTTGGACAAGTGTAATTTCCTAATCCACTAAGAAATAGGAATTCAATCAGCCTTAGGACATGTAAGTCAACCCTATGTCTATAAATAGGATGGGGCAAGGCTGTTTTTAAAGAGAAAAAAAAAACAGCGAGACAACCAAGAGTTTTGAGATTAGTTCTAGGATTTGCAAAAGTTTTGTAATCTCTATTATTAATCAAAGGAGCGGTGATTTCTCTACCTAGAGAAATCACAACTGGACGTAGGCAAAAAGTTCTGCCGAACCAGTATAATTCTTGTGTGTTTCTAAGTTTTTTATATTTTGCTAGTTTAGTCTATTGCCGTTGGTTACATCAAAGAACAAGGTCTAGTGGACGTTTTTTCAACAAATGGTTCGGTTTCAATTAATTCCACTTTAGTTTCTTTCAAACCCTTCAACTTATACTTTTTATAAACAGCATCATATTAAGAGTTAGCTAATAATAATAAATATACAAATCTGTTAACCTTTAGTTGACCCTCGACATATGCTTGGAAGAGGGCTCTTCCAACATTCTGAAATCAAGTCAAGAGTTAAAAAGGAGCAAGAAAAAACTAATGTAAGAGCTCTATGAAATTGAGGCAGAGCATATTACCTTATAGGGCCTCTTTAAAATCAGGTCGACCAAGTTCTATTGCCATGGTTTCATCATCCAATTTGTCAACCATCTGAAAAATGAAGAGAGAGTATCTACATAAGTAAAATCTGAAAAGTAACAGCAAAAAATGAGTCGGTTGTTTAAAACAACGATCTAGCTAAAACAACATCCATACCTGCATATAATTCACAACTTCTAAGACAGAACAGTGTAATAAGGAATTTCCACCAAGTTCCTTTTCAGAGATCCACCAGTCCCTCTCAAAAATCCCACTTCAATAAAAAGGAAGTTAGGCCACACTATAAAATGCACTGCTCCAGCTTTTTTCAAAAATGATATTCTAAGAAGCTAATGCTTGAAGAACCTAAGAAGAAGATAATATATAAATTTATACTAAATTGTAATATTAAATCTACATATACTAAAGTAAAGTTATCGTAAATGCCCAAAAATAAATCTAAACAAAAACTTGAAACTAAAAACCAAATAGTTATCAAACGGCTCCTAAAGGAATACACATTTTGGATTTATTAAATGGAGTTTTTCAAGAACTTCAAGTAAGTGAAACTAATATACAAATACTAAAGAATAATATCGCATAGCCTTATCTCAATCTTGTCAAAATTGATCATGACACCCTCTTTTGTACCACATGGAATATCCCTTACCTACAATGTTGCTAACAGAAGCTTTCAAAACTATAATGAATGGAAAGACAGAATCCTCAATCTTCCAAACATGGATTACCAAAGTTACCTGATCAGTCTGCAGGGTCACTTGAACGGGTTCAAAATGGGTGACTGGAGGCAGCTTGAGATGAAAACATGAAATTTGAAATAACGAGAAGCAGGCAAAGTTAAGGCCCTATGCAAGCAACTTCTCAATGCACATCACCTGGATCTGTAATTGTCTTCAGAAGAGCGCCTCTTCTCCAATATACCCAAACATGACCTTCTGGGACTTGGTGCAAAATTGATATAGTTGATGATGTTGGAAGAACCGTCTGGAAACATCAAGACGTCCCAGTTTTAAGAATTTAGCATACTAATCGAAGTTCCCCAGCTAGCATATCATAATATTTAGCAAAAATACAATCCAAGTCTATTGCAACTATCATTACAGAAAATGAAAAATTCCGAAAAAAAACTTCAATTCGATGCATTATAGGGAAATCTCGTAACTCTAATTCTCAATCAACTAATTCAAATATTTAGATAGAGGATTAATGAAGTCACCAGATGCATTTTATTGCACATGATCATGCTTAGCAAACATATGATCATTAATGACATGACAAAAGAATGCATTACGAAACTGTAAAAAACCGAAATTAATACTTTAACACAAAATTTATGCATTCAGTGGAAATCAAGAACAGATACATGATACTCGAGAGGAATTACTTAACCATAATTAAACCTAAAAGTGAAACAAATTGATGAACAACTGAGTTAGTACTGCATAATCAAGTGATGGATTAAGCTCGAAGATAAAATGCGATGAAATAAACGAATGTCGAAGAAATATAAAGCAAATTAGCAGTGAAAAAGAAGACCTAGCCATAGTTCCGAGTTGGAGAGCAAAGTATAAAGTGTGAGGGGTTACCACGGCTAAAATGGCGAGGAAAGCGAAGAGGACAAAGAAAATAGCTGAGGTCGACTATGTGGAATACCTGGTCTCTGCTGGTTTGGATCCATAATTAAGCAACAAATCGCCCAAAACAATCAAAAGACAACTCAAAAGACGTCCCAGTTATAAGAACCCAAAAAAATAAAAATTCACATTCCAAAAACACATAATGGATTGTTCATATCAACATGGATGTTGTATTATGTATTAAAAAGGTAGCGGATTAATAAAAAAATAACCAAAAATGAGAATTATGGTTGTTTAATTGTACCTAAGGTGCGGTAGTTATTTGTTGGTGTTGTGGTTGCTGGTGTTAATCGGCCTTCAAGGGAGTCGAAGACCTTGAATTATAGAGGAATGTGGAAATTGGGATTAATATTCAATTTCTCTGTGTACTGGACAATTTAAAGATTTGAGGCTTTTTTTTTTTTTTCACTTATACAGTTCTACACACTTTGTAGCCCTAAATATTTCCGGGGAAACATACGGAAAGTGAAAGCAAGAAAATTACACAACAAAACTATTGAAATTTTAAAACCCACTTCCCAAATTAGGTTCTTTGACTGGCTAATGACCATATTGGATATAAATTATCATCCCAAACACAGCGATTACTGATTTTTTTTTCTAGACATTCTAATTAATCATTATTTAACTCAAGAATACAATTCATCCAACAATAATTAGTAGATAAAACAAAAGCAGCAACATAAAAATCATGAGGTTACCTGAATTCTGAGGGCTGAGGGAGATAGCTTAATGGCATCAGGTTCCATTTGCAGTCAAGAGTTGGAAACTGAATTCGAGACTCTTCTTGGTTCCTATTAACAATACATAACATGGTGGACCAAATTAAAAACAACTTCAAACCAAAAATTATAATCTGGTTTTTTCTAGTTCTTTAAGAATTCTCAGAACCCTGAACAAAGACAAATGGGGGTCATATTCTCCTTACTCTGTCATCACAAAACAAAATTTGAAGTTGAAAACTTGCAATCTGTTATGTAACTTCAGTTCTGTTAGTGGTTGTTTGAATGTATTTATGGCATGTATTTCTTTCCTTTTTTTTTCTTCACCGTTTTTCTCGTATGAATTTACCCAAATAATATATTTTTGAGAAATCCATCCCCTTGCATGCCGCGTTCTTATATAATTTTTGTTTAGCTAATTTTGTGACCTTCATCTTAATAAAAGAATAACTGGTATTTTTTACTCAATCATGGTCATGAGTTTAAGTAGGAATCACTTATTCGCCTTCAAATCAGGCTACAAATTCAAAATTTAAAACACAAACTTCAAATTAAACACAAAATTCATAATTCATAATGCAAAAACTCAAATTAAACACAAAATTAAGAGTCTTTCATAGATATAAAGTTTAAGATTAAGAAAGAGAGCCCATACAATTGGGGTAAAGTTAAAAAATTTACCAAGGGGGTTTCGGAAGAGGCGCAGAGAGGAGAAGCTCGGCATATCAATGATGTGATGGTATCGAGAGCCATCGTTTCCCTTGTAGATGGATGATTCGACCTCTTATCGATCTATACTGCTTCAATTTCTGCAAGGCGATTGACGACTTCGATCATGCTTCCTACGCTCGGCGAGACAGAGTTGGAGAAGCAAGATTCTGGTTTTTGGTTGAGAGAATCAAACATGAATCAGAGAAGAAGCATTGGATTGAGAATGGTGGAGGAGAGTTTCACTGCGAGAGAGAGAGGAGTTTGAGACAGGTGAACGCAGAGAAAGCAGAATAAAGCAGAAGAGTCGAGAAGCGGAAGTCGAAGCAGAAGGTGCAGCGATGATGGAAGCGTGGGCTAGGAGGGCCAACTCGTCTTTTTCCTGTGTAAAATGATATCGAAGGAATTGAAGGGTATTTTCGCCCGTTCACTGTTAATGAACACTGTTTTTTTGTTGAGTTTTAGGAGAGTGTATTCAATTGGGATTTTGAGAAATTTTAATTCTTTTAATGAATCTAGGGGTATTCAATCAGGATTTTAAGTGATTCTCTGATATTCAAGGTGTATTCAATCAGGATTTTAAGATAGTTTATTAAAATCTTTATAAATTCGGGTGTATTCAATTAGGATTTTAAAGAAGTTTATAACATTTCAGATGTATTCAATTAGAAATTGATTTTAAAGAATTTGAAAAAGTTGAGGAATTTGAAGGAATTTGAGAGATTTCGTAGTGTATTTTAAGCATCCACAAATCTCACCTCTCCCATGAGACTTCGAAGAAATTGAATCAAAATTTTATATGGAATCTCTATAAATCAATTAAACTCCATAAAAATCCATGGATTTATAATTCCACTAAAGTCTCTCAAATTCCCGATTGAATACACCCCTTTAGTATATGTATAATATAATATGTGTGTATATATAGAGAGATATGGCTATCCATACTTTGTGGTTGTGCTCGCGTAGCTAATCGGGGTAGGATGTTGCATCTGAAGAGGAGATACTCGGTTGTGGAGGAGGTATTGGATGGATGGGGGTTGCTGCAGCGAAGAGGGTTGCAATGGTTGCTTCTAGAGTTTGTAAATCGGTCTGTGTGTTTGGGCTGCACCAGTTGGTTGGCCCTCTTGTTCTCTGTGTCGTTTTGGCCCACTTGTTGCTTGTAAATGTGTTTGCTTTGGGCTTTTGTTGTATGTTTTGTTTGATTTTGGTTGGTAATAAAAATTGCACTTTTACCAAAAAAAATATATATATATATATATAAGCACGGCGCTGATTATCTTTTGGGACTTTCTAAGATTGTTTGGTTTTATATTTCGATTTTAAAAAAAAAAAAAAAAACAATATTATTTATATTAAAATAGAGAGAATGAGTTTAATCTTACAAATGAGATAGTAATAATATGATTCAAATTCGTTTTTGACGAGAATCGAATCTAAGACTCATCACTTAAAAGTAAAAAATTACTAGACCGTAATACTAAGTTATATATTTTGAGGTTTTAGAAGAGATTTTCATTTAGAAAATACAGACATTTTACTAGTTAGAAAATACAAAAATTTATAATCTAAAGATTAAAATATTTGAAATATCAAAGAACATAAGAACTTTTGGACTATGATTTTCTCTCCTCCTCTTTTCATCATCTCTTCTCACATTTATTATTTTGTCTTTCTCTTTCTATAAAAAAATTAATATAAAATATTGACGTGATTTAACTGTGACCAATCAAATAAAAAATAAGAGAATAAGAGGAAGAAAAAAAAAAAATCTTACTACAGAACTTCTTTATCTTTCGACGGTCCACAATACTCTATTATTGTCGTCGACTTCTAAGATAGCCATGACGTGTATATAACATGCAATGGATGACAATAGCCATGACGTGTATATAACATGTAATGGATGACAACATTAAACGAAGTCCATCTTTATGAACTTTAAGTCAGGACAAACTCTATTATTGTTATCGCCCTTTAATAATTAAACCCGTAGGGTAACCTTATTTTTTTTCAGTGGAGACTAAATTAATTGTTACCTTTCAGTCATACTTAAATTTAATGGTTTTTAATTGTTATGATTCGAAATTGTTTTTTTTTATTTAGAAAACCTTGACAGTACGAGAAGAATTTATTGATAAAAAAAAAAAGATATACCTAGTAGGGAAGGACAAAAACTTTGCTCCTTATAAAGCAAGAAAAACAAAATACAAGAAAAGAGAGGAAACATACACATTACTCCTCTTGCAAAATAAAATACAAGAAAAAAAGGGGGACTAGACCTTAACCCTCTTGAAAATAGAAAATACAAGAAAAGGAAAGGGTGGACATATGACCAAAACTCTCTAAAATAAAACCTAAAAGGTAAGAACATGCAAGACAAGATGTAAACTGTCACAACCCAACCCGGGGTCCACCACATCCCGGGCCCGCTCCACCACCGTAACACGATATTGTCCGCTTTGGGCCCCGACTACGCCCTCACGGTTTTGTTTCTGGGAACTCACACGAGAACTTCCCAGTGGGTCACCCATCATGGGAGTGCTCTCGCACGCTACTCGCTTAACTTCGGAGTTCCCATTGAACCCGAAGCCAGTGAGCTCCCAAAAGGCCTCGCGCTAGGTAGGGATGGGAATATACATATAAGGATCACTCCCCTGGGCGATGCGGGATCTCACAATCCACCCCCCTTAGGGGCCCGACGTCCTTGTCGGCACACCACGGCCAGGGTTAGGCTCTGATACCAAATTGTCACATCCCGACCCGGGGTCCACCACATCCCGGGCCCGCTCCACCACCGTAACACGATATTGTCCGCTTTGGGCCCCGACTACGCCCTCACGGTTTTGTTTATAGGAACTCACACGAGAACTTCCCAGTGGGTCACCCATCATGGGAGTGCTCTCGCGCGCTACTCGCTTAACTTCGGAGTTCCCATGGAACCCGAAGCCAGTGAGCTCCCAAAAGGCCTCGCGCTAGGTAGGGATGGGAATATACATATAAGGATCACTCCCCTGGGCGATGCGGGATCTCACATAAACCAAAAAAGAAAAATCCAAAAAAAATAGGTAAAAAGAAAACTACACATCAAGAAGGGAAAATAAACATGTAGACCGGCATACCCAAGAAATCTGATTGCAAAAAAAGGAAGAATCTCTATAGGAGGGGTGGCATGTCAAACAAGTGAAGATGAGAGAAACCCTAAATTGGCCAATTTATCAGTAACTGCATTCCCTTCTCGAAATGTATGAGATCAACAGAATACCATGTGCTGCAATCGGAAAATACCTTTCTTCCAATGAGTCTGGAGTGATCAAGGAGGAGGAAAAAAATAAAAACCAGAAGCAAAACAAGATATCACGCTAGAAGAGTCAATTTTGCCAATCTCGTGCGTGAGCCAATTCCACAGCAAGAATGACAGCATGAAGCTCTACATAGAAAGAAGTACGATACCACAAGCTTAGTGAGAAACCTCCAAGAAAATAACTTGCAGAATCTCATAAAACCCCACCACAAGCCACAAGACCCAGGTTACCTTTAGCAAGGCCATCTGTAGCATATGTCAAAAAACAGGAACTATAGAAGGAGCTTTACAAAATTCAGCCCCAATTCCAAAAGAGATTAAAAGTTGCTTAAACAAATTCCGCTTGTTAATATTTGAACTACAGTTTATTTGGAATTTTGGCACTTGCCACCTCCATGAATCTTCTTCAACTTTCTTTTTTCTTTTTCCTCTTATGTTTAAGGGTGTATTGTCCACACCCCGTTGTTAATTTATGTCTTTTGATCTTCTTCTATTCATCTGATTCGAAAGTTAAAACTTAAAATGATGTGTAAGAAATAAAAAAAGATTGTGTAAATATCGCACTCCTATGTTTACTCTACAGTGCCAATAAATATAAGGCAAGCAATTGTAAGATTCATGTTTATATAATGTTTCAGTTTTCGAAGTTCCATTGCCCATATTGGAGGTATGATGAGTTTGGGATTTTGTGTTTTTCAATCTGTGTGGGTGTCATACGTATTTGGATGTCAATTTGTTTTTTATGTTGTAGATACATTCTATGTTTTTATATAAAGAAATTGGTTTCTGCTGCGTATTCTGTTTGTGTAATTACCTATCTATCAGGTAGATAAGAGTATATATTTTTTTTATTTATATTTTCCCTTCTAACTTTCTACTAAATAAATTTGGGAAGTTAACCTCCTACTAAATAAATTGGAGTATCGTATTAACTTTATACTAAATAGATTTGGTAAGGTATTTTATATTGCTTATTTTAGTTTTGATAGGTAACTATTGTGTTTATATGCGTTGCAGGTGCCCCATGGCAAGAACATTCAAAATAGGAAACAAAAAAGAAAGATGCATAAATTAGGGATTTAAATTAATTCTCATAATTTAACACTAATATATGCCCACACACAAAGTGTGTGTGAATTTTTTTTACTTTGGTTGCTAAAACTGAAGAAGAGAGGAACAGAGTGAGAGAGAATTGAGAAGAGAGGGAGAGAGGTTTTTTTTAATTTATTTTTTAAAATTAGAGATGATAAACTTACATGTAGGTGAGGTAAAATAAAATATTTTGTGAAATTATGTTACTGTTCTTAATTTTGTTGTTGTGATAAAATATAAAGATGTTTTTTCATTTTATATTAATTGACAAAGAGAATTTCATTAATGTGATTTTAAATAGTGGCGGAATGGACATAAAAATAGAGAGTTTTAATAAAATGAGTTTCACAAAACTATAAACAATTTTTTTTTAATTACATGTTATGGGCAACAGTCTGTAGGGGAACCACGATTACTATACTTGGCCCAAAAGCAAGTATGTATAGAGTCGCTAGACACGTGGATTTCCACTAGCATTTAGATGAAAAATTCAAAATGGGGCCCACTTTGAAAAAAACCAGACATTAGATATATTTTTGTTTCCCATTTTAACCCTCTCGCATAAGGGAGAGGAAGAAGAATATGGGTTAACGCTTCATAATCATGCATTAAGTCCGTACTAGTACCTATATGCATTGTATTATTAATAACTAACATATGCCCTACATTTTGTGCGTGAGAATAATTTTTTTTTTATTTTAAAATGGAAAGGAGAAAGAGAGAAAAAAGGAATGTGGATTAGAGAGAGAAATTTTTTATTTATATTTTATTTTAAAAATTAGAGGATGTTAGGATCATTGACATACCTCGACCCGGAAAGTCCAATTGGACTCCGAATCGAGTTATATTGGCCGACACCTGGAGGGTAACGAAGCCATAAAGTGTACTGTAGTGGAAAAAAGAATATGAATAAATATAGGGTAAATTACACAAAACTATCTTAACTATTGGTCTCACGACACTTTCATACCTCATCTTTTAAAATTGACAATGTCATACCTCATCTTTAGAATTTGGTCAATTTTATACCTTTCGTTAGTCTGACCGTTAATTTGTCAGTTAAATGCTGACGTGGCTTGATCCAGAACCCACTTTATATAAAAAAATAAAAAAAAATCATTTAATATTTTTTTAATATTAAAATAACAAAGGAAAGTAAAAAACAAAACTTCATTCGTCCCTCCCTCCCTCTCCCTCCCTCATCTTCATCTTCCCCCTTCCTCTAACTGCAACCCAGACCAAAAAAATCAAAAAAAAAATAACAATTTGTCTTCCCCCTTTGTTATTTTAATATTAAAAAAATATTAAATGATTTTTTTTTATTTTTTAATATAAAGTGGGTTCTGGATCAAGCCACGTCACCATTTAACTGACAAATTAACGGTCAGACTAACGGAAGGTATAAAATTGACCAAATTCTAAAGATGAGGTATGACATTGTCAATTTTAAAAGATGAGGTATGAAAGTGTCGTGAGACCAATAGTTGAGGTAGTTTTGTGTAATTTACCCATAAATATAAACCTAAAAGTGCCTAAACAAAAGAGTGTGCGGGTAAGCGAGATTGCACCAATTTCACACGTGATGGTAAAGCATAAGAACTGTACAGTAATTAGGTGAGGGTTATACCACTAGTGATAACCATCTCCTGAGATTTGCTAGAATCCTCGTTTACACATAAGCACAACTACTAAACATGGAGGGGCGAAAAACAAAGTTGAGTGGGTCAGCAAAACAACGATTGTAAGAAAACCTTTATTTTCGAATATACTAACCCCTCGCCGTAAAACAAGCATAGTTTCCTTAAAACATACTACGTAAGTATGTAACAACAGCAATATAACTAGAAATATGCCAAGTCATGATATATCAAATGTCACAGTAATGTAATCATGTGATAATCAAGTATAATCAATTGCTCATCAATCTATGCTAGCACACGAGTCGGAGTTGCATAATGCACCTGTACAACAGGACTGTGTGTAATCAATACGCTCTAGTACTACGATCACGTGAAGACTGGCGCCGAAACGCAGTCACATACGAGTCAGAATTGCCTAATGCAATCTGTACGACATGACTGACACCTAACTTGGATCCAAGGTGAGCGAATGGTGCGGATGTGAACATACACGTGAAGGACTAGCCTTAGCCTTGGACGGAGTACTAACATCGGGGTGCAGCAAGATGAGCATGTATAGATATGTATGAATGTCATGACAGTAATATCTCAACCATATAGCAGCATTTATCTCAATTTATATCACAATAATGATATTAGGCGATATAAGCGTAAAAATGAAGTAAATACGCATTTATGGAAACTATAACTATGTATAGGTATAAAAACAAACTTGTCACTCACCTGGAGTCCGTGCTACAATTCTCTAACATGAATATCGAGGCGTCACGAACGATCGTCACCTAGAACAATTATCAAATCACGTCTCATAAACATGTAACTTTCATAAAACACAACCCCAAAGACGTTCTAAAATAATTTGAAACCCATTGACTAAAAATCAATTGTCGGTCAAAGATCGGCGGTAGGGTCCACAACCCTACGTAACTTGATATGGAAGGTCCACACCTCGGATTTCCGATCCATAACTTCCAAAGAGTTTCAATAAGCTTCTAGAAAGACATCCTAAAGTTTCAGAATGATCTTACGGTCGGATCTCCGCCAATTGCTAAAATTAAGTGGCGGCCGACGTTTTATTTTACGAACTTACAAATCCAATTCAGGAAGATCCATACGTCAGTTCCTAATATCCTTAAATATTATGTACTATAAAATACTAAGGTTTGGTGACGATCCAACGGTCAGATCGTCGATTCATATAAGGACCCCGTGGCGAACAACTAGGTGGTCAACCATGAATTTACATTAAAACATCATAATTTCACTAAACGGATGTCAAATATGAAATCAGGGCTTCAAAATTAGCCTATGATGGTCATGTGGGGTCTCGGCCCACGCGCCGCCGCGCATGGGGCCGCCCGCCACGGTTCGCCGAAAAATTCCACTATTTTTAAAAATTCTCAAATTTCACAGAAATGAAGATCTCAAAGAGAGGAACAACTTTCATTCCTGGCACGAAGTCCAAAAGTGGACGAAAGATGGTCAATTTTGCCCCCAAAACAGGCGGGTGCCTATAGCTTCCCGGCTTCTATTCGTCGTCTATGGTGGTCTAACGGGGTCAAGGTTGGTCGGGATTTGCTCCTGGGATTATGGGCTACAAAGCTCCAGTGGTGGCATCGACCATCGCTTTGCCGATTCGCTGTAAAATTGAAGAGTGGCCGGAGCACTGTTGATTTTCGTTGACTTTCGTGGCCTCAAACCGCCACATACCGTGGTTAATCAAGGTGGTTCTTGGGTGGGTTTTGTAGAGGGGAATGAGAGCTTCAAGATGGTGGTGGTGGCGACGAAAAACTCCACCAGAGTTGGCCGGAATCGAACTTGGAAAATGGGAGGTCGCGGAGGTGTAGGTCGACGGAAAAGTTGGGAGCTTTCTCCATTTTTTTTTTTTTTTTTTTTTTTTTTCTTCTTCTTCTTCTGATTGGCTGATTGGTCACTTGTCCTTGTAGCTGATTGGTACCCCTTATTTATGCCTAAAATCTGATTGGGCTTCTTCCTTGAAGGAGTTAAATTAATTTATAAACTAAAATATAAATAACCAAATTCAAACGTCCGTAACTATACCGTTATAATCCAGACTCGCAAACGGCTTTCGCCTATGCGTTCGTACCAACGAGTACTACGAGCATACGCTAAAAGAATAAGTCCTACGTCTCTCAAACCGATGGTCAACGAAAGTCAAAGTCCTTGCTTCTAGGGCATTTTCGTAAATTTACGATTTTAAAATTAACAAAAAAGTAAAATTAGGGACAAGTTGTCACAATCACCCTTGGGTGAAGTTTTGAAAAAAAAAACTGTAAAATTTAGTTTGTGTAAATTTACTTTATTGCCCATGATTTTGTTTTGTTGTAGAAGATAAAATTATATTTTTACCCTCTTTTGATTGACAAATAAGATGTAGTTATAGATATAAATCATATGCTTAGAGTATTAATTTCACTTTTAATAATATTAGTATCAATTGTATTAATAACACTATTTAATATTTAATATTTGACCTTATTTAATATATGCATTATATGCATTTGTATCAGTAGTCTATTGATATTTGTTTTATTTGAAATTTACTATTTAATTATAAGAAAAACCGTGGCCGATAAACAATTCGTTACTTGACAAGTTCAGTTATGACTTATGAGAAAAAACTTGTTAGAAGATTCTCCGGTTTCGAGTTAGGAGAAAATAAACGTGTTCAGATATAAGAATGACATATCTGAACCTGATCCGCTCTGTTGTCATCTCTATAGTTTCCTAGGCTTGATGGAGGGCATAACAGGAAATAAAAGTAGATGAATAAAGCCGGAAAAAGATCATGCGTTTGTGACCGTTTATTATACATCATGCGGTTAGTTTTCGTTAAGTACTATTTATATTTAATTTTAAATTTTAAATTTTGAAATTATTTCTGATCGTTCGATATACGATGAACGATCACGATTACAAGATCGCTAAGATCCTAAAACAATGATCCGACAAGAATTCTTTTCCAATAAAGCCCATTGCGTCTTTTGAAAACTAAACCACGTGGAATCCTAGAGGGGACTCAGTCACTCAGGGGAGGGTTGAGACTCGCGAGTCTCGCAAGCAATTTTCTTTTGGTAACTAATGTTTTATTAAGAGTAGGGAGAGTCTCATTTTTTAGAGTTTCTTTAATATTTTTATTTTTTTATTGAAAATTAAAGAAGATTTTTTATTAGCACTTCACATAGTATTGAATACACCTATATTAATACTTATGTACTCTAATATGCAATAACAATTTTGACCATATAAGGTCTTTAAACAAAAAAAATTAAAGACACCCCAATCACTTTTAACGTGTATCACAAAATTAGAGTGCTACTAAGCCCACCCCAATGTCTTATTTCCCCACCCACTTTGAAATGATAATTTGATTGACAGCTTTATTCTTGTAGAAAATGACCTTCAAAGACTTAAAGACCACCCAATCATGTCTTGCCACACATAATTAGCTATATTGCCAAAAACCTAAAATACATAAATGAGAAAGTAAAAAAAGAGGAAAAAACCTAAAAACCGATCAACTTATGGGGCTGAAAATGGAGGAGTTTATGGCTTTAGCAAAAGAAGACTTAATGTTGTGATGGGTAAAGACCCCGCTTGCAAGTGCCGAGGAGAAGCAGGTATCGTTCAAAAGCTTTCACTGCTGAGTTTGCTACAACATTAATATTCTTTCGCCACCAGCAAGAGCTTCCTCTGATGGGTCTTTCCATTCATCAACTACCCAAGCGTAATGGCGGTCGGGCAAAAGGCGTTTGGAAGGGAAATTTCACGATGTTGTAAGCTTGTAACGGAGAGTAAGGAAGCAGCTGAGGACTCCATTATCTACCTCTACCACCCTCTTGGTTAACGATGTATTTTTTTAAATTATCATAATTCTTTTAAAGCAAAGGAAAATTGGAGAATAAATATATAGGGTTATTTTGGAATAATGGTGGGTGGGAAAATAGTTAAATTTTTTTTTCACTTTTTATGGTGGGTGTAAATATAAGGTGGGTGGAAAAATAAGACACTGTGGTGAGTATATCACCACTTCAAAATTATTTATCTTCTTCACGTCTTAAAACCACTATCGCCCTCTATTGTGGAACACAATCCTAACCAATAAAACTACAAATACGTTAATTAGGAAAAAAAAATTAAAAATGGAGTATGAGATCGACGTTTCAAGAATTTCACATGATGTAAGACTTCATATTCTTCATTGTTTTAGATGATTTCAATGACATGGACATGCCTATAATTGCATTCTGAATGATATATCTCAAATAAAGTAGGAGGCTGTGTTATGCCTATACTGCCGCTTCCGGCAGATATCCAATTTTTTTTCTAATTATTATTTAAAACATGAATGATTGAACAGATAATTATTATCCCTTAAGTAAAGTATGTGATGAGGAGGGTCCGAGGAAGCAAAAGAATGTGATTATCTTTAGCATCGAATGATTCGCCATAAAGTATATGTCCAGGCATAATTCCTTGAGTTTAATTTTTTCCCTATAATCCTTTTGGCTTTCTTGAATCATGTAAACTCAACAGATCCTGTCCAAAATTAAGGATAGTTTAATTTCCCGCAACATATGAAATTAAAGCCTTAATATATCATATGATAAATCAACAAAATCATTAGTGAACATATATTAAAAAAAAAAACATGAAACAAAATAAATTGATGAATAATCAACAACAAAAACGCGTCTTTCTAGTTCCTAATCTTAAAAAATTTAAAATTATGTGATCAATCAACAAAATCATTAGAGTATAAAAAAAACCAAGAAACAAACAAATTGATGAATAAATTAAAGTAGAAACTATAAACACTTATCAAAATTGCAAAACAACAGTTATAGTAAGACATAAATAAAAGTAGTCTTTAATTTTCTGCAACAATTGTTATTGTCTTTTAGTAACCATGGTTTTCATTCGTACGATGAAGCTTTAAACAAAATCTATATTGTGAAATTTTAATGCTTAACTTTTGGACAGTAAGTGGGGCATTTTTTGAAAAGCTGAACTCTTGAATTATGATGCCAAAAGTAAAATGACAAATTATGCATGAAACACGAGTTTTGTGCAAGGAATCAAAAAGTGGTAGATAGGAAAATAATTGTTGATAGACATATGACCTAATAATTGTTTACAGATATGACCTAATTATTTCAAGCAAGATTCCAATCAAATTTGCAGGTACGCCACTGAAAAAAAATCAATCATTCATAGACATATATGTAAGGGTGCGTTTGGTATGTGGGATGGGAACGGGACGGAACGGGACGAGGCGTTTCGTCCCGCGTTTGGTACGTCAAAAAACTGTGGAACGGTTGTCCCATGGGACGAAATTTGGCTGATTTTTCGTTCCACCTCTCCCCTCTGGAACGACCCGTTCCACATCCGTGGAACACAAATTTATAACATTTTAAGACAAAATTTTTTCTTATTTTTTTTCAATATTTACATCATCCATTTTGTACTGTCTCATCCCGTCTCGTTCCGTCTGCGTACCAAACGGTACCTAAAGGACGACAACTTTAAACAAAGTCTGTTGTTTGGAGCTATAAAGACAAAGAGTGGAGTTTTCCAAAAAAGCGTTAACTCTTGAACACTGATGGCAAAAGCAAAATGCCAGATAATGCATGAAACAAGATTTCCAATTGTTCATAGACATGTGTAAAGGATGACAACTTAAAACAAAGTTGGTTGTTTGGAGCTTTAAAGCTTAATTATTGGACAATAAGTGGAGGGGTTTTTTTTTTTTTTTTTTTTTTTTTTTTTTTGACACTTGAAGTCTTGAACATTGATGCCCGATTTTGCATGAAACACAGAGTTTCGCTCCCCTCAAATTCGGCACTGATGCTCCGGGAGCATAAATAAAACAGAAACCTGACATATAGGATAAGTTTTTATATAAACCAAGGACTTACATGGAATATAATCGTGAACAACATGTAGATCTGACATTCGTGTCATATTTCTCGTGTTCGTGTTGTTTTCGTGTCATACCTGATAACTTAACTGGTCGTGTCGTGTAATACTCGTTAAAGTAAACGGATAATATGACTCGACCTGAAATCAACCCGTTAATATTATCAGGTAATATGACTTGACCCGTTACCCGTTAAGATAAATATATTTTAAATCAATAAAAATGAAAATGAAAAACATAATTTGATCCCAAAAAATGTAAAACATCCGATACTAAATTAGTATATACATACTAAATTTCGGAGTTGACCCCTTTATGAAAGTTGTAAATCTTTTCATTACGAGTGATTACATTTTTCACACTTCTACAATAATTATTATTAATTTTGCACTCAAATAAAAAACATTGTTCATGAGATTTGGAGGGTTTTAAAAATCTAAACGACCATGTAACCATCGTCTAAGCGTTGAGGATGCAATTATGAACGTTTATTATGCTTTCACATCTTTCAAACTTATACATTAATGATTATGAATTTTGTTTATTTTGAACTCCCTTAAAAATAATATTCATGAGAGTTTGTATGGTTTTAAAAATTCAAACGATTATATATTCATCCTCAAAGCATAGAGGATGCGACTACGAGCGTTTGCATATTTTTTTTTCATATTTTTCTCACTTGTAAATTAATTATTATAATTTTTTTTAATGTGTTTGGTATTTTTAAATTACTTGATATTTTTATTTTTAGTGTGTTTTATGATTTTTAGTCTCATCTTTGCCTATAATATCCTATAAAAATAAATAAATAAAACTTAAAAATTTATATAGAATAATAATTAATAAAAAATATATACATATTCATTATATCTATTGTATTTTATAGTAAGTTTTTTTAGTAGTTTAAATTAAAAATCATCAAAATAACTTTTTTCTTATCATGTCGAAGCAGGTTACCCGCGTGTCACTCTCGTGTAAACCTGTTAAGGACCCGTTATTAAAGGGTTATTATCGTGTGACCCCGATAATGACCCGATTAGTTATCGTGTTGACCCGAAATCCGTTATTTTCGTGTTGTGTTAATGAATCGTGTAAGAAATTGCCAGGTCACCGCATGTATGTTGTCCGTATGTATTATAGTTATTGGGGTTTGGAATGCATAAATATTAATTAGAAGATAAGGTCTACATATTTACATTAAGTCTCTAGCAACAGATTAATGTCTTAGCTCAGTTAGCGATTAGTTGCATTACTTGATTTCTAAGTATTAAGTCTGTTAAAGTAAGCCACATATATTAATTAACAGAACTTAACTAGGCTTGTATTGATCCAGTTAGTTAAATAATCAGGAATATTTTTCTCGTTACTTCTCTTATAGAAATACAGGACCCAATAGTTCTACGTGCCTGCTGGCTCAGACTAAAACATTCAGGACAAATTTATAAATAATTGATGAACTGCAACAGGGCAAATAGGTGATGATAAGAGGAATAAAGGTCTAGTTGGTCCAAGAGGGATAAAGGCAAAATGTTTAAAATTGAATAAGATGTTGGTTACATAAATGTAATCCTTAACTTCTGGTTTAAAAGAAATTTTTCTTTGTGATCGGAACACGAATGTTACACCATGTGTTTTTATCAAGGCTGGTTCTGAGATTTTAGGGGTCCTGTGCGAAACTCCAAGGGAGGCCCTTAAAAAGTATAGAATTTTGGTTGATATGTTTTCTTTTACATTTTAATTTTTATGATTATTTATAGATTGAGTTAAAGAAAAAAAATTCGTGCTGTGGTTAGATACCTATTTGCTGTGTAAAAGAAAAAAATTTGGTGATTTGTTTTTGGGTTCGAGACTCTTTATTTTTACATACCCAATAAAAAGCCCTTAGAGGGTCTAACATTTTGTTGTTATGCTTTCTTTTACATTTTAATTATGTTTACATATAATTGAGATGATGCAAGGGAAAAAAAAAATCTTAGTGTGGTGGCTAGGTACCTATTTACATCCCCTATGTTTTTGGGTTTGAAACACCATGCTTTAAATTTTAAAAAAAAATTAAAATATAACTCATTCTTTTAAATACCAAAACAATTAAAATAAGGGGGTTTTAACGAAAAGCCCACGGTACTGTTCACTTTAACAAAAAACCACATTTTTACACTAAAAAGTCAAACCTGATACTATTCACTTTACCCTTTATTTTGTCCTTATCGATAAAACTCAAAGTTTTCAAGTCATTTTCATTAGTTTTCCTTTAAAATAAAACACAAAAGAAATTAAAATAAAACATTAAATAAACGCCACGCTTTTAAATACCCAAAAAATTAAAATTAAACACAAAAAAAAAGGCGCCGGGTAGAGTCGAACCCATTTTCATGGGACATGGATTATGGATAAGAAGAGGAAGACAATTGGGCTATGGGAAGACTTTGGTTCGTCATTGCAAACTTAGAAAGGTATACTACATGTACAGGTAAAGTAAAATTGTAATCAGGACCCTTCCAAATTTGGGGCCTTGTGCGGTGGTACTATTTGCACATCCTCAGGGCTGGTTTTGGTTTTTATATAAGGAAAACTAATGAAAAAAACTTGAAAACTTTGAGTTTTAACGATAAGGACAAAATAAAAGGTAAAGTGAATAGTACCAGGATTGACTTTTTTATGTAAAAATGTAGTTTTTCGTTAAAGTGAATAGTACCGAGAGTTTTTCGTTAAAATTTCCTTTTATATAAGTGGTGAAAAATTGTAATTTTTAAGTAATTAACTTTTTAACACACATATCCCACACATTGAAAAATCTCTCCTGATTTAGGGTCTCCTCTATTCTTAACTAATCCACAATTGACAGCTGTGATAAACTTTCAAGCCAGCATGGTCCACTACCAATGCCACTGATATTGCCTCTACTTAACCACCTATCAAAGAATTTGAGGAATAAGAGATTGTGTTTTAATTCATTCACAATTGACTCTCTTTTATTTATGAATTTGATTCACTCTCGTTTATCATTAATTGTGATTTAATTCTCTTTTTCCTAACATGCATGCTTCTAATTTTCTCCTCTCTTTTTTTCTTCTTCTTGTCAATCGGCTCTATTTTCTTTTGTTGAGTTTCTTGTACATCTCGTTGCTTATCCAATAAGCTATCTTGGGGTATTATTTTTCTCCAATACCTTATGTTTTGTGTTTAGATCTCTTCACAAAATTAGGTGGCTGTTTTGGACTTCTAACAACCATCTTAATCTCTACAAACAACCCCACAATCACTTTACATTGAACAGTTAGACTTGATTTAAGTGACTGTTTTCCAGCATAAATACATTGTTTTTAAAAAAAAAAAAAAAAAAAAAAAATATATATATATATATATATATATATATATATATATATATATATATCTTAAGGAGGGGCCCTCTTTCAAATTTCGCATAGGACCTCTGAAATCTCAGAGACGGCCCTGGTCAGGATAATAATTGTTCATACATATGACCTAATTATGTCAAGCAAAACTCCAATCAAATATGCGGGTATATATAGGAGGAGATAGCCGGCCATGGGTGTAGGGTTTCGCCCTACACATGACGGCTTCCTATTGGCCAAGTTATGTCATCCGTAGGATGCGCAAAGAAAGAATTTTTCTAAGATATTAAATAGGAGATAATATCTTGGAATGACGATGCGATTCTTACTTGATGCGTTGGTCGTCATTTAAAATTGTATTAAAGATAGGGTTTTGTAATTAATCCTTATCTTTAATACCTTTGACTTTTCCACCTCATGAGCAGGGAAGCTACAAACAGTCGTAGTCTGCTGCTTGAACTTTTAGGGATGTTGAGTTGTGATTGGGGATGTTTGAGAGCCCTGCCCATTTAATGAGGGCAATCTTGTCTTTCTTGAGTAAACATCCACGTGTCGCTTTGTGAATTTTTGGGATTATTTTTGGCTCCACAAGGAGTCATGTTAAAAAATTATAAGCATGCCATGTTGCTCCGATATAATTAATAAGTCAGATTTACATAATTTCACTAAAGGATACTGAAATAGTTAAAAAATTATCACATATTAGTATCATAATTAGAAGAAGGGTTGGGATACGAAGACATGCTTTTGACACACGTTTTTGTAGAGCCTACTCTGTAATGTATTTCAACGCCGAACGATTAATCTTTTAGGTCTTCTCTCAAAGATCATGTCTACCAAAAATCACTCAAATTTAAAACCATATGACCTTTAAATTAAACTTAATGTGTCTTTGTAGAACTGTATTCTTCCATTTTCTTCACTACAAATGAATGTCATAATGGTTTCGGATTTATCTAACTTTTTGCAAGGATAATATATGAATGATATACTAAAATATAAACTGTTTGGATTTTTGAAATACATTATGAAATGGATCCTACAAAATAGGTGTCAAAACATGCGTTAAAAACATGTGTCCCCAGATCCCTTACCTTAAAAGAAATTTTAAAAATTGTGATCAATTAACAAAATTATTAGTAAACATATAAAAGAAACCATGAAACAAAACAAAATGATGAATAAATTAAAGTAGAAACTAGAAACACTTATCCAAATTGCAAAACAACAATTATAGCAAAACCTAAATTAAAGGCAGTCTTTAATTTTCAGCAACAAATGATATTAAAGCCTTAATGTCTCTCCATCTCTCCATTCTCTCTGCCCAAAAAAGAAACAAAATAATCAAATCTCACAGTTGATTAATGGGGTAATCAAATCTCACAGTTGATTAATGGGGACCCGTTGGAGGTGGGGGTATGACTAAGCAAGAGAAAGAAGAGACTCGAGTATGGCTACGTGTTGTGACTGCATTTTTGTTTATCACCATTTAGTATGATGTATGCTCATCATCTTATTTATCACCGTTAGATGAGTTTGAATTTTGAGATTTGTGCATATCCACTACACGAATCTCAAAATTCAAACTCATCTAACTATGATAAATAGGGTGATGAGTATATACCAGACTAAATAGGATGGTGAGTATACACCACGTGCTGTCCCTAAGTTAGTGACTCCACCGTCTCCTCTCTTATTTCTCCGACACGTGTCTAGTCATTTAAACCTAACCTTAACTAGACCTGTAAACGGGTCGGGTCTATTGGGTATGAGTCAGGTTCAATCTGACCCGTTAAGTTAACAGGTCACCAGAACCCGACCCGTTTCACCCGTTAACACTCATTAAAAATTATTATTATTATTATTTTTTTGCATAGAATTTATTTTTTGTTGTTAAGACTTTAATGAAAGTATTAAAACATCTTCAACTAACGGGTGCTAACGGGTTGACCCAAAGTGACCCGTTATTTAACTGGTTGTTAACGGGTTCACCCGTTAGCGACCCGATCCGTTAAGCATCGCCAAAGCCTCCCCCATCTACACGAAATCCAAATTTCTTCCTTCCTCAAACCAAAATTTACATAAAATTTGTTGTTTGACGGGCTGGGTCCATCACGATTGGGTATTATTTGAACAGACAAGAAAATAGCGGAGGAGAGAGGAAATGAGGTTTTTCCGGGCTCCCAGTCCCAGTGTTGGGTTTTGTTGTGAAGATTTTGTTTTAAAAAACATATTAAAAATGGTTAAACAGCGGAACGAGAGAAGACGAACAGAATTAGAAGACGAACTGTCAACTGGTTTTACTTTTATTTTTTATTTATTTTAATTTATTAAAAATTAACAGAGTTAAGTGGTATGACGTGTCAAAAAAATAAAAGAGGAGATATAGAAGAAACACCATTTACGGCACAGCAGACTCGTGACCCTCAATAGTTGGGGCATAGCGCCTAGGCGGCTAGGCAGAAGTTTAGGTGGATTTAAGTAAATTTATTATATATCGTATAAATAAGTGTTTATTTATACTCAAATAAATACATAATTATATTGGGATACATAAATTGCAAAAAAGAATGACATATAAATTATAAAGTATTAGAACACATAACATAGAGAACAAGCATATAATGAATGTTCATTGAAGTATTCAACAAGTCTCTTACAATTTAGTGAAAAAAATAAAATAAAATGCAAAATGAAAGTTATCTATTTTTTGTCTAAGTGAGAGTCGTGACCTATGTGAGTTAGGTGGGCGCCTAAGCAGGTCTAGGCTCCATTTCTTAATTTTCAAACACTTAGGAATTAATTGGGGCGGTGACTAACCGCCTAACGCCGTCTCGACAGTTAAATATGTGTGAGGTATCATAGAGTTTATGAAAAGTCTCACTTTGAGAGAGTCTCCTTAGCATTTCTCTTGTGATATAATAATATTTGCTTTTGATGGGACAACATATATAGAAAGGAATAGGGCGGGAGTGAGACGAATCACCTTTCTTTCGTGATTGTTGCTATTTGGACCACAATATAAATTGCATTGTTGACCACTTTTATAATATAGATGACTCTCATTTCCACAAGTGGCTTCGTAGTAGTTTACAGTGACGGAGCCAGGATTTCACGTGATGTGGAATCTTTCACAAATGTTAAGGTGATACTATCCACGCATTCATTTTTATCTCTCATACACATCTCTTAATTTTCTGACAATTTAACTAAAGTGTGTGAGAGGTGAAAATGGTGTGTGAATAACACTACCTCAAATGTTAAAAAAAAATCTAAACGGATAGTATCTACAAAATTACAAAAAATAAAATAAAACAAATATAATATGATACGAGTCCAAAATAATAAATTCATAGATAATAATTCATAACAATCATACTTGTACTCGACGAATTTTCATATTTTGAAACCGTATCATGATAGACTCGTCATCTATACTATTTAAAATATATTTATCAATATAAGTAACCAAACAATTATTTATCCACAAATCACCCATTCAATTATATAGGTTGCTCTTCACAATATTGCAAAAATACTCGCTCAAGTTTACAAATCCAAAATAAATTTGATAATCAATTAAAAAATTTTGCGATAGATCAATTTAACAAAAAACAAAATCATAATTTAAACAAATAATTTGCAAGAGAGATGAGAGAGTAAAAGTGAGGATGGGCCTAGCCCCACCCTGGTCCCTTCTTCCCTCCGCCACTGGTAGTATATATAGGCAATCGACATTGATGGAGCAAACTATCTTCTATAACTAGTGACGAGCTAGCAATAGAAATGAGCAAGCCTTCTCTAAGACTGCAGCTTACTAAGCTTCTTTTATACAATATTCTACTTTGGCAACTTGGACGCTGGCCTCAATCCAAATTCATTTGTAGAGCCGATGCGTCTCGACTGCCAGAAGATGAAGGTATTCATTACGAATTTCACTCTATATGTTTTAATCATCAGCTAACTTTTTGAGTATATCGCATTCAAACATGACTACATATAACCCAAAGTGGATCACAAACACATGTTTAATTAATTAATTTCAGCTAAAAGGCCTAACCATCGTATTTATTAATTACTTACCGAAATATTGGCAGTGGATGCTCTCCGTGACTTTATGAACAACACAGAGTTAAGGCCAGAGCAAATCATTGAAGTGACATATTGCAGTGACGTAGTCTGGACTTACGGTTTTGTCATCGAATGTCATTGCAATGAGTGTGAATGCCGGATCACTGGAATGTATGTATGAAACAATATTTCACATATACACGTTAAATCTTGTTTAATATATACATATATATATAATTAATTAATTAATGGTATACTAACCTTTTTTTTGTGTGGACTCATTTTGTCTGGCAGTAGAATGAGCTACTTAGGTTTAACTGGAACTATTCATGAAAGTGTGGGTGATCTTGGAAACCTAACCTACCTGTACGTTAATCTCACTCTTTGTCTGCCTACCAATCGTTAATGTAATTTCAGTTGTTTATGTTATATTGCAAACTTCATGACAACTCTGGGGTTTAAAAAGAACTACCCTTCACAAAAATATTCATTGAGCAAGGGTTTAAAGAAATTATAAGTTCAATCTAATTAAATTTTGTTCTTTTTTCTTTCTTTCTTTCATATATCATATCAAAAGCATTCTATCCAACAACACACTTCATGACAAAATACCAGATACCATTGGGAAATTGAAGAATCTCCAAGTCCTGTAAGTAAATATTGTTGGAAATTTATATTATAATATTTAATTTCAAAGATTGAATGAAAAAATATATGTCACTGACGCAAAGTGCATATAATTAGGTTTCTTAATAAAACCAAATAGTGAAGCAGTACCATTATGCAAAAGACATGACTTTTG
The DNA here is from genome assembly GCA_036320875.1 of Cotoneaster glaucophyllus. Classification (NCBI taxonomy): domain Eukaryota; kingdom Viridiplantae; phylum Streptophyta; class Magnoliopsida; order Rosales; family Rosaceae; genus Cotoneaster; species Cotoneaster glaucophyllus. Next base: position 726,041 of record CM070059.1, on the reverse strand, counting down.
TAATGGTGTATGAATTAGATGAAAATGTGGCATCATTTCATGAGCAGCCACTACAACCATTCCTAGAAGTCACTTGGGTTCTTTATAACTCTTAATCACAGCCGTGTAAAAGCAGAATGAGACAGAGAGTTAATTAGATCGTACTGGACATAAGAGTATTCCTTTGTACTCTATGTTTTTTCTTTGTTCTTCAATTCCGAGTCGTGTCTTAAGAATATGATATATAAGGTTCGCCATAATCCGAAGATTGCAGTGCTTCAACTTCAGATTATAGATTGTTAAATCCTAGGAGACGGACACCTACCGAATTATAAGTACAAGAGTAGGGGCGAAATTTTATCTTCAGGACATTGCATTTATGCAAGCCTCAATCTCCAAGTTTGTCAGTCCTTCTTAATTTCTATCTAGTTGTTTATATTAATTTTGTACACAATTTATGTTGTGAATTTTTGTATGATTATTATCATTGGAGTTCTTTTATTATTTTCATATTTTCTAATATTGCTCCAACAAATATATACTAGATAGTTGTACATTGAAATTCATTGTTAATCAATCAACTGGATGCTTTTAGTACGTACTTGTGAAAATTAGTGTTTTGAATTGGGGTTCTTTGTATAAAGGGATCTATCGCGAAATCAACTCTGTGGTTCAATACCAGCAAGCTTTGGGAGCTTGGTTTCTCTTGAATATCTGTAAGGGCTTGATGTCGCCAATATAATTATGGAGAGTCATCTTGATTAATTTCCGTTAATTATTTTTGTTAAAATTCTTATCAAGCCATTTCCACGCTATGTATAGATATCTGCAATACAACTTGCTTAGCCAAGGTATCCCACGAAGAAGTTTTGGTTTACTGACGAATCTTACTGAATTGTGAGTACATTAATTAATTACTTCTTTTCTTAATCTCCTCCACCTCATCAGATTTTAATTTGTGATTCATTAATTCATTTCATGCATGCTTTACTTTCTCCGGCTTTTGCAGGAATCTGCAGTTTAATATGCTATCAGACTCAATTCCTGAGGATTTTGGAAATCTTTCGAGTCTTACAATTATGTTTGTACTTTGCTTACACCACATTTAATTATACTTATAGACTTGTGATTTTATTTGTATGCATGTTTAGATAATAAATATATGGAAGCCTTTAAGGGAAGGATCCCCATTTTTTTTTTAAAATGGGGACATCCTCTTGACCGTTAGATTTGACTTTAATGAAATCATATGGTTGAGATTTTGTGACCTATGATTTAATCTCAACCACAGAATTTCATTAAAGTCAAATCTAACGGTCAATAGTGGTATCCTCATTTTTTTTTGAAAAATAAATATCTTCCTTTAAAGGGTCTGATATATATATATATATATATATAAAATTAATCTTCTAAAACATTAATTCTAAGAAGTCTTTTGTCATTTTTTCCCATAGGGATCTGTCTGAGAATCAGCTGTCTGGTCCTCTTCCAGAAAGCCTCGGAAAGTTACAAAATCTCACAACCTTGTAAGTTCAAATGAAAAAAAAAAAAAAAAAAAAAAAACCAAACTCATCGCTTAAAAACTAAATAAAATAGAAATAATAATCAAAAGTTAATATGCAAAAGTAATAAACGTAGGAGTGTCTCTCTCATTGTTGCAGCTATGTGTCAGCCAATCATTTGAGTGAGGAATTTCCAAAAGGTTATGGCAACCTCACAAGCCTGAAAAAGTTGTAAGTGTTCACTCCAGTCAATGATTAATTTGAGGTTTGCCACACATTAATTAAATAATTAAGAGAATATGATGGTGACTGGTGAATGCATACAGTTCAATAGCCGGGAATTACATTGCTGGTCCCTTACCAGTTGAAACCATAGCCAAGTGGACTAATATCACTCACCTGTAAGTAATTTTTAGCTTTACACTTAGCAGGTAGTAATTTTAAGGTTTCTTAAAAAGACAAATTTTTTACACGGCTTGCAGGGTGCTCGTGGGAAACAATTTCGAAGGAAACTTGACTGGAGAAATATTCGGCTTGCAAGACCTTCAGTATCTGTATAGGACATCTTCCCCTTTCTTTCACTTTGCTGGTTCTATAATATATATATATGAGACTTTCGATGTGGTCCTTATCTATCAATATTCTTTGATTAAAATCTTGTTGGTTTTCAATTTTTTATCTAAGTTCCTGAAATTAATATGATAATTTATTTCTATTTATGTTACTATATTTTTTAAATTAAAAATTGAAATTTATAGTTGTTTATGTTAATGAGATTTTATATAAAAATCCATAATTTGTGGGATTCAAAATATTAAAATTAAAATATAAATTATACTATTGTGTGTGTGTGTGTGTGTGTAGACATGGGTACATTCATCAAAATTAACAAAAAAATTATTGTACCAAAACATGGGTACATTCTTCAAAACCACAAAAAATAAAGATATTAGGCTTAATAACATTAGTAAATTTCTTCGATAAAACTTGACATGGATACATTCTCAAATCAAAGAAAAAGAATGTATCCATATAAGTTTAAAAATGGATTAGAAATTTTTTTTATAGATTATATATAAAAAAAAGTACATTTTAAGATTAAAAATTACATGAATGGGTACATATAAGATTAAAAATTTGAAAACATTTTTTAAAAAGCTAATGGGTACAAACTTATTTTAATTTTTTATTTATTTTGGAAATGTTTTGGATTAAAAATTAGTTAGGAGTTTAATAAAGGTGTGAGTATTAAAATCGTAAATCAATTATTAATTTTTATTTTAAAAAATTATGTAACTGACATGTAAATTCATTATTACATTAATGCTAAGAACTTGGATCAAAATCTGAAAACTAATAAGGTTTCAGTCAATGAACATTAATAATTAGGGACCGGATATAATTTTTTGTATATATATTATGATTAGAGGTTGAAAATGTATATATATTTATTCCTCTGCAGGTTGATAAGTGACCTGGCAAATAATAGTTTCCAATTACCACAAAAAATCTGCAACAGTGCCAATTTCATTTCTCTGTGAGTGGTTTGTTGTAATAATTGCTTCTAGCCCAGTTTGTGCCCAAAGGCTTCATTTTTCATTCTTCACGTTGGTTTTCTACAGAACACTGAGGAACTGCTCAATCACCGGCCCAATCCCCAAATACATTGGTGAAGAAATGACATCTTTAAGATACCTGTAATTTCACTTCACTTTTGTAATTTTGTTTTTGGAGTTGTCCTGTTAATTTGGCTGGAAAGAAAATTGAATCAGTTTTAGGGCTTGTTTAATACTCATGAGCGCTTATGCTAGAAGTTGTTTCATTAAAAAAGCTTAGTTTTTTATAATTAAAAGTTCAAGTGATTTCTTGTAAAAGCATTTGGAAGTGTTTCTTGAAAAAACATATGACGTGCACTATTTTTTTTTTCAGAACACTCTTTTATGACCCAAAATCATTTATTACTTTTTGTGACAAACACAGTCATAAGTGGTTTTAACTACTAGAAAGTACTTTTAGCCATTCTAGAAGTAATCTCCTACAAACCCTTAACCTCATCATCGGACTATTAATTAAGCACCGTTTGATATATCTTTCTATTTTTTTTTTTATTTCACAATATATAGCCAATTACACGGAACCAAAATTGAGTTTATTTTTAATACCATTGTTGATCAAAACTCCCTTAATGTTAATCCTCCTTGTGTTTTATCTTGCAGAGACTTGAGCTTCAATAAGTTAACTGGTGGCCTCCCTCAGTATATGAATTCAAAAATGATTTACATGTAAAGGAATAACATTCTTAACTGGAAGAATTTAGATTAATTACAGGTCTGAGTCTTGTTAATTACATGCGCTAATATAATATATACGCTTAACTATGTTTAGGTCTTTGTCTAGAAATCTGCTTAACGGGACAATCGCACCTTCGATACTTGGGGACTTCCAAACTAGGATGTATGTCTTCATATTATGAACTGAAGTTAGAAGAACTTTCATTTGTAACAACTTTAAGTTTTTGCTCATATGTACAAATTAATTAATGACTGATGCATGTTATGTTATCTTTTAGAGATCTTTCGTTCAACAATTTTTCAGCAAAAGGCTCTCTAGTACCAAGCAACCAACAACCGTGAGGATATGTTCTTTCTTGTCCTTAATGTTTATGTTGACGAAATTGAATGGTTCCACTTCCACATTCCACTACTAATTGCATAGAGACATTTTGTTTAAAACTCCACAATTATTGTTGCACATCACTTATGAGACTGATGCATGTTGTGTTATCTTTTAGTGATCTTTCGTTCAACAATTTTTCAGCAAAAACCTGGAATTCAAGCAACCAACTACTGTGAGGATATGTTCTTTCTTGTCCTTAATGTTTCTGTTGACGAAATTGAATGGTTCCACTTCCATATTCTACTACTAATTGCATCGAGACATTTTGTTTAAAACTCCACAATTATTGTTGCACATCACTTAAGTTGGGGGCAATATCAATTATAAAATATTTTGTTTCATGACCTTAACTTTTATTCAGGAACTTGTTTGCATGCTGCTGCCGCATCTCCTCAACCACTGACACTCTGCCAGAAATGTATGTTTTTTTCCTGTTGTATTAGTTAGAGACTCAATCATCAGAACCTTCTATAACACATTGGTAACTACTTTTAGGATGGATCCACTTGAAATGAAGAACAGATACTGTCCTGAAAACAAACCACGATGTAAGTTTATTCTTCGCAGCCTGAAAATTACAAACTAAGGTTTCGTTTGGTAGCTCTGACTGTACTGACTATTTCAGTCGAATAGGATAATATGTTATCGAATAGTACTGACTAAATTAGTCGAGTGTTTGGTGACTAATGACGTATAAATAATACGGCCTTTGGTACTGTTCCAAATAAAGAGTTCGAACTATTATTAATTTTATTAATGAGAAAAAAAGGACAAAAAAAAACCCAAATTTGTGATGAAATATTCTGCCTCCAAATTATTTTTTTCTTTAAAACTTTCTTATTAATATATTTTAAAAAATTAAAAAACAGAAAGAAAATTTTCAGCGCCCTTGTCCCTTCACCCCACACCCCAACAAACACCATTGCCACACCACCCTCATTCAATCCCGGCAACAAACACCATACCCACCCCACCCTTAGTCAATTCGTGAACACCTCAATTGCTGAACATGGCTTCCCGCCACCGCATCTTCCCCAACCCAGCAAACCGAACAGAGTTGCTCACAATTTTGCATTTCCAAATCGAAAGAAGCTCTAAACACAAAAAGCTGGGTAATTCTGTAAAACCCTTTTCTGGAGGACGAAACGAAGCCGATGAAAAGACAAAGAACCTGCTTTATCATCACTTTCACCATCCTCCTCAGATCTGTAATTACGGCATCAGTTCGTCGATGGTGCGGTCGTCGGCGAGGCATCGGCTGGTCTTCAGCAATGACTTGTGGTTCGCCAAGGACACGGCGTCGAGAGTTAGTGGTGGGTGTGGTGGATCGAGGGGACGGAGAGAGCGAGCAAATTCCTACCCGACTAAATAATACAGAGGGTTTAGAGTGTATTAGTTATACGGCGTGAGCCGTATATAATAGGTGGGGCCAGGATAATTAATCCGGAATCTATTTAATACGAAATTGCACCAAACATCCGGTATAATTAGTCATATCCGATGCTCTATATAGTGTGCCAAACGAGACTTTAAATGTTGCAGAATATATTATGATATATGTTAATTTTTCTTACAGACCATTCCTTGTTTATTAATTGTGGTGGTGAAGAAACAACTGTTCTTGGGGATAAATATGATCAAGATAATGCCACATCCCCCTCTTACACAAGTCCAAAGCAAAACTGGGCTTACAGCCTTTCCGGAGACGTTGGTGTACCAGAAAGTAATACTAGTAATTACATCAAGAGCATGACATGTGGAGTTCGCATTACTGAGGCACCGTTGTATGAAAATGCTCGGCTTTCCCCGATATCTCTCGAGTATTATGTTTTTTGTCTGCGCGAAGGCAATTATACTGTGACGCTTTATTTCAATGAAATTGTATACACTAAGAATGAAGATTATACTGGTTCGAGGAAACGCGTATTTGATGTATATATTCAGGTAACAGTTCATTTTTTTGGTCATGATCACAATCACATCATTCTACTTTTATTTATTGGATCATCTTATTTTAAGTAAATTGTGCTGCAGGATGTGAGGAGACTAAATTATTTCAACATTAGGGAGAAGGAGGAAAGCACAGAAAAACCAATAACTATAAATATTTCAGCTGTGGTTGTAAATGATGGCGGTCTATTGAACATCCACTTGTACTGGCCTGGAAAGGGATCGTTTCAATACCTTCCTAGTTTTAATGGACCTCTAATATCAGCTATTTCTGTGACTCCTGGTAATACTTTATTCCGTGATTCGATTTCTTTTTAATTTATTTTGTTCAAATTAACACTCATGTATTATTATACTTTCCCCACTAATTTCAGAGTTCAAAATTAGTCCCGATGAAAATAATGGTCAACGTGTTGCATTGATTACGCTTGCTTCAATTGTTGCTGCTCTGCCGCTTTCATTGGCTTTTGCTTGGAGGATGGGCTGGTGGCCAAGCGGAGAGTTCCCCAGTAAGTCTATAAGCTGAATGTTAAGCTACATTTAAATACTGCACTATGCTCTGCAATACGAGAATATGCCCTCCTTGATCGATACATCAAAACGAAAAGAACTATAGTTGTCTGATTGATATATGTTCTTGATGCATTTTTTTCTCTGAACAGAAATCGAAACAGGTCAAGAAAAAAGAGGTGATGAGCATCAAGACAGCCAAGAGCTCCCCAGTAAGTCTATAAGCTGAATGCTGAGCTACAATTAAATATTGCACTATGCCCTGCAATACGAGAATATGACCTCCTTGATGGATACACCAAAACGAAACGAACTAAAGTTGTCTATTTTTTTTTTTTTTTTGGGAAATTAACTAAAGTTGTCTGATTGATATATGTTCTTAATGCATTTTTTTTCTCTGAACATAAATCGAAATAGGTCAAGAAGAAATAGGTGATGAGCAGAGAAACACGAAAGATCAAGGCGGGCGGAAGAACACAGAAAAAGATCAAGGCAGGCGGAAAAACTAAAGTTGTTTGTTTTTTTTTTTTTTTTGGGAAACTAACTAAAGTTGTCTGATTGATATATGTTCTTGATGCATTTTTTTTCTCTGAACATAAAATCGAAATAGGTCAAGAAGAAATAGGAGATGAGCATCAAGATAGCGAAGAGCTCCCCAGTAAGTCTATAAGTTGAATGCTGAGCTACAATTAAATACTGCACTATGCTCTGCAATACGAGAATATGCCCTCCTTGATGGATACAGCAAAACGAAAAGAACTAAAGTTGTTTGATTTTTTTTTTTTTTTTTTTTGGGAAACTAACTAAAGTTGTCTGATTGATATATGTTCTTGATGCATTTTTTTTCTCTGAACATAAATCGAAATAGGTCAAGAAGAAATAGGTGATGAGCATCAAGACAGCGAAGAGCTCCCTAGTAAGTATATAAGCTGAATGCTGAGCTACAATTAAATACTGCACTATGCTCTGCAATACGAGAATATGCCCTCCTTGATGGATACACCAAAACAAAAAGAACTAAAGTTCTCAGAATTTTTTTTTTTGGGAAACTAACTAAAGTTGTCTGATTGATATATGTTCTTGATGCATTTTTTTTCTCTGAACATAAATTAAAATAGGTCAAGAAGAAATAGGTGATGAGCATCAAGACAGCGAAGAGCTCCCCAGTAAGTCTATAAGCTGAATGCTGAGCTACAATTAAATACTGCACTATGCTCTGCAATACGAGAATATGCCTTCCTTGATGGATACACCAAAACGAAAAGAACTAAAGTTGTCTGATTATTTTTTTTTGGGAAACTATCTAAAGTTGTCTGATTGATATATGTTCTTGATGCATATTTTTCTCTGAACATAAATCAAAATAGGTCAAGAAGAAATAGGTGATGAGCAGAGAAACACGAAAGATCAAGGTAGGCGGAAGACCACAGAAACAAAGAGGAAGAAAAAGGAAAAAATAGGTGATGAGCATCCAGACACCGTCAAAAAATTGGGTATGTCTGGATTGAGCTATGGATTTCTGTTGGGTATGTCAAGCGAAGAGCTCCCCAGTAAGTCTATAAGCTGAATGCTGAGCTACAATTAAATATTGTACTATGCTCTGCAATACGAGAATAAGCCCTCCTTGATGGATACACCAAAACGAAAAGAACTAAAGTTGTCTGATTTTTTTTTTTTTTTTTTTTGGAAAACTAACTAAAGTTGTCTGATTGATATATGTTCTTGATGCATTTTTTCTCTGAACATAAATCGAAATAGGTCAAGAAGAAATAGGTGATGAGCATCAAGACAGCGAAGAGCTCCCCAGTAAGTTTATAAGCTGAATGCTGAGCTACAATTAAATACTGCATTATGCTCTGGAATACGAGAATATGCCCTCCTTGATGGATACACCAAAACGAAAAGAACTAAAGTTGTCTGATTTTTTTTTTTTTTTTTTGGGAAACTAACTAAAGTTGTCTGATTGATATATGTTCTTGATGCATTTTTTTCTCTGAACATAAATCGAAATAGGTCAAGAAGAAATAGGTGATGAGCAGAGAAACACGAAAGATCAAGGTAGGCGGAAGAACACAAAAACAAAGAGTAAGAAAAAGGAAAAAATAGGTGATGAGCATCCAGACACCGTCAAAAAATTGGGTATATCCGGATTGAGCTATGGATTTCCGTTGGGTATGTCAAGCGAAGAGCTCCCCAGTAAGTCTATAAGCTGAATGTTGAGCTACAATTAAATACTGCACTATGCTCTGCAATACGAGAATATGCCCTCCTTGATGGATACAACAAAACGAAAAGAACTAAAGTTGTCTGATTGATATATGTTCTTGATGGATTTTTTTCTCTGAACATAAATTAAAATAGGTCAAGAAGAAATAGGTGATGAGCATCAAGACAGCGAAGAGCTGCCTAGTAAGTCTATAAGCTGAATGTTGAGCTACAATTAAATACTGCACTATGCTCTGCAATACGAGAATATGCCCTCCTTGATGCATACACCAAAACGAAAAGAACTAAAGTGGTCTGATTTTCTTTTCTTTTTTTTGGGGAAACTAACGAAAGTTGTGTGATTGATATATGTTCTTGATGCATTTTTTCTCTGAACATATATCGAAATAGGTCAAGAAGAAATAGGTGATGAGCATCAAGACAATGAAGAGCTTCCCAGTAAGTCTATAAGCTAAATGCTGAGCTACAATTAAATACTGCACTATGCTCTGCAATACGAGAATATGCCCTCCTTGATGGATACACCAAAATGAAAAGAACTTAAGTTGTCTGATTTTTTTTTTTTTTTTTTGGGAAACTAACTAAAGTTGTCTGATTGATATATGTTCTTGATGCATTTTTTTCTCTGAACATAAATCGAAATAGGTCAAGAAGAAATAGGTGATGAACAGAGAAACGCGAAAGGTCAAGAAGAAATAGGTGATGAGCAGAGAAACACGAAAGATCAAGGCAGGCGGAAGAACACAGAAACAAAGAGGAAGAAAAAGGAAAAAATAGGTGATGAGCATCCAGACACCGTCAAAAAATTGGGTATGTCTGGATTGAGCTATGGATTTCCATTGGGTATGTCAAGCAAAGAGCTCCCCAGTAAGTCTATAAGCTGAATGCTGAGCTACAATTAAATACTGCACTATGCTCTGCAATACGAGAATATGCCCTCCTTGATGGATACACCAAAACGAAAAGAACTTAAGTTGTCTGATTTTTTTTTTTTTGGGAAACTAACTAAAGTTGTCTGGTTGATATATGTTCTTGATGCATTTTTTTCTCTGAACATAAATCGAAATAGGTCAAGAAGAAATAGGTGATGAGCATCAAGACAGCGAAGAGCTCCCCAGTAAGTCTATAAGCTCAATGTTGAGCTACAATTAAATACTGCACTATGCTCTGCAATACAAGAATATGCCCTCCTTGATGGATACACCAAAACGAAAAGAACTCAAGTTGTCTGATTTTTTTTTTTTTTTTTGGTAACTAACTAAAGTTGTCTGATTGATATATGTTCTTGGTGCATTTTTTTCTCTGAACATAAATCGAAATAGGTCAAGAAGAAATAGGTGATGAGCAGAGAAACACGAAAGATCAAGGCAGGCGGAAGAACACAAAAACAAAGAGGAAGAAAAAAGAAAAAATAGGTGATGAGCATCCAGACACTGTCAAAAAACTGGGTATGTCCGGATTGAGCTATGGATTTCCGTTGGGTATGTCAAGCGAAGAGCTCCCCAGTAAGTCTATAAGCTGAATGCTGAGCTACAATTAAATACTGCACTATGCTCTGCAATACGAGAATATGCCCTCCTTGATGGATACAACAAAACGAAAGGAACTAAAGTTGTCTGATTTTTTTTTTTTTTGGGAAACTAACTAAAGTTGTCTGATTGATATATGTTTTGATGCATTTTTTTCTCTGAACATAAATCGAAATAGGTCAAGAAGAAATAGGTGATGAGCAGAGAAACACGAAAGATCAAGGTAGGAGGAAGAACACAGAAACAAAGAGGAAGAAAAAGGAAAAAATAGGTAATGAGCATCCAGACACCGTCAAAAAATTGGGTATGTCCGGATTGAGCTATGGATTTCCGTTTGGTATGTCAAGCGAAGAGCTCCCCAGTAAGTCTATAAGCTGAATATTGAGCTACAATTAAATACTGCACTATGCTTTGCAATACGAGAATATGTCCTCCTTGATGGATACACCAAAACGAAAAGAACTAAAGTTGTCTGATTTTTTTTTCTTTTTTTTTTTGGAAACTAACTAAAGTTGTCTGATTGATATATGTTCTTGATGCATTTTTTTCTCTGAACATAAATCGAAATAGGTCAAGAAGAAATAGGTGATGAGCATCAAGACAGCGAAGAGCTCCCCAGTAAGTCTATAAGCTGAATGCTGAGCTACAATTAAATACTGCACTATGCTCTGCAATACGAGAATATGCCCTCCTTGATGGATACACCAAAACGAAAAGAACTAAAGTTGTCTGATTGATATATGTTCTTGGTGCATTTTTTTCTCTGAACATAAATCGAAATAGGTCAAGAAGAAATAGGTGATGAGCAGAGAAACACGAAAGATCAAGGCAGGCGGAAGAACACAGAAACAAAGAGGAAGAAAAAGGAAAAAATAGGTGATGAGCATCCAGACGCCGTCAAAAAATTGGGTATGTCCGGATTGAGCTATGGATTTCCATTGGGTATGTCAAGCGAAGAGCTCCCCAGTAAGTCTATAAGCTGAATGCTGAGCTACAATTAAATACTGCACTATACTATGCAATACGAGAAGAAGCCCTCCTTGATGGATATACCAAAACGAAAAGAACTAAAGTTGTCTGAGTTTTTTTTTTTTTTTTTTGGGGAAACTAACTAAAGTTGTTTGATTGGTATATGTTCTTGATGCATTTTTTTCTCTGAACATAAATCGAAATAGGTCAAGAAGAAATAGGTGATGAGCATCAAGACAGCGAAGAGCTCCCTAGTAAGTCTATAAGCTAAATGCTGAGCTACAATTAAATACTGCACTATGCTCTGCAATACGAGAATATGCCCTCCTTGATGGATACACCAAAACGAAAAGAACTAAAGTTGTCTGATTTTTTTTTTTTTTTTGGAAAACTGACTAAAGTTGTCTGATTGATATATGTTCTTGATGCATTTTTTTTCTCTGAACATAAATCTAAATAGGTCAAGAAGAAATAGGTGATGAGCATCAGGACAGCGAAGAGCTCCCCAGTAAGTCTATAAGCTGAATGCTGAGCTACAATTAAATACTGCACTATGCTCTGCAATACGAGAATATGCCCTCCTTGATGGATACACCAAAATGAAAAGAACTAAAGTTGTCTGAATTTTTTTTTTTTTTTTGGGAAACTAACTTAAGTTGTCTGATTGATATATGTTCTTGATGCATTTTTTTCTCTGAACATAAATCGAAATAGGTCAAGAAGAAATAGGTGATGAGCAGAGAAACGCGAAAGGTCAAGAAGAAATAGGTGATGAGCAGAGAAACACGAAAGATCAAGGCAGGCGGAAGAACACAGAAACAAAGAGGAAGAAAAAGGGAAAAATAGGTGATGAGCATCCAGACACCGTCAAAAAATTGGGTATGTCTGGATTGAGCTGTGGATTTCCGTTGGGTATGTCAAGCAAAGAGCTCCCCAGTAAGTCTATAAGTTGAATGCTGAGCTACAATTAAATACTGCACTATGCTCTGCAATACGAGAATATGCCCTCCTTGATGGATACACCAAAACGAGAAGAACTTAAGTTGTCTGATTTTTTTTTTTTTTTTTTTTTTTGGGAAACTAACTAAAGTTGTCTGATTGATATATGTTCTTGATGCATTTTTTTCTCTGAACATAAATCGAAATAGGTCAAGAAGAAATAGGTGATGAGCATCAAGACAGCGAAGAGCTCCCCGGTAAGTCTATAAGCTGAATGCTAAGCTACAATTAAATACTGCACTATGCTCTGCAATACGAGAATATGCCCTCCTTGATGGATACACCAGAACTAAAAGAACTAAAGTTGTTTGATCTTTTTTTTTTTTTTTTTTGGAAAACTAACTAAAGTTGTCTGATTGATATATGTTCTTGATGCATTTTTTTCTCCGAACATATATCGAAATAGGTCAAGAAGAAATAGGTGATGAGCATCAAGACAGCGAAGAGCTCCCCTAGTAAGTCTATAAGCTGAATGTTGAGCTACAATTAAATACTGCACTATGCTCTGCAATACGAGAATATGCCCTCCTTGATCGATATACCACAACGAAAAGATCTAAAGTTGTCTGATATTTTTTTTTTTTTGGGAAACTAACTAAAGTTGTCTGATTGATATATGTTCTTGATGCATTTTTTTCTCCGAACATAAATCGAAATAGGTCAAGAAGAAATAGGTGATGAGCATCAAGACATCGAAGAGCTCCCCAGTAAGTCTATAAGCTGAATGCTGAGCTACAATTAAATACTGCACTATGCTATGCAATACGAGAATATGCCCTGCTTGATGTATACACCAAAACGAAAAGAACTAAAGTTGTCTGTTTTTTTTTTTTTTGGGAAACTAACTAAAGTTGTCTGATTGATATATGTTCTTGATGCATTTTTTTCTCTGAACATAAATCGAAATAGGTCAAGAAGAAATAAGTGATGAGCAGAGAAACACGAAAGGTCAAGAAGAAATAGGTGATGAGCAGAGAAACACGAAAGATCAAGGCAGACGGAAGAACACAGAAACAAGGAGGAAGAAAAAGGAAAAAATAGGTGATGAGCATCCAGACACCGTCAAAGAATTAATAAATGCTACCGAAAATTTTAGCGACAAAAAAAAACTTGGCCATTCTGAGACATTTTTTATGGTAAACTTCTGTACTTGTATACATTCTATAATTTTGGTAATTTTTGTTTTTTATTCTATAACTTCTGTGTGGATGAAGGCACAACTGCCAAGTCATACTGTGGCCGTCAAGAAACTAGATTCCGCTCATTTTAAGGGAAAAATCGATAAACTGAAAGAGGAAATTGGCATCATAGAGTCATTGCAACACAACAATATCCTTAAACTGTTGCATGCTTATATTGGAAAAGACCTCCAATTTCTTGTTTACGAATACATGGAAAATAAATCCCTTGAAGACATCTTATTTGGTAACGTATTTTCTACTTCTTGTTTACTTGTACTGTGATGTTTATATTCTTTTTAAAACTATCATGAAAGACGAATACAACATATAACGTATCGAAGTGTATGCAACTGCAGGCTCGAGTACTTCTAGCACAGTCGAGCTTGATTGGAATACAAGGGTTAACATTTGCTTGGCAATAGCACAGGGTTTGCAATATCTACATGAGACAGTACAGATTGTTCATACGAATATAAAATCCGCTAATATTCTTCTTAATGAAAAACTTGAGGCCAAGATATCGGACTTTGGATTTGCAAATCTTTATTACGAAGAAGATAAAGTTATGGCCATCGCAAGAGAAACAAAGAAGTAAACACTCTAGTAATTCACCTGTTTTATATGAGGCAATTTTAAGTCTGTGTAAAAGTACATGATAATTTCTTATGCTACCTACAGAGGCTACACGGCGCCAGAGTATTTGCAAACGGATGATTTAGATAGCAAACTGGATGTTTTCAGCTTTGGGGTGGTCGTACTTGAAATTGTTAGTGGGAAGAGAAACGTACGTGACCAATCAAAGAAGGAAAGTGAGGTTCTTTTAGACAGGGTAAGCAAGAATGACAAGATTGAGCTTTTATGCTTTCTTCTCTATATTTGATTATGCATTTTTAGGTATGATTACGTTTAAAGCTTGATGCTAACTATCGATCCTGTATATGCGCAGGCTTATAAAGCAAATAGAAACGGAAATTTGAAGAGCTTGGTTGATAAGAATTTGTCTACATATGATGAAACAGAAGCCCTCATCATCTTGAAATTAGCATTGGAGTGCACCGCGATGGGTGCTAGTGTCAGACCTGAAATGTCTGGAGTTGTGAGTGTTCTTCTTGGCGAAAAAAGCATTGACGAGGTTTGTCCACCTGCCAAGCCCACTGGCGACGTCAATGTTGTTGGTTCCACCACTTCGGGGAAGTTGACTTCAGTAGCATCAACTTCGTCTCATTCAACCTAAGGCGCACATGATCATCGGAAAGTATTTCCAGATTGACTAAAAGTTTCATGTGATTAGCATTAAGCGTTATTGAATTGCTACCTTTACTAGTGTGCTTTAATCTTTTCTGTGGTTTCTGTACTTCGCATCCTTTTGAACTTTGTGAACCTTTCTTCCAGCAGAATGTCATATCAAAACTTGGAAATTTGTTACAAATGCAGAGTTATTTCATTCACAAGTTATGACTCCACGGACCTTTTCTTCTCCCGTTAAAAACTTTAACTAGGCAGCTTTGTGCATAATGTACAAATATCATCTTTTGCACATATTCCGTACTGTTACAACAATCAACAATCTTCTCTTATAAGTCGAAAGCAACCAAAAAAATTATATAATTACAATCTTGTACGTGTTCTTTTGCACAGATTCCTTGTTGGTGCAACAATAAACAATCTTCCTTATCCGTGAAAAAGAAAACTTTGGGTTTCTGTTAATAAAAAAAAAGGTATATTCTTGTTTTTGTTATAAGGAAACGATAGCCGAGATATATTCATGATAAAAGGTCTTTACAAAGCCAATCAAGGCAAAGGAGGTCTTTACAAAGCCAATCAAGGCAACGGAGTGTCCTCAAGGAGAACATCCAACAGAAACCAACCATGCGAGGCGATGAGCAGCTTCATTGGCCTGGCGATGAGAATGGGTAAATGAAGCTTCAGTGATTGTTGGGAGAAGATTCCTTGATATCCTCTATAATCTGCCCGATATGGGAAAGATTAGTAGAGGAGTCCCGAAGAGCCTCCAAAATCAGAAGCTCCATCAGATTCGAAAATAACATTATCTAATCCCCTTGCTCTCGCCCAAACCAGAGCGGAACGAAAGGCCCCAGCTTCTGCCTGAATGGGAGAAAAAATATCAGGACAGTTTCCAGCTTTGGCAGCCACAAAGATGCCGGAATGTCCCTGATAATAAGAGCGAACCTGCCGAGCTTAAGATCAGAGTTCCAAGATCCATCAATGTTTGCTTTGATGGAGCCCGGAGGGGGCACTGACCATTTGAGAATGCGCTGTTGAGTAGGAATTTGCTTGTGCCGTGCTTTCCTAGAACGAACAAATTCCAGACGCAAAGACAAACATCGGGTCACGATAACATCAGGTTTGTCACAAGAACAGCCCCGAGTCTCTGATTTCGAGCGCCCCATAAGGCCCAAAGTATCACGAGAACCAGGTCAAAGGACTCTAAGGGGCATGAGTTTGCCAAAGACTCGATCCAATCCAGAGGGAGTTAGGGTGGAGACCTCGGAGTGGTAAACCCAAGGGAGAAGAGAGCCACGCACATTTGGTGAAAGGACAATATCTCGCATAAGGTGGATGACCGACTCATTATCCCCATTGCACAGCACACATGAAGAGTCCATAGTAAGATGGCGATAGGTAAGAATTGAGCATGTAGGAATAAAATTTTCAGAGGCGCCACACACATATCTTCACTTTTGGGGAAAAGCTTGGGCCAGATTTTAAGGATGAGGATTGTCTGCCCTCCCTTTTCCATCCCCTTCCCATCCCCTCTTCTTTGTGTGGTCACGTTTAAACCACTTTAATATTTTATATTATTTTATATTTTTATTTTATTATCTTTATAAAAAAAAAATTAATATAAAATATTGACGTGGTTTAACCGTGACCGCACATCACTGGAGAGGATGGGAAGGGGATGGGAAAGGGAGGGCAGAGAATCCTCATCCAGATTTTAATTAGCCCATCTAAGGGAGAGATTTTTCAGTGTGACTGGTAATCAAAATTGTACATCATGTGTCATTATACAAATAGTAAGATATGTGTGCTAAAAAGTTAATATCTTAAAAAATAAAGTTTTCCACCACTACTATTAAAATATGTGGTGTGCCATTTGTGTATCCGTCACAACTAAAAATTTCTCCACCTAAGAAAGAAGATGCGGTGCCGCCATTATGTTGGTGGATCCATTCCCAAGCCAAATGGTAGGCAAGAGACCAATTTTTTTTTTAAAGGAAACTGATGAAAAATGTTTGAAAATTTTGAGTTTTAATTAAAAGGATAAAAATGTGTTGTAAATGAACAGTGCTAGGAATGACTTTTTAAAGTAAAATTGTCATTTTTCGTTAAAATGAACAGTATCGAGAGTGTTTCGTTAAAACTCTTTTTTTTTTTTCAAAGTGCCACACCAGAGAGTCCGACGAGGATCGTATGCTGATCGGGATGGAACGAATCGAGATCACTTCCTCAGTGGAGAAGAGAGAATTGAGTAGGTCACCTTTCCAACTGAGATTGCACTGATCAATGAGCTCACTCATCGATTGAATGTTGCAATCATGAGGCTTGGGGGAGAAAGGCTTGAAAGTTGAGGGTCTGGGGAAGAGCCCGATCCCACCTGCCATCTAAGACCCAAGAATAGCACACTGCGGGCCGAGCAAATACTCTTCCAACAAAAGGAAGCATTGCTATTAACTTGGGCTCCATGAAAGAAGAGTGGGAAGTATTCAGCTTTTAGCACCGTGGAAACTAGAGAGTGAGGCTCAGAAATCAAGCACCAACCTTGTGCAGCAAGCATACCCAAGTTGAAAGCCAATAGGTCCCAAAACCCAAGGCCACCCACAGTTTTTGGATCACATAGCTTGGTCCAAGAGCACCAGTGAATTCTTCTCTCCCCCTTACTGCCATTCCACCAGTAGGACGCAATAAGCTTGTTCAAATCCTGGCAAAAATATCGGAAAGAGGAAGCAACCCATGATCTCTCTTTGATGTATCCAAAACAGGCCCTACGATTTCTACCCAGAAGGGGGGGCATCCCCAAGTATCGTTCATGTCGATCAACACATTTAACCCCCCAGTAACTGGATGAGGCAGTCCCTAAGGGGGGCTTCACATTATACATATACTAAAACCCAGTTTTTATGGCACTGTTTTTCACTGTTCGTGAACAGTGAAAGAACGATTATGCCCTCAGCTTTTCTTGGCTTTTGCCGTGCTTCTTCCTATGTGTGCAGTGAATTCCCGATTCTACCCATCCAACCCACGCGTCATGCATCCTTTCTTTCTCTCCTCCGATTGATTTGTTTCACTTCACCTTTTGGCTCTCAATTTTCTGGTTTCCTCATCTGGGTTTTCCTCCGCCTTCATCTTTGCGCCCTGTTTTCTATCAATTTCTTCCTTTTGGTTTCATAAAATTATCTCCGGCCAGACATTATCTTTGATTTTTGGAATAGTTGTTGGCTGTTCTTCTCTGTTTTTGGGTGCGAACCGTATCGATTTCGACTTTTTCCCCGTTTTGTTAACTGGTACGTATTAAGGAGATTGATTTCTATATTTTTTAGTTTTGGTTTACAGTTTGATTTAATTTTTTGGTTGTCTTGCCCATAGATTTGTTCTTCTCTGTTCTCCTCGCTGACTCTGCTCTCTCGGTCTCACTCGCTCTCAGACTGGATAGTTTTTCGGTGAGTTTTTCAAATCTTGCATCTGGGAGTTTTTTTTTAACCAAATCTATCGATTTTGTTTTGTTCAATAAGTGTTAAAAATTGAATAGTTTTTTGGGTAAATTTTTTAATTAGATTGTGTTTGGGAACTTTGATTTAATGAGAGGTGGGGAATTTTCTGGGGTGAAATTTTAATTAGATTATGTTTTTGAGTATGAGAATTTTCTAGCATGCTTATCCAAGCATGCAATTTTTGTAATAGACTTGGGAAGGAAATCAGTTTGGAGGGTGTAATTAGATTATGCTATGGGTTCCAACGAAGGATTGGATTGGGTTTGGGAGTTTTGAGGGTGAGAGAAAAACGGAAGAGAATGGCTGGAAGAGAGATTTATGGTTGGGGGTAAGAAGACAGAGGAACAAAGATTTATGGGTTCTGAAACCCTATTTTTTCACTTTTCACTTTTCACTTTTCTCATCTTTCTCTAGCTTTGGCAATCAGAGATTTGATATGACTGCAGTACAAGAACAAACCATGGAGGAAATTAACCCCACCAAGAATTCATTGAAAAGATCTCAAAGCTTAGAGAATGTAAGCATATTTTTCTTACCCTTTAGTAAAAAAAATATTTACTTGACTATAGAATGTTATTATTTCTTACAAAAAAATAAAAATGAGGCAGGAGTTAGTTTATGTGAGCATTGTCTGATGATAAATTCAATGTAGATTTTTGGTATGGCAGAGAAGAAGATGAAATATAGTGTTGAGTGGTTCAACAAGTAAGTTTTCTGCACGGCATCTTTAATCTGTTATATGCCTATGTTTACACTTCTTTTTAATTATTCACTTATACATCATCAACATGGTTAAAAGTTATAATACTATACTGATATTGATTTCATATACAGCTTTCATTTGATCCCAGAGGGAATAGTGGAGTTCGTTTTGGTGGATTGGAGTTTAACAACTTAATGGTATATGATTAATAGGTATACATTTTAAATTCGACCAGGTGCATAGACTTGAATTGCAAGTTTACACTAACACTGTAATTTATAATTGCACCACAGAGTACCACTGTAATTATGAATGTTGTTAAGTTAATGAAATGATTAATGGATTTTGTAAAAAAAAAAATTTATATGTTTCCCAGAGACAGAGAATGTGCAACAAGCTAGGAAAAGAAATTTGTATGCATTGTTTGTTAATTTGATTATGCTAAATATTAATTTTATTGTAATTGTTTGCTTTGTAGTTTTGGTTTTTGGAATTCTGATGTTTGGTGGTTATTTCGTGTTTCAGTTCAAGCATTTGCTGATGACTGGTTTGTTACTTTGATCACTGGTAGATTTCAGCGCCCTCCCCTCACTCTCTTGATCATATATTGGTCCTTCTTTCAAGGTAGTCAATTTTTATGACCTTATTTCTTGAATCTCATTTAATAAGTATTTAAATGCAACTTCAAAGCTTATGTTGATTTTAGGAACTCTAATTCACTGGCCACTAAATATTCATTACAAAAACCTGTTATAAGTGCATACTTACAACAATTTAATTCGACTGAACAGTTAACCACCTATGTTGATCAATTGATATGAAAAAAGTTTCAGTAAATATTATTTTCAAATAGAAGGAATTTCTAGAAAATTCTTCTTCAGCTAGGTTTAGAAACTAACATTTGTAACATTATTTCTGTGAGGGTCAGTGTAAAATCCTTAATAATGAAACTAATGCCATTTGACTTTGCTTACACTTATTCAAGTGATGTAATCACCGATAGTCTTCTCTGTTTATAACGAATCAGCTCACCTCTTCAGACCTTCACTGGCATATTTGACATTGAAATCTCCGATCTTTGGATTCCTTCTTCAAAATGTTACTTTTCCGTAAGTACTTCCTACTTTAAACTTTTCATATTTTGTAAACTTCTTTTGCGCGATATCAATATTTGCAAAATCTAGAGTTGCAGAAACCCCATTTTTATACGTGTTATCATTTTTGTGACCATTTGATATTTTCTGCTACATAAACCTTATCAATATTTGCAAAATCTAGAGTCGCAGAAACCCCATTTTTAATGAATATTATTTTTAGCTGATAATTAGTTGATGATTAATATATTCTATTTCACCAAATACTTTGATTATTCATTAGCAAAAAGTATAGGGTTAACTATTTAATGAATAGAAATCTGATGGTGGATTGCATTTCCTGAGTTAAAAATATTGTGAATCCATTATTCAATACACTGAATAATCATAATGTTTTGGCCACTTATCTTGAATTATGTTCAAATTGAAGAAGTCACATGTTTCTTAAATGGAAACCTGTGTTCTTTGAATTTGGCTTTTACAATTGAAGTCAAATTGAGTCTGGCTTGAACTACATTTGTAAATCCCGTATTCTGCAACTTACCTTACACATTGTGACCTGCATTTGTAACTGTTTACGGGTCTATACTTTAGAGATAGTGTAAATCATTTTACTTTTTGTAGTACATGTGACTGTGATCTTCAATATTTGATATTTTTATCCCCGTTGAATGCCCTTTTCAAGTGAAGAATCTTCATCTTCATGTACTTTTAAAGAATTGATAAAGCAGAAAGCTTTAGAGAGAACTAGAAAGCTTCAGGCAATAATCGTGAATATATTTTGGGTTATTCTTCTTTTCATAAGCTCGAAGTGCAAATGGTACTTGAAATGCAGTGTTTATTTTGTGGTTCAAAATTTTCCTGAAAGGTATTAAGATAGCTTCTTTAGTTAAATTTTCCTTCCTTTTTGGTTATGGTGGGAATAATACCGATAAAAGAAATTGCATCTTTCAAAGGAAAAAACACATCGGTGCACACTTGGAAATAGCTGGAGTTATTGGCAAACCTCACTTTGTATATAAATGCTTTACAATTCCTGGAAAACCACTTGACTTTTGAAAATGATAATAGCAAATATGATGTATTGGGACTAATATTTTATTAACATGCTTCTGGCGGTATTGGAGTTATGCCAGGATGGGTAGTTTGGGTTGACGGTTGTGCTCATTACATTTGTGTTACGATTCTTATAAATAACATCTTATTTCGTGGATGAATTTATTTCTACTCTTCATTTAGGTATTGAAGCTGATGCAACTCTAAACTTAACATCTTCATAGACTAGAAGTAGATATCTGTTTTTTATTCTCCACACTTCTATCTAACTTTATGAGTGATAGTTTAGTTATTTTCTTATTACTTTCTTCAGGTTACATACATATGGTTTATACAAAGTAAGAGTTTTTGGTGATGGGAATTATCAGGTATCTTCATAATGAGAATACAAAGTAATAGGTTTGTCATTTTTTTATTTATATTAATTTCTTATTGTTTTGCATATTAATAATTATGCGACTGATTATATTTATTGTGTTACTGTGTAGTGTTGCAAGGTAAAAATTCTGTTATGAGTTCTTCAACTGATTTGGGGCAGGTAATATGAACTTTTATCTAAAGTTTATTTGTTTTGTTTCTCGATGCTTAATGTCATCCGGAAACAAATAGTGTTTATCATCACCAAGTGGTACAAAAAGTATTTTAAATTGTTTTCTAACCAATCTATTCCTAAGTTTTCCAATGCGTTTCTTATTTTATTGTCCTTTTTTTTTGCAAGAAACCAAAGTCTTCCCTTGCTCGAGAGTTAATGTGTGCTCAAAGAGTTAATTTGTTTTGTTTGATCATTTTGTTATAATATTCTATGTGGTTGCAAGTTTGAAAAAAAGGAGGATAGGTCTTTTTGTTTGCTAAGAAAAAGGCGAAATATAGGGAGACAAGTCTGTTATATGAACAAATTAGCATGGTTCCTCCTAATGCTATATAAGTTAGGTTACTGATTTGTTCATCCTAATGCTATATAAGTTAGGTTACTGATTTGTTTTCTCATTTCTTCTTTGGTGATTCGTATTTTTAGTGATTTTAAGAATGAGTAATAAGTTTTTGTCAAGAGTTAATGTGTTTAGTTTCATTTTTTCTTATTTCTGTTCTATATGGTTTTGTATCATGTGATTGGAGTGTCACGTGATTAGAGGTTCTAAACGAGAAACATGACTTTTTTTTATTTGGTTAGAGGAGAGGGGAGGAAGTTCGGTTCAAATCTGGTTTTTCCGATGCCTTTGGAAGAAATTATATCACTGTTGCTATTACAGGTGTCCAGTTTGCAGAAATGACAAGGTATGCTACAATCTATGCTTCTTTGGTAGATTTGATTCAAATTGGTAGATTTCGATAAGAAACAAACTTTTATCTTTTCTTTTAGTTAAAGACATTTAGGACATCAATTTGTAAAAGATATGAATATTAACAATGGTGATAGAACCGCCAATCTATATAGTTGTAAATAGTATTGCATATCGTGTGTATTTGTAACTTTCTACATGTTTTATACAGTTTTAAACCCCGCAGCATCGCGCGGGCACCATTGCTAGTTCTTACTAAAACATACCTCACTCTTATGTAAGAATAGGAGACCCAAGATACGCACACCATTAATAGCCTGACAATTTGGTAACAGAGCCTAACCCTGACCGCGTGTGTGCCGACGAGGACGTCGGGCCCCTAAGGGGGGTGAATTGTGAGATCCCACATCACCCAGGGGATTGGATCTTGTGAGCCTTATATGTATATTCTCATCTCTACCTAGCACGAGGTCTTTTCGGAGCTCACTGGCTTCGGGTTTCGTTAGAATTCCGAAATTAAGCGAGTTCGCACGAGAGCAATCCCAGGATAGGTGACCTACTGGGAAGTTCTCGTGCTACGGCGGAGTGAAGTCCGGGATGTGACACTTCTGGTCAGCCATCGGGAGTCGTACACATCAGCGACCCCATTTGAAAGAGATCGGGAACTTTGCAGTGACCGAAACCAAAGGCCATAACAAGTTGGTGTTTGTGAACGTTGAAGTTGGCGAGTTCGTAGCGGAGGACGGCATCAAATATCTGCTTGTCATTTCTGCCAGGAATGAGATGGTGGCTAATCCTGCCGCCACCTCTGCCGTCGGTTATTATCACGCATTTGTGTCGGAGAAGTCTTGGGAGCAT
The DNA here is from genome assembly GCA_036320875.1 of Cotoneaster glaucophyllus. Taxonomy (NCBI): domain Eukaryota; kingdom Viridiplantae; phylum Streptophyta; class Magnoliopsida; order Rosales; family Rosaceae; genus Cotoneaster; species Cotoneaster glaucophyllus. The sequence continues at coordinate 702,796 of CM070059.1, read as the reverse complement.
TTTAAGCAATTGCTCATTTTTGCATCAATTGGCAGAATTTAACTAATTTTCAGGACAACGATCATTTCATATTTTAATGCGTTGTTTTATGCATTAGTGAACTCTGGATTGCTTGAAGTTTATCATCTTTCACCATATAATAAAGAAACTGAAGAAATAGCTGATGTCTAATTCTTAATTGTTCATTTTCATTTGTGGGTTTGGTTATTAGAATGTCATCTTTCTAAGAATTGTAGTCGTAGACATAGGATATATATAAATATACATATGTGTGTGTGCGCGCTCGCCAAATGAAAGATTTTTGTATATTAACTATGATAATTCTTCAAGATTGAGGAAGATTAATGTAGAAATATTATAATATATACATATATACATATATATATATATATATAGAGAGCGAGAGAGAGAGAGAGAGAGAGAGAGAGAACCTAATGAGTACTTGGCCCATATTAAAAACTTAAAGACTTGAGTTGTTATTAAATGACGAATTTGAATTTAGTTATTATGTGGCTAAAGTGAAACATAAAAGATATATATTACGGCTGAACATGAATGTTATGCATGTGCATGCATACCTGAATATATGGGTTCGGGCTTTAGGTCGCAAAGCATCAACGAGTTCAGTTGGAGCTTGGAGTGGGGAGAGAAGGAATGACATGTGAATGCCGTTGCCAAGCTACATAACACTTTAAAGTAAGTCATGCTATACTGTTCATCAACCTCAGCAAGTCAACTTCCAAATTAAACTTATTGTTGGCTTGGAGTTCGACACAACCATATCCCACCAAAGTACATCGTCCATCGTCGCTCTCACACCCAACTTCACATTCCTAAGCGTCATACCCAAGATTTACTATCATTGTTTCATAGGCTAACTCCATTTTATATATAAATTCTAAATTGTTTATTGATTACGTAAAAGAAGAGAAATATTTTATTATGAAGGTAGCATCAATACATCACGTATCATAATCAAGTGCACGATAAAATAATTAAGTGTTTGATACAGATTTGTTCTTACTAAGCCTATTGGATTTCACCTTATCTTCCAAAATTCAAAATTTGCAACTTTACATTTGAAATTTGATTTTAGCTTCACTTTTGTCATTTTCCATCAAATCCATTAAGAAATCTGTTAATACTCCACTTAATTGCTGATGTGCCCATTCATAAATGAGAATATTTTTGTTCACCATCCTAAAGTGATGGTAATGCTCACTATCTTATTCATCACCGTTGTATGAGTTTAAATTTGAAAATTTGTGTAGTGAGTAAACATAAATCTCAAAATTTAAACTCATTCAATGATAATAGATAGGTTGATGAGCATTACTACCACTTGAGGGTGATGAGCAAAATGCACCCTTGATAAATTATACTTTTCTCCTTTTTTGTGCACATGCTCTCAACTAAGGAATTTTTCAGTGTACCAGAAACACAGTTCAATACATTAAATGCTATATTAAAAATGATTGAATACTTGAAAAAAAAAAAATTAACTACTTGTATTATGTGTTCCGTACATACATAAAAATTTCTCTTAACTGAACGCCTCTCCACTAATCTATTTATCCAGATTTCAGAGAGCAACTACCAACCTTCGGAAAACAAAATAACTATAAAAAATATGAAAATAATATTTTTTTTTTTTTCAAGGAACCAACGATATTATATTTAAGGAAAACTAATAAAAAGTTCAAAAAAACTTCTCTTTTAACGAAAAGCTCTTTTTAAAGGTATAGTGAATAGTGTCAGGTAAAGGTGAAAATGTGATTTTTCGTTAAAAGTGAATAGTACGAGGAGTGTTTCGTTAAAACTCCCTATTATTTATGGGAGATTTCAATAAAATAATTTTTAAAAATAACTATTATATAAATTTTAACTATGTATTTCCAGTAATAAAAAGGATTTATGGATTCATCGGGCGTGGAGTAAGGCTAAATTGGGTCGAAGAGTAAATTAGGCAAAGGGAAAAACACAATTAGGAACCGCCAGAAGTAACCTACGAGTCCACGACTGACGAACAACAATTGGAATCTGTACGTCCAACCAAGGTGGGGAGCCAGCGGAGAGCCTCCTCCGGCCTTCTTCTGACGGCGCCGAGGCTCTCTCCTCAGCCACCGCCGCAACCGCCGCAACGGCCGCAGCAGCATCAGGATATACGACCCCATCGCAGCCAAAGCGCCAACAGCAACAAGATGAAGGGATTATTCAATTCCAAGCCCCGAACCCCCGCCGACATCGTCCGTCAGACCCGGGATTTACTCGTCTATGTCCAGCGCGCTCCCGATTCTCGCGAAAGCAAACGCGAGGAAAAGGTATCTATTTTCCATTTATTCAAAAAATCGATCCAATTCAATACGATCTGATTGAAATTTTCATCCGGTTCTCCCTCGTTTCTGTATTCTATTCTGTGAAAACTTGGGAAATTGGGATTGTTCATGTTTTTTTTTATGACCAAAGTTGATTTGGGATTGGTTGATGATCAAAGTTTATATTTTCAAAGTTCTTTTTTTCAGCAACCAGGTTAAGGAATTTATTCATTCGGATTTCATTGAAAATTGACGATTTTGAATTTTGAAATAGTTAAAATTGGTTTGTGAATTTCTTCTGTTTGAATTAGTTTGTTCAAATGCAAAATTTTTTTGTTGATCCTAGTTACTTCTTGGACATTGTTTGTGTATGTGTTGAGCATTGAAGCTTATTTGTGTATGGATTTTGTGAATGAGCAGATGTCAGAGCTATGTAAAAACATAAGGGAGCTGAAGTCGATTCCATGAGTTTTTTAAAGAGAACACACTTCGACTTCTTATAACATGTTTTCCGAAATTGAACTTGGAGGTGAACATTCAATGCTTTTGTTCTTTCAACTTAAATTGTTTTGCCTACATTCTCCATTATCCATTGTGGGTTTACGTTGTACAGGCTCGAAAAGATGCCACTCAAGTTGTTGCAAATTTGCAAAGGCAACAAGTTCAGTCCAAGTTGATTGCATCTGATTACTTGGAAGCGAACATTGATTTGATGGATGTTTTGATCCAAGGGTAAGCCACTATGCCATGTACTTTGCATACTTGGTCTCTTATGTTGCAGTGTTTCTTTTTGGTTATTACACTCTATTGGCAATTATGCTTTGAGCATTTTCCAAATATTTCAATCATGGACTCTCAAAATTTAATTTAGAGATACACGAGTGTGCTCATAGTATCTTCTTCTTATGTAATGAGTGCATTTATAAGTTCATTTCCATTTTTTTTTTTCAGTCAAAGATCTAGTTTGGAGATTAAGTGGTTGACAAAAGATGCTTTCACAAACATGCTGATTAATTAGATTTTTTTAATGCTTTGGGGTTCTCAGTTACATTTTTTTCATAATTTTTTTGCAGCTCACTAGGTTGAAAACACAGCAATTATTATGTATACAAAAGCCTTGCTTGTATGCAAAACTAGATAGAAAAGCCTTACTTCTTTGTATACAAAACCGAATATAAAAGCACCATTTCCTCGCATTATATAGCCGAGTCATTTCCTTAATCCAATCCAACATCAATAACATGGGTCATCATCCAATCTCCGATGACCCCAAAACCCCACTTCTTCCGCTCCACGATCAAATCCAACAGTCGCAGAGCCTCCATTCATCCTTCAAATCCATTCTAACACTCAAGAACTTCTTCATCCTCCTCGGACCTCTTCTGTGCACCATCATATGCCTCTGTGTGAAGCTAGATGGCCTGGTGGCCAGCCGGAACATGTTGGCGGTGCTGGTGTGGGTGTTTGCTTGGTGGCTCACGGAGGCCGTGCCCATGCCAATTACCTCCATGTCCCCACTCCTTCTCTTCCCTCTTTTTGGAATGTCCTCTGCTGCTGATGTTGCTCAATCTTGAATGGATGATGTTATTGCCCTACTTCTTGGAAGCTTTATTTTGGCACTTGCTGTTGAGCATTATAACATCCACAGAAGATTGGCCCTTGAATGTGAGTTTCTTTAGCTACTATGTTTCTCTGCTAAGATGGATCACCTTAATGGTTATTTATGCTATGATTATTATGCTTAATGGTTATTTAAGTACAAGCGTACAGATACATGAGAAAAAGAAAGAAAGGGACCTAATGGCAAACATTTTACTTCTCTCTTCATTCACAATTTCCCTCAGTTATTTTTTATTCCTTGTTTGGTAGAAAGCTATTGCAGCCATATTTTTTTACATACGATAATTTTAAATTTGGTTTGCCCGGAAATTGATTGGATTTGAGAAATCTGTCATTTATTAGTCTGTTAGTTCACTAATTAATCCCATAGATATAAAATATCCTAGCGAAATTCTTAGTATTGAAAAGGTATATCCGGTTATTTTTTTCTTCCTAAATTAATGCACTTATGCCCAAGAATACAGAAATACAAGAGGAGCATCAATGACGTTTCCCTAATCCATGGTAAATGTCACGTTAGAAATGAAACATGAATTTGAATTCTCAAACACTTCATTCCAAAATCAACAAGAATCAAATGGATAGTCCTCCCTCCAATGACCCCAAAACCCCACTTCTCCCACTTGATGATCCAAATCCAACCCAAAAAGCTCACAAATCAAATTCCCTTCTTCACTGGAATCCATTCTAACATCCAAGAACTTGTCCATCCTCTTGGGGCCTTTTTTGAGCACCGTTATCTGCCTCTGTGTCAACTTAGATGCACTGTCGCTAGCCGGAATATGTTGGCAGTGCTTGCCTGGGTGTTTGCTTGGTGGCTCATGGAGGCCGTGCCGATGCCAATTACCTCTATGTCCCCTCTCTTCCTCTTCCCGCTCTTCGGAATTGCCTCTGCGGATGATGTTGCCCACTCTTACATGAACGATGTTACTCTTGATCTAACGGGCAATGTTTGGGCACAATGAAAAATCTTTCGATGATTGAATTATTATTAAAATATTAATTAACGTGTTTATACTAGGAACATATTTACAAATTTTTCATTTTTTTTCCCGAACACGGATAACCCTAGTGTTCTGCGGAGATCCCTTGAATCCGCCATTGCTGCTGCTGGGAATATGTGGGACCGCAGCATCCATCAGCATGTGGATGCACAACGTGGCAACTGTGGTGATGATGATGCCCGTAGCCACCGGCATTCTCCAGCGGTTTCCGACGGGTCCCGACCAAGATTGGCTTGTCATTGAAGATTATTGGGATTGCTGTGTTGTCCCTTTTGATGCCCACTCTTGGTAACATTCCTTTTCTCTTCATTATTTAGCTCACTTCAATTTTGATCTTCATTACATGGTGTTGTGTTCACAAGTAACTATTGTGTTTTGGCTATTGCAGGAGCTTATGTATTTAAGACAAGTGAACCAGTTCAATGACTTGAAAGTTCAGAAATGTTTCGATGTCTCGCAAAATTTCAGGGCATATGTGGATGACATGCTAATCGCTTGTCAAGACAAGTCTAGAGTTCAAGACTTGAAAAAGATGTTGAGCGAGGAGTTCGACATGAAGGATCTAGGAGCTGCACAAAAGATCCTTGGCATGCAAATTCAGAGAGATAGAATCGCTGGAAGGATCTGGATATCACAAGCCAAGTATATTCAGAAGGTTCTTGAGAAGTTTAACATGCAAGAAGCAAAGGTAGTTTCGACTCCTTTGGTGGCTCACTTCAGGTTAAGTGGGCAACAGTGTCCTAAGTCCGAGGAAGAGCAACAAGTAATGAAGAAGGGCATGATCATTAATGACATGCATTACGAAACTGTAAAAAACCGAAATTAATACTTTAACACAAAATTTATGCATTCAGTGGAAATCAAGAACAGATACATGATACTTGAAATAGAGGAATTTCTTAATCATAATTAAACCTAAAAGTGAAACAAATTGATGAACAACGTACTGCATAATCAAGTGATGGATTAAGCTCGAAGATAAATGCAATGAAATAAACGAATGTCGAAGAAATATAAAGCAAATTAGCAGTGAAAAAGAAGACCTAGCCATAGTTCCGAGTTGGAGAGCAAAGTATAAAGTGTGAGGGGGGTTACCATGGCTAAAATGGCGAGGAAAGAGAATAGGACAAAGAAAATGGCTGAGGTCGATTATGTGGAATACCTGGTCTCTGCTGGTTTGAATCCATAATTAAGCAACAAATCGCCCAAAAAAATCAAAAGACAACTCAAAAGACGTCCCAGTTTTAAGAACCCAGAAAAATAAAAATTCACATTCCAAAAACACATAATGGATTGTTCATATCAACATGGATGCTGTATTATGTATTAAAAAGGTAGCGGATTAATAAAAAAATAACCAAAAATGAGAATTATGGTTGTTTAATTGTACCTAAGGTGCGGTAGTTATTTGTTGGTGTTGTGGTTGCTGGTGTTAATCGGCCTTCGAGGGAGTCGAAGACCTTGAATTATAGAGGAATGTGGAAATTGGGATTAATATTCGATTTCTCTGTGTACTGGACAATTTAAAGATTTGAGGCTTCTTTTTTTTTTTTTCACTTATACAGTTCTACACACTTTCTAGCCCTAAATATTTCCGGGAAACATACGGAAAGTGAAAGCAAGAAAATTACACACAACAAAACTATTGAAATTTTAAAACCCACTTCCCAAATTAGGTTCTTTGACTAGCTAATGACCATATTGGATATAAATTATCATCCCAAACACAGCGATTGCTGAATTTTTTTTTCTGGACATTCTAATTAATCATTATTTAACTCAAGAACACAATTCATCCAACAATAATTAGTAGATAAAACAAAAGCAGCAACATAAAAATCATGAGGTTACCTGAATTCTGAGGGCTGAGGGAGATAGCTTAATGGCATCAGGTTCCATTTGCAGTCAAGAGTTGGAAACTGAATTCGAGACCCTTCTTGGTTCCTATTAACAATACATAACATGGTGGACCAAATTAAAAACAACTTCAAACCAAAAATTATAATCTGGTTTTTTCTAGTTCTTTAAGAATTCTCAGAACCCTGAACAAAGGCAAATGGGGGTCATATTCTCCTTACTCTGTCATCACAAAACAAAATTTGAAGTTGAAAACTTGCAATCTGTTATGTAACTTCAGTTCTGTTAGTGGTTGTTTGAATGTATTTATGGCATGTATTTCTTTCCTTTTTTTTTTCTTCACCGTTTTTCTCATATGAATTTACCCAAATAATATATTTTTGAGAAATCCATCCCCTTGCATGCCGCGTTCTTATATAATTTTTGTTTAGCTAATTTTGTGACCTTTATCTTAATAAAAGAATAACTGGTATTTTTTACTCAATCATGGTCATGAGTTTAAGTAGGAATCACTTCTTCGCCTTCAAATCAGGCTACAAATTCAAAATTTAAAACACAAACTTCAAATTAAACACAAAATTCATAATTCATAATGCAAAAACTCAAATTAAACACAAAATTAAGATTCTTTCATAGATATAAAGTTTAAGATTAAGAAAGAGAGTAAAGTTAAAAAATTTACCAAGGGGGTTTCGGAAGAGGCGCAGAGAGGAGAAGCTCGGCATATCAATGATGTGATGGTATCGAGAGCCATCGTTTCCCTTGTAGATGGGTGATTCGACCTCTTATGGATCTATACTGCTTCAATTTCTGCAAGGCGATTGACGACTTCGATCATGCTTCCTACGCTCGGCGAGACAGAGTTGGAGAAGCAAGATTCTGGTTTTGGTTGAGAGAATCAAACATGAATCAGAGAAGAGCATTGGATTGAGAATGGTGGAGGAGAGTTTCACTGCGAGAGAGAGAGGAGTTTGAGACAGGTGAACGCAGAGAAAGCAGAATAAAGCAGAAGAGTCGAGAAGCGGAAGTCGAAGCAGAAGGTGCAGCGATGATGGAAGCGTGGGCTAGGAGGGCAAACTCATCTTTTTCCTGTGTAAAATGATATCGAAGGAATTGAAGGGTATTTTCGCCCGTTCACTGTTAATAAACAGTGTTTTTTTTGTTGAGTTTTAGGAGGGTGTATTCAATTGAGATTTTAAGATATTTTAAGAAATTTTAATTCTTTTAATGAATCTAGGGCATTCAATCAAGATTTTAAGTAATTCTCTGAGATTCAAGTTGTATTCAATCAGGATTTTAAGATAGTTTATTAAAATCTTTATAAATCCGGGTGTATTCAATCAGGATTTTAAAGAAGTTTATAACATTCCAGATGTATTCAATTAGAAATTGATTTTAAAGAATTTGAAAAAGTTGAGGAATTTGAAGGAATTTGAGAGATTTCGTAGTGTATTTTAAGCATTCACAAATCCCAACTCTCCCCATGAGACTTCGACGGAATTGAATCAAAATTTTATATAGAATCTCTATAAATCAATTAAACTCCATAAAAATCCATGAATTTATAATTCCACTAAAGTCTCTCAAATTCCCAATTGAATACAACTCCCTTAGTATATGTATAATATAATGTGTGTATATATATAGAGAGATATGGCTATCCATACTTTGTGGCTGTGCTCGCGTAGCTAATCGAGGTAGGATGTTGCATCTGAAGAGGAGATACTCGGCTGTGGAGGAGGTATTGGATGGATGGGGGTTGCTGCAGCGAAGAGGGTTGCAATGGTTGCTTCTAGAGTTTGTAAATCGGTCTGTGTGTTTGGGCTGCACCAGTTGGTTGGCCTTCTTGTTCTTTGTGTCGTTTTGGCCCACTTTTTGCTTGTAAATGTGTTTGCTTTGGGCTTTTGTTGTATGTTTTGTTTGGTTTTGGTTGGTAATAAAAATTGCACTTTTACCAAAAAAAAAATTATATAAATAAGCACGGGGCGCTGATTATCTTTTGGGACTTTCTAAGATAGTTTGGTTTTATATTTCGATTTTTAAAAAAAAAAAAAAACAAACAATATGATTTATATTAAAATAGAGAGAATGAGTTTAATCTTACAAATGAGATAGTAATAATATGATTCAAATTCGTTTTTGACGAGAATCGAATCTAAGACTCATCACTTAAAAGTAAAAAAAAAAATTTACTATACCGTAATACTAAGTTATATATTTTGAGGTTTTAGAAGAGATTTTCATTTAGAAAATACAGACATTTTAATAGTTAGAAAATACAAAAATTTATAATCTAAAGATTAAAATATTTGAAATATCAAAGAACATAAGAACTTTTGGACTATGATTTTCTCTCCTCCTCTTTTCATCATCTCTTCTCACATTTATTATTTTGTCATTCTCTTTCTATAAAAAAAATTAATATAAAATATTAACGTGATTTAACTGTGACCAATCAAATAGAAAACAAGAGAATAGAAGGAAGAAGAAAAAAAAGAAAAAAAAAGAAAAAAAAAAAGAAGAGAATCTTACTTCAGAACTTCTTTATCTTTCGACGGTCCACCATACTCTATTATTGTTGTCGACTTCTAAGATAGCCATGACGTGTATATAACATGTAATGGATGACAATAGCCATGACGTGTATATAACGTGTAATGGATGACAACAGCCATGACGTGTATATAACATGTAATGGATGACAACATTAAACGAAGTCCATCTTTATGAACTTTAAGTCAGGACAAACTCTATTATTGTTATCGCCCTTTAATAATTAAACCCGTAGGGTAACCTTATTTTTTTCAGTGGAGACTAAATTAATTGTTATCTTTCAGTCATACTTAGATTTAATGGTTTTTAATTGTTATGATTCGAAATTGTTTTTTTTATTTAGAAAACCTTGACAGTACGAGAAGAATTTATTGATAAAAAAAAAAAAAAAAAGATATACCTAGTAGGGAAGGACAAAAACTTTGCTCCTTATAAAGCAAGAAAAACAAAAGGACAATACTTGGGTCCTCATCGGGGAGGACCCAAATTTTACTGACCCCCAATGAAAAAGTGACACTTGTCTTTTTTATTCTATTTCAGATATTTTTTATTCTATTTCAAATATTGGTGTGTCCTTTTAATGACAGATGTCGTGATTTGATTGGGTTAAATGGTAAAATCAGTATATTGGGTCCTCCCCTGTGAGGACCCAAGTATTGTCCAAAACAAAATACAAGAAAAGAGAGGAAACATACACATTACTCCTCTTGAAAAATAAAATACAAGAAAAAAAAGGGGGACTAGACCTTAACCCTCTTGAAAATAGAAAATACAAGAAAAGGAAAGGGTGGACATATGACCAAAACTCTCTAAAATAAAACCTAAAAGGTAAGAACATGCAAGACAAGCTGTAAACCAAAAAAGGAAAATCCAAAAAAATTAGGTAAAAAGAAAACTACACATCAAGAAGGGAAAATAAACATGTAGACCGGCATACCCAAGAAATCTGATTGCAAAAAATGAATAATCTCTATAGGAGGGGTGGCATGTCAAACAAGTGAAAATGAGAGAAGCCCTAAATTGGCCAATTTATCAGTAACTGCATTCCCTTCTCGAAATGTATGAGATCAACAGAATACCATGTGCTGCAATCGGAAAATACCTTTCTTCCAATGAGTCTGGAGTGATCAAGGAGGAGGAAAAAAACAAAAACCAGAAGCAAAACAAGATATCACGCTAGAAGAGTCAATTTTGCCAAACCCTTGCGTGAGCCAATTCCACAGCAAGAATGACAGCATGAAGCTCTACATAGAAAGAAGTACGATACCACAAGCTTAGTGAGAAACCTCCAAGAAAATAACTTGCAGAATCTCAGAAAACCCCACCACAAGCCACAAGACCCAGGTTACCTTTAGCAAGGCCATCTGTAGCATATGCCAAAAAACAGGAACTATAGAAGGAGCTTTACAAAATTCAGCCCCAATTCCAAAAGAGATTAAAAGTTGCTTAAACAAATTCCGCTTGTTAATATTTGAACTACAGTTTATTTGGAATTTTGGCACTTGCCACCTCCATGAATCTTCTTCAACTTTCTTTTTTCTTTTTTCCTCTTATGTTTAAGGGTGTACTGTCCACACCCCGTTGTTAATTTATGTCTTTTGATCTTCTTCTATTCATCCGATTCGAAAGTTAAAACTTAAAATGGTGTGTAAGAAATAAAAAAAGATTGTGTAAATATCGCACTCCTATGTTTACTCTAGAGTGCCAATAAATATAAGGCAAGCAATTGTAATATTCATGTTTATATAATGTTTCAGTTTTCGAAGTTCCATTGCCTATATTGGAGGTATGATGAGTTTGGGATTTTGTGTTTTTCAATCTGTGTGGGTGTCATACGTATTTGGATGTCAATTTGTTTTTTATGTTGTAGATACATTCTATGTTTTTATATAAAGAAATTGGTTTCTGCTGCGTATTCTGTTTGTGTAATTACCTATCTATCAGGTAGATAAGAGTATATTTTTTTTTTATTCATATTTTCCCTTCTAACTTTCTACTAAATAAATTTGGGAAGTTAACCTCCTACTAAATAAATTGGAGTATCGTATTAACTTTATACTAAATAGATTTGGTAAGGTATTTTATATTGCTTATTTTAGTTTTGATAGGTAACTATTTTGTTTATATGCGTTGCAGGTGCCCCATGGCAAGAACATTCAAAATAGGAAACAAAAAAGAAAGATGCATAAATTAGGGATTTAAATTAATTCTCATAATTTAACACTAATGTATGCCCACACACAAAGTGTGTGTGAATTTTTTTTACTTTGGTTGCTAAAACTAAAGAAGAGAGGAACAGAGTGAGAGAGAATTGAGAAGACAGGGAGAGAGGTTTTTTTTAATTTATTTTTTTAAATTAGAGATGATAAACTTACATGTAGGTGAGGTAAAATAAAATATTTTATGAAATTATGTTACTGTTCTTAATTTTGTTGTTGTGATACAATATAAATATGTTTTTTCATTTTATATTAATTAACAAAGAGAATTTCATTAATGTGATTTTAAATAGTGGCGGAATGGACATAAAAATAGAGAGTTTTAATAAAATGAGTTTCACAAAACTATAAACAAATTTTTTTTAATTACATGTTATGGGCAACCGTCTGAAGGGGAACCACGATTACTATACTTGGCCCAAAAGCAAGTCTGCATAGAGTCGCAAGACACGTGGATTTCCACTAGCATTTAGATGAAAATTTCAAAATGGGGCCCACTTTGAAAAAAACCAGACATTAGATATATTTTTGTTTCCCATTTTAACCCTCTCGCAGAAGGGAGAGGAAGAAGAATATGAGTTAACGCTTCATAATCATGAATTAAGTCCATACTAGTACCTATATGCATTGTATTATTAATAACTAACATATGCCCTACATTTTGTGTGTGAGAATAATTTTTATTTTTATTTTAAAATGGGAAGGAGAAAGAGAGAAAAAAGGAATGTGGATTAGAGAGAGGTTTTTTATTTATATTTTATTTTTAAAAATTAGAGGATGTTAGAATCACTGACATACCTTGACCCGGAAAGTCCAATTGGACTCCGAATCGAGTTATGTTGGCCGACACCTGGAGGGTAACGAAGTCATAAAGTGTACTGTAGTGGAAAAAAGAATATGAATAAATATAAACCTAAAAGTGCCTAAACAAAAGAGTGCGCGGGTAAGCGGGATTGCACCAATTTCACACGTGATGGTAGAGCATAGGGGTGGAAAAAAATACCGAATATCCCAAACCAAACCGAAAAATTCCCAAAACCAAACTGAAAAAATACCAAACCGAAAATCCCGAAACGTTCGGTACCGAATACCGAACCAAACCGAAAGTTTTGGTACGGGAATCGGTTTCAAGTTTTAGTTTTTTTGGTATTCCCAAACCGAACCGAAATAAAATATATATATATATATATATATTATTTAAATTTTAAATATATATTTAGAATTGTAACAACCGTCGGATTCAGTTGAGATTTAATCTCAACCGTTAAATCTATCAAACCCTAGTACATTACACTCTATGTCTCCGTCTCTCTTGACACTCACCTCACACTGCACTCACTCTTTGTCTCTCTCGCCGCTCACCTCACTCGTCAGACTCAAACCCTCACCTCACCTCACCACCCTCGTCGCTGAATCATGGCCACCGGCGCCGCTCTCCTTCTCAGTCTCTCTCGATTCAAGTCATCCAGTGCACTTTGCAAATCTCCCCCAAATCAGCTAAATGTTTGAATTAATTTAAGGTTGTCTCTTCGTTTTCGAATCCGGCCACACAAGTGACTCACCTGAGTCACATCTCTTTGGACAATCACCACCTCTCCGATCTCTCTTAGTCTCTCTCGACTTCTCATCCCTCAAAGAGCCACAATGGAGGAGCTTTCCTTCACGATTCACGGCCAGCGCCGCTCTCCTTCTCAGTCTCTCAGTCTCTCTTGATTCAAGTCATCCAGTGCAAATCTCCCCCAAATCAGGTAAATGTTTGAATTAATTTAGGGTTGGAATTCGAGATTAGGTTTGTGAAATTTAGCACTTGGAAGATTGAGTATACTGAATACTGAGGGTTTAGGAGTTGAATTGGTGGTTGGAATTCGAGATTAAGGTTTCGGGATGTTTGTAATGCAGCACCATAAATGTATTTACAATTTGTTTAGTGGTTCTTTTATATATGAAGATGTTGAACTGATGAACTGTCAAATACCCACATAATTGCTTAGTGGTTCTTTTATATATGAAGATGTTGAACTGATGAAGATACTGAACTGATGAACTGTCAAATACCCACATAATTGCTTAGTGTTTCATTTATATATGAAGATGTTAAACTGATGAAGATATTGAACTAATGAACTGTCAAACACTTCGGCAATCCTGAATTGTCCCAAAAGCCCAATAATATTTCGGGAATCCCAAATTGTCCCTAAATCCCAAAAATATTTCGGGATTCCTGAAAATTTGGTTTGGGATCGGTCTTGAAATTGGGATTCCCGAAAATTTCGGTTTGGGAATCGGGACAAGGGTTTCGGTTTGGTATCCCATACCGAACCAGCCCTAGTAGAGCATAAGAACTATACAGTAATTAGGGTGAGGGTTATACCACTAGTGATAACCATCTCCTGAGATTTGCTAGAATCCTCGTTTACACATAAGCACAGCTACTAAACATGGAGGGGCGAAAAACAAAGTTGAGTGGGTCAGCAAAACAACGTTTGTAAGAAAACCTTTATTTTTGAATATACTAACCCTCGCCGTAAAACAAGCATAGTTTCATTAAAACATACTACGTAAGTATGTAACAACAGCAATATAACCAGAAATATGCCAAGTCATGATATATCAAATGCCATAGTAATGTAATCATGTGATAATCAAGTATAATCAATTGCTCATCAATCTATGCTAGCACACGAGTCGGAGTTGTATAATGCAACCTGTACAACAGGACTGGGTATAATCAATACGCTCTAGTACTACGATCACGTGAAGACTGGCCCCGAGACGCGGTCACATATGAGTCGGAATTGCCTAATGCAATCTGTACGACAGGAATGACACCTAACTTGGATCCAAGGTGAGCGAATGGTGCGGATGTGAACATACACGTGAAGGACTAGCCTTGGCCCTGGACGGAGTACTAACACCGGGGTGCAGCAAGATGAGCATGTATATATATGTATGAATGTCATGACAGTAATATCTCAACCATATAACAGCATTTATCACAATTTATATCACAATAATGATACTAGGCGATATAAGCGTAAAAATGAAGTAAATACGCATTTATGGAAACTATAACTATGTATAGGTATAAAAACAAACTGCCCACTCACCTGGAGTCCATGCTACAATTCTCTAACACGAATATCGAGGAGTCACGAACGATTGTCACCTAGAACAATTATCAAATCACGTCTCATAAACATGTAACTTTCATAAAACACAACCCCAAGGACGTCCTAAAATGATTTGAAACCCATTGACTAAAAATCAACTGTCGGTCAAAGGTCGGCGGTAGGGTCCACAACCCTACGTAACTTGATATGGAAGGTCCACACCTCGGATTTCCGATCCATAACTTCCAAAGAGTTTCAATAAGCTTCTATAAAGACATCCTAAAGTTTCGGAATGATCTTACGGTTTTATCTCCGCCAATTGCTAAAATTAAGTGGCGGCCGACGTTTTATTTTACAAACTTACAAATCCAATTCGGGAAGATCCATACGTCAGTTCCTAATATCCTTAAATAGGTTTGGTGACGATCCAACGGTCAGATCGTCGATTCATATTAGGGGTGGGCAAACGGGCCCTGCGCCCGCGGTTCGGGGCGGGTCCAAGCGGTTCGGGACGGGTACGGGGCGGGTACAAAAATTCTAAATAGAAAACGGGGCGGGGCGGGGCGGGTCCATGAAATTAACGGGGCGGGGCGGATCCAAAACTTTGAGGAAACGGGCCCCCGGCCCGGACCGTTTCTAGCTTTGATTTAATACCACCTAAATCCACACCGTTGATATTGAGTTCCATTTCCCAACCCCCATCACAGATTCACAAAACTCTCTCTCTCTCTCTAACTCACAATCTCAGATCCGGATCACCAATCTCTCTCTCGCTCATCCCTCCCAACCCCCATCACAGATTCACAACACTCTCTCTCTCTCTCTCTCTCTCTAAGTCACAATCTCAGATCCGGATCACCTATCTCTCTCTCGCTCATCCCTCCCAATCCCAACATGATGTCTCTGTCTCCCGACTCCGGTCATCGAAGATGGCGTCGACGATGGCATAAGGCTCCAGATCGAAGATGCTCCGAGGGACCTGAGGGATAGTAAAGATCGATGATGGCGCGACGACGATAGCGAGCTCGTCGATGATGGTGGGCTCCAGATCGACGAAGATGACGCGAGGGACGTGTTTTCCGACGACGGTCTCGGAGAATACAGTGTTGAAGGTGGGTTTTTGGACCTCTAGACTTGACTTGAAGTGGTTTTTGACGACATCAAAGAACCTGGTCCCAGACTATCGTCACCCATCACCGCCGGCGCGACCACCACCACCCACCATCGCCATCAAGAGGACAGTATCATCCTTGCGAGTTCTGGGTTCTGTTCTTTTTTTTTTTCTTTTTTTTTGCTGTTTCTTTTCAATTTTGATGTTTTGATCATTGTTTGGTTGGTTTTGTCTGTGTGCATGATCAAAGGGGTTTGATTTGTTGTTTTTGCATATGGGTGTGCTTTGATTTATTGCTTGCTGTGCTGCTTATTCTCGTACTATGCGCTGGGGAAGACGACCTCAACGAGGTTGTCCCTTCTATGGCTAAAAGAAAAAAAAAATGATATTGGACCCGTGGACCCGGCCCGTTTCGGCTCGTTCCAAACGAGTCGGGTTAGGTTCGGTTCCCAATTCTGAAATCTCATTACCCGGCTCGGCCCGCCCCGTTTCTATTTACCACGGGTAAGGTCCGGTTTCTCTAAATTTGGGCCCGGTCCGGCCCGTGCCCACCCCTAATTCATATAAGGACCTCGTGGCGAACAACTAGGTGGTCAACCATGAATCTACATTAAAACATCGTAATTTCACTAAACGGATGTCAAATATGAAATCAGGGCTTCAAAATTAGCCTAAGATGGTCAGGTGGGGTCTCGGCCCACGCGCCGCCGCGCATGGGGCCCCCCGCCACGGTTCGCCGAAAAATTCCACTATTTTTAAAAATTCTCAAATTTCACAGAAATGAAGATCTCAAAGAGAGGAACAACTTTCATTCCTGGCACGAAGTCCAAAAGTGGACGAAAGATGGTCAATTTTGCCCCCAAAGCAGGCGGGTGCCTATAGCTTCCCAGCGTCTATTCGTCGTCTACGGTGGTCTAACGGGGTCAAGGTTGGTCGGGATGTGCTCCTGGGATTATGGGCTACAAAGCCCCAGTGGTGGCATCGACCATCGCTTTGCCGATTCGCCGTAAAATTGAAGAGTGGCCGGAGCACTGTTGATTTTCGTTGACTTTCGTGGCCTCAAACCGCC
This sequence comes from Cotoneaster glaucophyllus, assembly GCA_036320875.1. Taxonomy (NCBI): domain Eukaryota; kingdom Viridiplantae; phylum Streptophyta; class Magnoliopsida; order Rosales; family Rosaceae; genus Cotoneaster; species Cotoneaster glaucophyllus. Next base: position 685,938 of record CM070059.1, on the reverse strand, counting down.
ACATACCGTGGTTAATCAAGGTGGTTCTTGGGTGGATTTTGTAGAGGGGAATGAGAGCTTCAAGATGGTGGTGGTGGCGACGAAAAACTCCACTAGAGTTGGCCGGAATCGAACTTGGAAAATGGGAGGTCGCGGAGGTGTGGGTCGACGGAAAAGCTGGGAGCTTTATCCCTTTTTTTTTTTTTTTTTCTTCTTCTTCTGATTGGCTGATTGGTCACTTGTCCTTGTAGCTGATTGGTACCCCTTATTTATGCCTAAAATCTGATTGGGCTTCTTCCTTGAAGGAGTTAAATTAATTTATAAACTAAAATATAAATAACCAAATTCAAACGTCTGTAACTATACCGTTATAATCCGGACTCGCAAACGGCTTTCGCCTATGCGTTCGTACCAACGAGTACTACGAGCATACACTAAAAGAATAAGTCCTACGTCTCTCAAACCGATGGTCAACGAAAGTCAAAGTCCTTGCCTCTAGGGCATTTTCGTAAATTTACGATTTTAAAATTAATAAAAAAGCAAAATTAGGGACGAGTTGTCACAATCACCCTTGGGTGAAGTTTTGAAAAAAAAACTGTAAAATTTAGTTTGTGTAAATTTACTTTATTGCCCATGATTTTGTTTTGTTGTAGAAGATAAAATTATCTTTTTACCCTCTTTTGATTGACAAATAAGATGTAGTTATAGATATAAATCATATGCTTAGAGTATTAATTTCACTTTTAATAATATTAGTATCAATTGTATTAATAACACTATTTAATATTTAATATTTGACCTTATTTAATATATGCATTATATGCATTTGTATCAGTAGTCTATTGAAATTTGTTTTATTTGAAATTTACTATTTAATTATAAGAAAAACCGTGGCCGATAAACAATTTGTTACTTGACAAGTTCAGTTATGAGAAAAAACTTGTTAGAAGATTCTCCGGTTTCGAGTTCGGAGAAAATAAACGTGTTCGGATATAAGAATGACATATCTGAACCTGATCCGCTCTGTTGTCATCTCTATTGCTTCCTAGGCTTGATGGAGGGCATAACAGGAAATAAAAGTAGATGAATAAAGCCGGAAAAAGATCATGCGTTTGTGACCGTTTATCATACATCATGCGGTTAGTTTTCATTAAGTACTATTTATATTTAATTTTAAATTTTAAATTTTGAAATGATTTCTGATCGTTCGATATACTATGAACGATCACGATTACAAGATTGCTAAGATCCTAAAACAATGATCCGACAAGAATTCTTTTCCAATAAAGCCCATTGCGTCTTTTGAAAACTAAACCACGTGGAATCCTAGAGGGGACTCGGTCACTCAGGGGAGGGTTGAGCGAGTCTCGCAAGCAATTTTCTTTTGGTAACTAATGTTTTATTAAGAGTAGGGAGAGTCTCATTTTGTAGAGTTTCTTTAATATTTTTATTTTTTTATTGAAAAATAAAGAAAGATTTTTTATTAGCACTTCACATAGTATTGAATACACCTATATTAATACTTATGTACTCTAATATGCAATAACAATTTTGACCATATAAGGTCTTTAAACAAAAAAAATTAAAGACACCCCAATCACTTTTAACGTGTATCACAAAATTAGAGTGCTACTAAGCCCATCCCAATGTCTTATTTCCCCACCCACTTTGAAATGATAATTTGATTGACAGCTTTATTCTTGTAGAAAATGACCTTCAAAGACCTAAAGACCACCCAATCATGTCTTGCCACATTAGCTATATTGCCAAAAACCTAAAATACATAAATGAGAAAGTAAAAAAAGAGGAAAAAACCTAAAAACCGATCAACTTATGGGGCTGAAAATGGAGGAGTTTATGGCTTTAGCAAAAGAAGACTTAATGTTGTGATGGGTAAAGACCCCGCTTGCAAGTGCCGAGGAGAAGCAGGTATCGTTCAAAAGCTTTCACTGCTGAGTTTGCTACAACATTAATATTCTTTCGCCACCAGCAAGAGCTTCCTCTGATGGGTCTTTCCATTCATCAACTACCCAAGCGTAATGGCGGTCGAGCAAAAGGCATTTGGAAGGGAAATTTCACAATGTTGTAAGCTTGTAAAAGGAGAGTAAGGAAGCAGCTGAGGACTCCATTATCTACCTCTACCACCCTCTTGGTTAACGATGTAATTTTTTAAATTATCATAATTCTTTTAAAGCAAAGGAAAATTGGAGAATAAATATACAGGGTTATTTTGGAATAATGGTGGGTGGGAAAATAGTTAATTTTTTTTTTCACTTTTTATGGTGGGTGTAAATATAAGGTGGGTGGAAAAATAAGACACTGGGGTGAGTATATCACCACTTCAAAATTATTTATCTTCTTCACGTCTTAAAACCACTATCGCCCTCTATTGTGGAACACAATTCTAACCAATAAAACTACAAATACGTTAATTAGGAAAAAAAATTAAAAATGAAGTATGAGATCGACGTTTCAAGAATTTCACATGATGTAAGACTTCATATTCTTCATTGTTTTAGATGATTTCAATGACATGGACATGCCTATAATTGCATTCTGAATGATATCTCTCAAATAAAGTAGGAGGCTGTGTTATGCCTATACTGCCGCTTCCGAAAGATACCCAATTTTGTTTCTAATTATTATTAAAAACATGAATGATTGAACAGATAATTATTATCCCTTAAGTAAAGTATGTGATGAGGAGGGTCCGAGGAAGCAAAAGAAATGTGATTATCTTTAGCATCGAATGATTCGCCATAAAGTATATGTCCAGGCATAATTCCTTGAGTTTAATTTTTTCCCTATAATCCTTTTGGCTTTCTTGAATCATGTAAACTCAACAGATCCTGTCCAAAATTAAGGATAGTTTAATTTCCCGCAACATATGAAATTAAAGCCTTAATATATCATATGATAAATCAACAAAATCATTAGTGAACATATATTTAAAAAAAAACATGAAACAAAACAAAATGATGAATAATCAACAACAAAAACGCGTCTTTCTAGTTCCTAATCTTAAAAAAATTAAAATTATGTGATCAATCAACAAAATCATTAGAGTATAAAAAAACCAAGAAACAAACAAATTGATGAATAAATTAAAGTAGAAACTATAAACACTTAATCAAAATTGCAAAACAACAGTTATAGTAAGACATAAATAAAAGTAGTCTTTAATTTTCTGCAACAATTGTTATTGTCTTTTAGTAACCATGGTTTTCATTCGTACGATGAAGCTTTAAACAAAATCTATCTTGTGAAATTTTAATGCTTAATTTTTGGACAGTAAGTGGGGCATTTTTTGAAAAGCTGAACTCTTGAATTATGATGCAAAAAGTAAAACGACAAATTATGCATGAAACACGAGTTTTGTCCAAGGAATCAAAAAGTGGTATATAGAAAAATAATTGTTGATAGATATATGACTTAATAATTGTTTAGAGATATGACCTAATTATTTCAAGCAAGATTCCAATCAAATCGCCACTCAAAAAAAATTCAATCATTCATAGACATATCTGTAAAGGACGACAACTTTAAACAAAGTCTGTTGTTTGGAGCTATAAAGACAAAGAGTGGAGTTTTCCAGAAAAGCTTGAACTCTTGAACACTGATGGCAAAAGCAAAATGCCAGATAATGCATGAAACAAGATTTCCAATTGTTCATAGACATGTGTAAAGGATGACAACTTAAAACAAAGTTGGTTGTTTGGAGCTTTAAAGCTTAACTATTGGACAATAAGTGGAGGGGTTTTTTTTTTTATTTATATTATTTTTTATTTTATTTTATTTTTTATTTTATTTTATTTTATTTTTTACACTTGAAGTCTTGAACATTGATGCCCGATTTTGCATGAAACACAGAGTTTCGCTCCCCTCAAATTCGGCACTGATGCTCCGGGAGCATATATAAAACAGAAACCTGACATATAGGGATAAGTTTTTATATAAACCAAGGACTTACATGGAATATTAATCGTGAACAGCATGTAGATCTTACATTCGTGTTATGTTTCTCGTTTTCGTATCGTTTTCGTGTCATACCCGATAGCTTAACGGGTCGGGTCGTGTAACCCTACCTGAAATCAACCCGTTAATATTATCAGATAATATGACTCGACCCGTTACCCGTTAAGATAAATATATTTTAAATCAATAAAAATGAAAATGAAAAAACATAATTTGATCCCCAAAAATGTAAAACATAATACTAAATTAGTATATACATACTAAATTTCGGAGTTGACCCCTTTATGAAAGTTGTAAAACTTTTCATTACAAGTGATTACATTTTTCACACTTCTACAATAATTATTATCAATTTTGCACTCAAATAAAAAACATTGTTCATGAGATTTGGAGGGTTTTAAAAATCTAAACGACCATGTAACCATCGTCTAAGCGTTGAGGATGCAATTATGAACGTTTATTATGCTTTCACATCTTTCAAACTTATACATTAATGATTATGAATTTTGTTTATTTTGAACTCCCTTGAAAATAATATTCATGATAGTTTGTATGGTTTTAAAAATTCAAACGATCATATATTCATCCTTAAAGCATATAGGATGCGACTACGAGCGTTTGCATATTTTTTTTCATATTTTTCTCACTTGTAAATTAATTATTATAATTTTTTTAATGTGTTTGGTATTTTTAAATTACTTGATATTTTTATTTTTAATGTGTTTTATGATTTTTAGTCTCATCTTTGCCTGTAATATCCTATAAAAATAAATAAATAAAACTTAAATTTTAAAATTTATATAGAATAATAATTAATAAAAAATATATACATATTCATTATATCTATTGTATTTTATAGTAAGTTTTTTTAGTAGTTTAAATTAAAAATCATCAAAATAACTTTTTTCTTATCATGTCGAAGCAGGTTACCCGCGTGTCACTCTCGTGTAAACCTGTTAAGGACCCGTTATTAACAGGTTATTATCGTGTGACCTCGATAATGACCCGATTAGTTATTGTGTTGACCCGAAATCCGTTATTTTCGTGTCTTTTACGTGTCGTGTTAATGGATCGTGTAAGAAATTGACAGGTCACCGCATGTATGTTGTCTGTATGTATTATAATTATTGGGGTTTGGAATGCATAAATATTAATTAGAAGATAAGGTCTCTACATATTTACATTAAGTCTCTAGCAACAGATTAATGTCTTAGCTCAGTTAGCGATTAGTTGCATTACTTGATTTCTAAGTATTAAGTCTGTTAAAGTAAGCCACATATATTAATTAACAGAACTTAACTAGGCTTGTATTGATCCAGTTAGTGAAATAATCAGGAATATTTTTCTCGTTACTTCTATTGTATTGACCCAATAGTTCTACGTGCCTGCTGGCTCAGACTAAAACATTCAGGACAAATTTATAAATGAACTGCAACAGGGCAAATAGGTGATGATAAGAGGAATAAAGGTCTAGTTGAATAAGATGTTGTTGGTTACATAAATGTAATCCTTAACTTCTGGTTTAGAAGAAATTTTTCTTTGTGATCGAAACATGAATGTTACACCATGTGTTTTTATCAAGGCTGGTCCTGAGGTTTTAGAGGCCCTGTGCGAAACTCCAAGGGAGGCCCTTAAAAAGTATAGAATTTTGGTTGATATGTTTTCTTTTACATTTTAATTTTTATGATTATTTATAGATTGAGTTAAAGAAAAAAAATTCGTGCTGTGGTTAGATACCTATTTGCTGTGTAAAAGAAAAAAATTTGGTTATTTGTTTTTGGGTTCGAGACTCTTTATTTTTACATACCCAATAAAAAGCCCTTAGAGGGTCTAACATTTTGTTGTTATGCTTTCTTTTACATTTTAATTATGTTTACATATAATTGAGATGATGCAAGGGAAAAAAAAAAATCTTAGTGTGGTGGCTAGGTACCTATTTACATCCCCTATGTTTTTGGGTTTGAAACACCATGCTTTAAATTTAAAAAAAAAAAAAAAAAAAAAACAGAACTCATTCTTCTAAATACCAAAACAATTAAAATAAAACACAAAAGAAATTAAAATAAAACATTAAATAAACGCCACGCTTTTAAATACCCAAAAAATTAAAATAAAACACACAAAAAAAAGGCGCCGGGTAGAGTCGAACCCATTTTCATGGGACATGGATTATGGATAAGAAGCGGAAGCCAATTAGGCTATGGGAAGACTTTGGTTCGTCATTGCAAATTTAGAAAAGTATACTACATCTACAGGTAAAGTAAAATTGTAATCAGGGGCCTTCCAAATTTGGAGCCTTGTGCGGTGGTACTATTTGCACACCCTCAGGGCTGGTTTTGGTTTTTATATAAGGAAAATTAATGAAAAGAACTTGAAAACTTTGAGTTTTAACGATAAGGACAAAATAAAGGGTAAAGTGAATAGTATTAGGATTTACTTTTTTATGTAAAAATGTAGTTTTTCGTTAAAGTGAATAGTACCGGGAGCTTTTCATTAAAATTTCCTTTTATATAAGTGGTGAAAAATTGTAATTTTTAAGTAATTAACTTTTTAACACACATATCCCACACATTGAAAAATCTCTCCTGATTTAGGGTCTCCTCTATTCTTAACTAATCCACAATTGACAGCTGTGATAAACTTTCAAGCCAGCATGGTCCACTACAATGCCACTGATATTGCCTCCACTTAACCACCTATCAAAGAATTTGAGGAATAAGAGATTGTGTTTTAATTAATTCACAATTAACTCTCTTTTATTTATGAATTTGATTCACTCTCGTTTATCATTAATTGTGATTTAATTCTCTCTTTCCTAACACGCATGCTTCTAATTTTCTCCTTTTTTTTTTCTTCTTCTTGTCAATCGGCTCTATTTTCTTTTGTTGAGTTTCTTGTACATCTCGTTGCTTGTCCAAATACCGTATGTTTTGTGTTTAGATCTCTTCACAAAATTAGGTGGCTGTTTTGGACTTCTAACAACCATCTTAATCTCTACAAACAATCCCCACAATCACTTTACATTGTGAATCTGTGATAGTAATGTACTAGATTTTTTTTTATTTTTTTGTTCTGTCAAATGATGAGTCCATAATATACCATATATTTTAGGGAACTTTAATGAAAAGAGCTTCTCAAAACTTTTAATTAACCAAAAATCATCTACTAACTTTATTTAATAAAAAAGACTTAAATTTTAATAAAAAGAACTCAAATTTTAATGAAAATGACAAAAGGTTTACATAACAACAAAACAAAACAAAAAATATATATATATACTGATATGCGGGACCATGCGTCACATCACACACGCACACACCCTCTCTTCCTCACACGTCCATTTTTTTCTCTCCTTTCACCTCACCCATTCATATCAACTTTTTCTCTTTTTTTTTATTTTATTTTTTCACCTCTCCCCACTCTTCTCTCTCCTTTCACCTCACTCCATAAACATTTTATTTTTATTTTATTATTTGTTTATTTGACTATTCTTTCAATTGTTTTAGAAGAAACCAAATAATAATATTACAAAATCAAAAATAAAGAAAAATTTCATTATTCAGTTTTATGAACATTAATACTGTGACTATTTCTTAAACTGAACATTGACTACTTCTTAAACTGAACATTGACTACTTCTTAAACTGAACACTGACTACTTCTTAAACCAAACACTATTTTTAAACTAAACATTGACTACTTCTTAAACTGAACAATATTTCTTAAACTAAACACTAATTGTATCTTAAACAGAACACTAATACTATCATTACTTCTTGAACTAAACACTGACTATTTCGTAAACTGAACACTGACTATTTCTTAAACTGAACGCTAGTACTATTACTATTTCGTAAACTAAACACTGACTATTTCTTAAACCGAACATAATAGACTATATATATTAAACCAAGTAATAGTACTTTCACTATTTCGTAAACTAAGCACTGACTATTTTTCAATTCAAACGCTAGTATTATCATTGTTTCGTAAACTAGTACTGTCACTATTTCGTAAACTAAGCACTGACTATTTTTCAAACCAAACACTAGTATTATCACTGTTTCGTAAACTAGTACTGTCACTATTTCGTAAACTAGTATTGTCACTATTTCGTAAACTAAGCACTGACTATTTCTTAAACAAAAAACTAACTATTTCGTAAACTAAACACTGACTATTTCTTAAAATCGAACAATAGCACTATCACTATTTTTTAAACTATTTCCTTGCAAATTACTGTCATGTATTGATGTCAGCAATATATTTTTTAATCTCAAATTTCTCTATCTTTTTAAATTTTTTTGGAGTTTGTTGATGTCAGTTTGAAAGGATTTGGTTGGCTCTACCCTCACAATCTCTCTTCCTTACACAGACTCTCTCTCTCTCTCTCTCTCTCTCTCTCTCTCTCTCTCTCTTTCTCTCTCTGAACCTTTTCCTTCTTGATGAAATATTTAAAAAGTAATTTGGGTGCTGCTTTTGCACCATTGATTTTCTGTTGAAAATTACTACTTTTCTTTTCTTTCTTTCTGTACGTAAATAGATTTCTCTTTCTCTCTCCCTCTCTAGAAGAAAAAAGAGCCATTGAAGCTTCACTCTCACGTTTTCCTTCCCAATGAAATGTTTTAAAAATAATTTATTTCATCCATCCATTCCATCTCATCATTTTAAAAATAATTTATTTCATCCATCCATTCCATCTCATCATTCATTGTACTACTCCCACTACTTATTTTGCACCGCACGTTAGTCTTCTTATCAGTTCTATCTGCTCACAGTTACAGCAAAGGCTTGATTTGATATTTGAATTGGTTAGCGCGTGCTTACGCGCGGTTGGGTTGGATTATTTTTTATTTTTTGTCCTTATCATTAAATAAAGTTTGTATATGGTTTTTGGTTAAAATTCAAAATTTTGAAGCCCTTTTGGTGAGTTTTCCTTATATTTTACCCTATTCTTAGTTATAGTTTATTTGTTATTTTGGTATAATTTTGATACTTTGTTATCTATTTTCAATGTAGGACATTCGACTTACTCTGGAGCAAAAAGTGATCAAACGGATGAATTTTGGAGTAATTCTAGTTGGAGGATGTTTGTGATTCTAATTGGAGGATGTTTGTAAGTCTTACAAGATGATTGTGTCAAAACTCCATATTTTTCTACCAAGCCGTTTGAACGTGGCGATGAAATAAAAACCCAGCGCGCAACTTTCCCAGATTGATGTTTTTGGACGTTTTGGGTATTTTGGAGGTCAATATGGTATATTTTGAGGAAGATTCCTTCTAAAGATTTATAGGGGATGTCTCAAGCTTTTAAAAGAGATATTTTGGGACCAAATCAGAGTTGATTTGATTGATCAAAAGTCCATTTTTTGAGAAGTTGAAATTTTAGTTCAAATAGAAACTTTTTATTTCCTAATTATCTTATTCTATTATGTTTCCTAGTTTTTAGGAGACCTTTTCTAGTAAGGATTTTATTTTGTATTAGTATAAATAAGATATTTATCCATTAGGGTTAGGGAGAAAAACGCACGCACTACTCAAGATTTTTCAAGTTTATTTTCTAGGTGTTTTCTATCCTTTTTCTATTTCAATAAAATTCCTTTTGTTTTATGGTTGTTCGTAACTAATTTCCGTTTTCTGGGGCGATGCCTTGACCTTAGCATGAATATGTAGTTTTTATTTAATTGCTTATGATATTATGCATGTTTACTTTGAATTATTAATCATTGTGCTTAAACTGTCTCTATATTTTAATGCTTAGTTACCATTATGATGTTTAGATAAGTAATCAGATGCAATTCGATCGGAATACCACCGGGGAATTGAGTATTGCTTCTTGTGATTGATAGTTGTAATTTCACCTAGGGCGAATACCACGTCTTAGGGGTTGCATGATTTTTCAAAGAGTTTTCACAAAGCATAATGAGTCATGCATGTTTATATTTGATCTGAATACCGCAGACGGATTGCATGTTTGATATACGTTCTAGCTTGAATACCACGAGTAGAATATGCATTAGGAAAACCTAATCTTCAAAGTTGAATGTGTAATTCATAAGTAATTAGTAAATCTACATAGGATTGTTAAGGGGATGGTGGAACCCTAGGCTTTTGTAACGACCCAAAATTCTAAATTGTAAGCTAAAACTGGTGATAGGCCAAAATAAAATCATGGTTAATCTCTACGCTATTAACCGTAATAAATTTCTTTCCTTAAAAGAAATCCAGCATGATATTAAATTTGGGTTATTTTATGGCTTCATCTAACCGTCTCGTTAGACTGCCTACGTACCCTACGAAGGGATCAAACCATTCGTAGTTCACATTACGCTTCTAGATCAACATATTAAAACTTCATTACGATCCAATGGTCGGATCTTCGCCAATCACGAATTCAAATAGCAGTCGACGATTTATTTTACGAACTTACAAATCCAATTCGGGAAGATCCATGCATCGGATTCCTGATCTGTAAGTTCACAAGGTCCTCAAATATTACGTATTTTAATGTATCAAAGTTTGGTGACGATCCAACGGTCGGATCGTTGGTTCATATTTGACCAAGTAATGTATCGTAGTGAAATTTAGGTAAACAATCAAACTACGTCATACGAATATCAAAACTGAATTCAAAACATCTAATTTAGCCTAAAAATAGCATCGACAGCTCTCGGGCCACGCGTCGCCGTGGGTGGCGGTCGGTCGCCCGACTCGCCAGAAAATTCAACTATTTCTAAAAATTCTCAAATTTCACAGAAATGAAGATCTCAATGAGTAGAGCAAGTTTTATACCTATGCCTAAGTCCAATTTGGTCGGGAAAAGCTCCAATTTGTCTTGAACCCGCCAGAAAACCTTAAAGTGGGTGTTCCTCTATTCTCCTTCCTCGGTGTTCCAACGCCCCTACCACTGGCTGGGTCTTGTTCCTGGTCTAAGGGGAGTTGATTAAGGGTGGTGTTGGGTGGAGCAAGTCACTGGAACGACAGAATCGCCGTCGAACTCTCTTGTGAACCCGGTGAAGTTCTTCGTAGATTTGGGCCTAAAACCCCTCGATCTTGAGCAAAAATGGTAGAAGAGAGGTTATGGAAGAGATTCTAGGTGATGGATGGGTGTATTTGGCCTGAAAAATGGTGGAGGTGGTCGGAAATTACCTCGGCCGAACTGGTTGGGTGTTTCTCTTCCCTCTCGTGCCCTCATTTTCCTTTTCCTGATTGGTCTCATTTCCCCTTGCTCTCTCCTTTCTCCCCTTCCCTCTTTATCATGGCCACACATATGGCACTCCCATTGCTCCAGATAATCTGGAGCCCTCCAAATTAATGAGAAAATGTCTACTTTACCCTCGACTTCGATCTTTAATAACTCATTCGTTATAACTCCGTTTCACGAATGGTTTTCGCGTACACGGTCGTGAGATCGAGCTCTATCCAAATATGTCAAGAAACATGACAAAATATATGAGGATAAAATACGTCCCTGTAGAATTACGTTTAGCCACCTAGGAGCATTTTCGTTATTTCACCTTATCGATAAATTTTTCCACAAAAACATATATTTAAATTTTCTAGGGTATTACATTCAACCCCCATTATATAAATCTCGTCCTCGAGATTTCTACCCTGGAATAACGAAAAGGAATTTGAGCTAATTCTACCATTTCATTTATAGTGAATAAAATCATAACCTCAGTCTACGATTTTATTCAAGCCCAAGAAATAAATACTTCCACGAAGTAATCATCTATACTCAGGTTTCCTACCACGCTTATTGGTAGAATAAATATCGGAAATTTTAGCCATACACATTGGAAAAAATAATACCAAACATCAAGCCATAACCCTCAGGGCCTAAATAAATACTAGATTATCAACCACATCTACCGTTAGTTAGATAAATACTAGCATCATAATCACAATCATTGGTAAAATACTTAACATTATTGCCATATTCATCATTGGCAAAATAAATATCAAACATCAAGCCATAATTCTCGTTGGCTAAATAAATACCATAATATCAAGCCACATCTACCATTGGTGAAATAAATACTAACATAAGAACCACAATCATTGGTAAAACTACTTACCGTCATTGGATATACACAGCCGTTACAACGATTCTTCCTCAAAATTTCTAGCCATAATCACTGGCGATATCAAACATCAGAAAATTTTGCCATATTCATCTTTGGCAAAACAAATATCACAAAATTCCAGTCGTAACCCTCATTGGCCAAATAAATTTCAGAATTTCAGGCCATATCTACTATTGGTAAAACCACTTACCATTATTGCCATTTTCATCCGTGGCAAAACAAATATCATAAGTTCAAGCCGTAACGATCATCGGCCAAATAAATACCAAAATACCAAGCCATAATCATCAGTGGCTAGGCAAAAATCACAATTTCAAGCCGAACCATTTAAATTGGCAAATCAAATATAAGAAATTCGAGCCAAAACCATTGGAATTTCAAATCACAATCATTGGTAAAATCACTTACCATTATTGGCTATACACAACCGTCAACACGATTCACTCCCAGAACTCGTGTGCGACCATAATCCAATCTGATGATCGGTCCCGTGGCCGATTACCCTCACTTCAATCTGACCACAACAGCACGAAGTAGGGTAACGAGAATGTCCATTTAATCCTACACCCCATAACCAAGAACTCTCCCCACGGGATATGGTACAAGTCTAACCATGTAGGCCTCCAGAGATTTAGGGGATCGAAACTCAAGGCAACGCGTGGTGCCCCTCACTCCTAGTAACTCTTAATCCAGGAGTGTCCATTTCCAATGACTATATCACATAGACTATTCCGCAGGAGTAGCCCGTCTGTATAACACCTTCTAAAGGTTTAGGGGATCGAAACCCAGGGGAACCTCACAGTCCCTTTCAATCTCAGGTCATCAAAATCATCCAGAGAACCTGCATTTACAATCTACAGGAACTTGTACTCACCACAACACACGTGAGTAATCCACAATACATATATGTAACTCACATATTCATAGAAATTATGAAATATTGCAGCCACAATGCAAATCATAATTTCCACTCACAAAACTCCATAATCACCTTGGAAATTGCACCCTGCCAGATACGTGAGTGGTCCACCATATAGATATCACCTGGATGCCACTTATTTCCCAACAATTATGAAATAATGCAATCACAATGCATATCATAATATATATTAATGCCTCAAGATGCATAAAACTTTTGAAATATTGCAATATCACTGCAATCATATTTCACATCATCAAAGCAAGAGAATATAAATATATATTCACTCTCCTGTCAGTGTGAGATTCATAAAACATGTGTATTTCACATTAATGCCACATTAATCATAGAAATTATGAATAATGCACTAACAATGCAAATCATAATTTTCATAGCACTTTATTCACAAAAATTATGAAATAATGCATTTACATTGCATAACATATTTCACAATAATAAGAATTCAAGAATATTCCACACACGTCAGTGATTCGCAATATATATGCATTTCACATAAATGCCTCATTATTCATAGGAATTATGAAATAATGCAATCTCAATGCAAATCATAATTCACACCAACATGAACTCGAGAATATTGCATATTGTAGAGCATGATCATTCGCTCTAATACCACTTTGTAACGACCCAAAATTCTAAATTGGAAGCTAAAACCGATGAAAGGCCAAAATAAAATCATGGTTAATCTCTACGCTATTAACCATAATAAATTTCTTTCCTTAAAAGAAATCCAGCACGATATTAAATTTGGGTTATTTTATGGCTGCATCTAACCGTCATTAGACTACCTACGTACCCTACGAAGGGATCAAGCCATTCGTAGTTCACATTACGCTTCTAGATCAACATATTAAAACTTCATTACGATCTAACTGTTAGATCTTCGCCAATCACGAATTCAAGTGGCAGTCGAAGAATTATTTTACGAACTTACAAATCCAATTCGGGAAGATCCGTGCGTCGGATTCCCGATCTGTAAGTTCCCAAGGTCCTCAAATATTACGTATTTTAATGAATCAAAGTTTGGTGACAATCCAATTATTGGATTGTTTATTCAGGATATCCTCTCGGATGATTGTTTGTTATCTCCTTGATATTAATAAAACAACTATCGTTTCTTTCAAAAAAAAAAAAAGTCAGTCTGTTTAAATAAGCTACATATATTTATTAACAGAAATTAGCTAGGCTTGTATAGATCCAGTTTGTGAAATAATCAGGGATATTTTTCTCATTACTTCTCTTACAGAAATACAGGACCCAATAGTTCTACGTGCCTGCTGGCTCAGACTAAAACATTCAGGACAAAATTCTAAAAGGTGCTTTAAAGCTTAACTTTTATAGCGCGTTTACTAATCCGTAATCAAATTGAGAGGAATTGAATTGAGGAGGAATTGGATTGAGGGGGAATTGAAATGAGGTGGAATCAGAATCAGATTCCTGTTGAAGTTGTTTATTAAAACTGTCCGGAATCGGAATATAATTTCATAAAACTGTTTACTAATTCAGCAAAATCAGAATATAAACCAGTATGATTACTAAAATGTCCTTGTCTCAAATAAAATATTTTATATATTTTTTTAAAAAAAATTTGATATAGTATATAATAGTAAGAAAAAATTAAATTACTTTTTTTTTTCATAGACATATTAAAATGATTTTGTTTATTTTTTTTTATAAATTTAAGTATTGACCTTAATATCTAAATTTTCTCGCTCAAGTTGTAGTTTTTCCTCTTCGGCATATGTATGGAGTTGTGCATAATGTGAATGAGTATAGAATTATGCTTAATGAGCTAGAAGGACATGGAAAGAAATTGTTAGGAGCATTTTCAGTCTTAACTCTTCAAGGAAAAGAAAAATAAGTCTAGGGTTAAAAGGAAAATCTTGGAAATAATGAAAGTAAGTGAGGGCATAAAGGGAAAAAAATTATCATTCCGATTGCCCAAGGAACCCGGAATCCAAATACCTTGTATATGTTGGGAATCCAAATCCTCCAATTTCAGGAATTGGATTCCATTTTTTGTGTGGGCCTCACACACTTTTGATTCCTCCAAATTTTAATAAATGCAAGTATAATCCGTAATGAGAATCGGATTCCTTATTCTCATTCCGATTACGGGTTAGTAAACGCGCTATTAAATAATAACTGGAGCTTTTTGGAAGGCCTTTAACTCTTGAACTTTGATGGCAAAAGAAAGATTATGCATGAAACACGAGTTTTGTGTCAGTGAATTAAAAAGTGGCAGATAGAAAAATAATTGACGTCAAGTACTCAAATTTGGTGCTGATCCTGCAAGGTCATCCCTGAGATTTTTGTTTTTTTTTGAGGGTAGGGGGGAGAACGGGCTTTTTTGTTTCGGTACAATGAGCAAGTCCTATTAACATAAACTTGAAAAAGTATACTGAAGTAGTAAAAAAAATTATCATATATAACTTGTAAGTGTCATGTTTAAAAGAAGGGTTAGAATCCAGAGACACAAGTTTTTGACACACATTTTTGTAAGGTTCATTCCGTAATGTATTTTAATGATCTGAACCATTTATTTTTAGGTCTTCTCTTAATCATATCTACCAAGAATCACCAAAATCTGAAACTAGATGACCGTTGAAATTAAATTAAGGGTAAATTACACAAAACTACCTCAACTATTGGTCTCACGACACTTTCATAACTGATATTTTAAAATTGACAATGTCATACCTTATCTTTTAATTTGGTCCAATGTTATACCTTCCGTTAGTCTGGCCGTTAATTTGACAGTTAAATGGTGACGTGGCTTAATCCAGACCTCACTTTTTATTAAAAAATTAATAAAATATTTATAAAAAAAAATCATTTAATATATTTTAAATATTAAAATAACAAAGAAAAGTAAAAAAAAAAAAAAAAAAAAAAAAAGTCAAAATCAAAACCTTTCTTTCCCCCCTCCCCCCCTCCCCCCCCCTCTCTCTCTCTCTCTCTCTCTCTCTCTCTCTCTCTCTCCTCCCCCATCTTCTTCTTCCCTAGAACCCAGAAAAACAAGTAAAAAAAATAATGAAAAAAAACCAATTTATCTTCCCTTCACCACCCCACCACCCCCACCCCCTCTTCTCCCCCACCTGTGGGCACCTGCAACCCGAAGAAAAAAAAAAAAAAAAAAACCCCAGAAAAAAACCCAGATCCCGTCTACCCCGGCGAAGGCCGATTCCGCGGGTGGAGAATCTGGGCGCGGAGAAAATGGGGGGGGGGGGGGAATGGGTGTGGATTTAAGAAGTGGGGTGTGTAGAGGAGGGAAAAGGGTGGGTGCGGGAAATTTTTTTTTTTTTTTTTTTTTTTTTTTTTTTTTTTTTCTTTCTGTTTCTGGGTTGCAGGTAGGGGAAGAAGATGGAAGAGAAGAGAAGAGAGAGAGAGAGACATGGAGGGGAGGGAAGGGGGGAAGGGGGGAAGGGACAAAGAGGTTTTGGGATTTTTTTTTTTTTGTTTTGTTTTGTTTATGTTTCTAGGTTGCTGCAGGGAAGAAGATGGAGGAGGAGAAGAGAGAGAGAGACAGGGAGGGGAGGGAAGGGGAAAGGGTCGAAGAGGTTTTGGGTTTTTTTTTTTTTTTTTTTTTTTTGTGTTTCTGTTTCTGGATTGCAGGTAGGGGAAGGAGATGGAGGAGAAGAGAGAGGGAGACAGGGAGGGGAGGGAAGGGGGAAGGGACGAAAAGGTTATGGGGTTATTTTTTTTATTTTTTTTATTTTTAATAATTTTAATTTACTTTTCTTTATTATTTTAATATTAAATGATCTTTTTTTAGTTTTTTTTTATATTTTATTAATTTTTTAATAGAAAGTGGGGTCTGGATCAAGCCACATCAGCATTTAACTGACAAATTAACGGGCAGGCTAACAGAAGGTATAACATTGGACCAAATTAAAAGATAAGGTATGACATTGTCAATTTTAAAAGATCAAGTATGAAAGTGTCGTGAGGCCATTAGTTGAGGTAGTTTTGTGTAATTTACCCTTAAATTAATGTTTTTTTTATAGAACCGTATTTGTCCATTTTCTTCATTACAAATGAATGTGTTTGTAGTTTTGGATTTATCTAGTTTTTTTGCAAGGATAATCTATGAATAATGTACTAAAATGTAGACGGTTTAGATTTTGAAATACATTACGAATTGCCTACAAAATGGGTGCCAAAATATGTGTCAGAAGCATATGTCCCCGGATCCTAATCCTTAAAAGAAAATTTAAAATTATGTGACCAATCAACAAAATCATTAATGAACATATAAAAGAAACCATGAAACAAAACAAAATGACGAATTAAAGTGGGCAAAACAACAATTATGGTAAGACCTAAATTAAAGGCAGTCTTTAATTTTACGCAACAAATAATATTAAAGCCTTAATATCATGTGATCAATCAACAAAATCATTAGGGAACATATAAAAGAAACCACGAAACAAAACAAAATGATGAATAATATTTTAAAATTGTATGATCAATCAACAAAATCATTATTAAACATAAAAAATAAACTATGAAACAAAACAAAATGATGAATAAATTAAAGTAGAAACTAAAAACAATTATCCAAATTGCAACACAACAATTATGGTATGACCCAAATTAAAGGCATTTTCCGCAACAATGATATTAAAGCCTTAATCACTCTATCTATTTCTCCATTCTCTCTGCCCAAACCACAAACAAAATAATCAAATTCCATGGTTCATTAATTAGGAAACTTCATTCTAATTCTTGGCAAAGATGACTTTTAGACTAAAACCATGAGTAGGATCAAAATCTATTTTTAGTCCCTTGATACATTAATCACCTAATTTATTAAATTATATTTTGATGTTTTTATTATTTCTTTTTTCTTCCTAATTTTAATGTATTAATTATATTTCATTATAATTTTCATTTTCATTTCATTCATCATAATATATTTTATTGTAAACATTTAGATAAACTAGTTTTTGTTATACAATATATTTCTGTGAGATCCCACATCGCCAAGGGGAGTGATCCTTATATGTATATTCCCATCCCTACCTAGCGTGAGGCCTTTTGGGAGCTCACTGGCTTCGGGTTCCATAGGAACTCCGAAGTTAAGCGAGTAGCGCGCGAGAGCACTCTCATGATGGGTGACCTACTAGGAAGTTCTGCTTGCGTGAGTTCCCAGAAACAAAACTGTGAGGGCGTGGTAGGGGCCCAAAGCGGACAATATCGTGCTACAGCGGAGTCGAGCCAGGGATGTGACAAAAAATTTTAATTGTTCCGTCTTTTAAAAACAAAAATGTTATTCACACATTTGTTTTTGGGTTCGTTTAGATGTGATTTTAAAATAATTGAAAACATTTTTAGTGAAATTAATTTTGAGTTTCAAAATCACTTTAAGTGTAGGGTTTAGGATTTTCTTGTAGGAATCACTTAAAGTGTTTTTCAGGTTTCACTTGGATTTTGACTAAAGATTGGTTTCAAAAATATTTTCACCAAAAACGTTTTTAGTCATTTTAAAAGGACACACAAACGAACCATTTACTTTCCACACATCCTTATTAATTTTTTGTCATTGATCTTCTTTAATTCATTCGATCTGATGGTCGAAAATTGAGAGAAATATGTAAGAAATAAAAATAAGTGTGGATATCACTAATCCTTAACAAACGTCTTTAAACGATATGAATGACGTTTTTAACAACACACGTCATTGATGTTTTAATTGGGTGTCATGGATAATAATAATAGTGAGAAATAAGCAGAAAATGCGAAAAGAAAAGGAAAAGGAAAAAGCAAAAAAAGGAAAGTGAAGGAGCATTAGAGTGATGTACATTGTTTAAAAAGGGTTAATCAAATTATTTTCCATGTCATCAAGTTACATCTCAACCATTGAAAGTATATTCACACACCTTAAAATACTTTTCCTATACCTTCTTAATTTTTTAATATTTTCTATCAAATGTTTGTAATGTGTAGAATATTAAAAAAATACTAAAAAATAAAAATAGTGTGGAGAAAGTAATTTGGAATGTGTGAATATAATATCTCATATGTAATTTAATCATTTTTTTGTTGGACATGTAATTTAATCATTAAAAAGGTTCTACATCACTTTCAATTGAGATATTCCTCTGTTACAGAATTAGTACAAATATGATATGAAAAATACGATAGTGGAGCATTAGATGTGCATCTCATGTATAGCCATCAACTCGAGCTGTCATAAGTACATTGATACTTAATTTAATACGATCCAAACTAAAGAGCACTTCTTCGCTCCTTACAATTAAGGAGCTATTGATTTGATTTGTTTGGAGTCATGTATTTTTAAAGCACAAGTTCTGAACTTATTACCTCCGAGGTTTTCGTTTTCCATCGGGCCTTTTTCTATATAAAAATAAAAATAAAAAATAAAAACAAAAAATGCTAACTCTTATCATATTTTTCCTACAATATTTGTATCATCTTTCTAATAGAGATATAAGCTATATGTATTAATGAGCCCTACCTTTATTAGAGAGGTGATACAAATGTAGTAAGTGAAATATTACTCCTTTATTTATCTTAACCATTGAAGTGACATATATCAAGATTCCAATAAGAGAAAAATAATGAAATGAGAAAGTCTATACTTACCACATTTGCAACATTTTCAAATAAAGTTAGAATTCACCAACACATGTGAGTTTATCTCTATTACAGCAAGTCCACCTCATCCGAATGGCCCAACCAATTAGGCAATTGAATCCCCAAAATCCGAAAAATTCTCTCCACCCCAGCCAAATTAGTCGGGCTACTTGTGGCTGTAATACCCTGAAAAATTTAAAATATATGATTATGTGAAAAAAAAATTTATCGGAAGGTGAAAAGACGAAAATGTCTCTCCTTGACTAAACGTAATTTTATGAGGACGTATTTTATCCTCATATAATTTGTAAATATATTTGAATAGAGGACGACCGTACGAGCGTAGGTGCAAATGGATCCTAATTCCGAGTTAGAATGGAGAAGTTACGAGCCTCATAAGTAGTGAGACTTTTTAAACATGTGGACTTTCTATTAGTAGAGAGTCTATAATTAGTCACCCTGAAATTAGAAGTTTTCCACTTCGGGAAACCTGGTGAAAATGCCCAAATAACCCAAAAAACCCCAATTTGTCCTCACATGACCTCCCATTTTCCGAGGTCGATTATGGCCAACTCAGGTGGAATTTTTCGACGTCACCACCACCATCTTGAGGCTCCCACTCCCATCTACAAAATCCAACCACAAACCAACTTGATTAGCCATCGTATGTGGCTGTGTGAGGCCATAAAAACCGATGAAAACCAATGGTGCTCCAGCCGCCCTTTTCATTTTTCCGGTGAATCGGCAAAGCGATGGCCGATGCCATAACTTGGGTTTTGTAGCCCATCATTCCAGGAGTAAATCCCACCAGCTTTGATCCCGTTAGACCACCGTGGGCGACAAACCGACACCGGGAAGCCGGCACCCGCCGGTTTTATCAGCGAAATTGACCCTATTCCGTCCACTTTTGGACTTCGGGGAAGGTATAAAACTTGTTCCTCTTGTTGAGCTATATCTTCCTGTAAATTTTGGTAGAATTTGGAGTTAGACGAAAAAGTGGGTTTCCTGTCGCTGGAAACCACCACGCGCGGCGGCGCGTGGGGGAAATCTGTTTACATGGATTTTGGACAGCGAGACATCCTTGATGTCCTGAGCCCATATCCAGAGTCCGTTCGTTGAAATTTGATGCGATGATTCGAATATTCAAATTTTTCGAATAATTGTACCGCTGTACGATTTTTCGTAATTGACGACCATTCAACCGTTTGATCGTTACCAAACTATAATATTTGAAGACCTTAGGAACTTACGGATCAAGAATCCGACGTATGGATCTTCCCGAATTGGATTTGCAAGTTAGTAAATTAAAAAGTCGACCCCCACTCGAATGTTGTGATTGGCGGAGATCCGACCGTTCGATTGAAATGAAATTTAAGTATGTTGTTCTAGAAGCGTGATGTGAACTACGAAGGGATTGATCCCTTAGTAGGGTACGTAGGAAATCTAACGAGAAGGTTAGATGCAGCCATAATAAAATACCTGAGATAAATCTTTTAGTGAAATTTGCTAAGAAAATGAATTTGGGGCCTATCTTAGTAATTAGCTTCCAAATTAGAAATTTCGGGTCATTACAGTGGCCTTACAAAACCGACTGAGCAATCGAGTGAGGATAGCCTAAGAGCAATTCCAGCGTGAGAAAGGCCCCCTAGGGGAACTTCTTATTCAATCTCCTCCAATGAATAGTAATTGCCTTTAATGAACAGTCATTGCCTTTTGCATCTCCACCCCTAAACTGAATAGTCATGGCAATAGACAATAAAATATTAGTATTTTTTATTTTATAAAAAATAAAAATAATTTTATTTATAAAAAATAAAAAATAATTTTATTTGTAATTTCGGATAGAATTTTTAATCGGTCTCATTGCACCACGTGTCATTAAATAAGAAATTATAACCCAAGGTATTTGAGAAAGTATAAAATTGTGGTGTAAGTTGGAGATAATGATAACATATTTATAGAAAAATTAAATCTATTTTTTTTAAAAAATTTCGGATTTTTTATTACATTTTTATATTAATTTCTTACCTTTTTTTTTATTAATTTTATACATTTTTTAAATTATTTTTTACATTTTTATTAATATTTTATATTTTATATTAACTTTAAAACGTGGCTAACGTCAGGACACACAACCTCAGGCTCTCAAGCCACCAATTCGAGCCAAGCCTCTCACTCGGGCCCCTCGTTTGCCCAATCGCCTTTTGGGCTGGAGAAGGTCACTGGGGTTATTAGGTCTTCAAAGTCGCCGGTCCATTGGGCAAAAGCTCCCGCTGGAGCTGCTCTAACTGTGCCACCGAGTGGATCTGATGCCAACATGACGTTTGCCAAGAATCATCCATTTTCTTTGAGGGGTAGACAAAACGGGGGAAGATAAGGGGCAAAGGTTTGGGGTCAAACTTACATTTGGCTTCATCGAGCGACATCACAATGGTGGTTCGGGAGTGGAGTCGTCTATAGTTAGGCCTGGACATGGATTTGGCCCTTGATGAGGGTGGCGAGATGCTCCTAGAGATAGGAGGCGCATACGTCGAAGGTCCTGGTGAAGTCGGAGAGGTTCTTATTGCACCTCACCAATCTGGTTCTTGATATTTCCAAATCGGGGAAAGGATGAACATAATGATGAGGAAGATGAAAAGGTGAACGAATATGAGAAGAAAAGAAGACAAAGTTAATGGAAGATTGCTTGTCACTCTTTACTACAGTGGTAGAAAGGAGTTGTGCCTTTGCAGAGTAGAGTGAGTTAGAACTCTGTTGACTCTTTAATCTAACAAATGATCTAACAAATCTATATTTTGACCAAAAAAAATGTTAATGGAAGATTCAAAGGTTGCATGTGGGATTGAATAAAAAATAAGGGGTGTGTGGGATTGAATAAAAAATAAGGGGTGTGATATCCACACACCCCAAATTACTTCTCACACACCTCTTGTTAATTTCTGGCCGTTGATCTTCTTCAATTTAATTCGATCCGACAGTCGAAAATTAGAAGAGTGTGTGAGATCAAAAATAATCTAAGATGAAAAGTTGAAAATAATATTGTTTTTTATTGCCCACTCAGCTGGTGGGCGGAGAAAGAGTGAGATTGATTAAAAAATAATATTATTTTTTATATTATTTTAATATCATTAACTGTCTATTGTCTTAAAAGACGTTATGCGCTAGTTGGGCAGTAAGTTAGGGCATAGCGCCTAGGCGGCTAGGCAGATGCTTAGGTGGATTTAAGTAAATTTATTATATATCGTATAAATAAGTGTTTATTTATACTCAAATAAATACATAATTATATTGGGATACATAAATTGTAAAAAAGAATGACATTTAAATTATAAAGTATTAGAACATATAACATAGGGAACAAACACAAGTGGCTTCGTAGTTTACAGTGATGGAGCCAGGATTTCACGTGAGGTGGAACCTTTCACAAATGTTAAGGTGATACTATTCACACATTCATTTTTATCTCTCATACACATATCTCAATTTTCTGACAATTTAACTAAAGTGTGCGAGAGATGAAAATGATGTGTGAATAGCACTACCTCAAATGTTAAAAAAAAAAATCTAAACGTATAGTATCTACAAAATTACAAAAAATAAAATAAAACAAATATAATATGATACGAGTCCAAAATAATAAATTCATCGATAATAATTCACAACAATCATACTTGTACTCGACGAATTTTCATATTTTGAAACCGTATCATGATAGACTCGTCATCTATACTATTTAAAATATATTTATCAATATAAGTAACCAAATAATTATTTATCCACAAATCACCCATTCAATTGTATAGGTTGCCCTTCACAATATTGCAAAAATACTCGCTCAAGTTTACAAATCCAAAATAAATTTGATAATCAATTAAAAAAAATTGCGATAGATCAATTTAACAAAAAACAAAATCATAATTTAAACAAATAATTTGCAAGAGAGATGAGAGAGTAAAATACAAATATTAGTGTAAAAATTGGGATGCGAAACGAATTTGAAAGGCTGCAGTGAACAAGTAGGCTAAAAATAAAGTGAGGATGGGCCTAGCCCCACCCTGGTCCCTTCTTCCCTCCGCCACTGGTAGTATATATAGGCAATCGACATTGATGGAGCAAACTATCTTCTATAACTAGTGACGAGCTAGCAATAGAAATGAGCAAGCCTTCTCTAAGACTGCAGCTTACTAAGCTTCTTTTATACAATATTCTACTTTGGCAACTTGGACGCTGGCCTCAATCCAAATTCATTTGTAGAGCCGATGCGTCTCGACTGCCAGAAGATGAAGGTATTCATTACGAATTTCACTCTATATGTTTTAATCATCAGCTAACTTTTTGAGTATATCGCATTCAAACATGACTACATATAACCCAAAGTGGATCACAAACACATGTTTAATTAATAATTTCAGCTAAAAGGCCTAACCATCGTATTTATTAATTACTTACCGAAATATTGGCAGTGTTTGCTCTCCGTGACTTTATGAGCAACACAGAGTTAAGGCCAGAGCAAATCATTGAAGAGACATATTGCAGTGACGTAGTCTGGACTTACGGTTTTATCATCGAATGTCATTGCACTAATGAGAGTGGATGCTGGATCACTGGAATGTATGTATGAAACAATATTTCACATATACACGTTAAATCTTGTTTAATATATACATATATATAATTAATTAATGGTATACTAACCTTTTTTTTTGTGTGAACTCATTTTGTGTGGCAGTAGAATGAGCTACATAGGTTTAACTGGAACTATTCATGAAAGTGTGGGTTATCTTAGAAACCTAACCTACCTGTACGTTAATCTCACTCTTTGTCTGCCTTCCAATCTTTAATGTAATTTCAGTTGTTTATGTTATATTGCAGACTTCATGACAACTCTGGGGTGTAAAAAGAACTACCCTTCACAAAAATATTCATTGAACAAGGGTTTAAAGAAATTATAAGTTCAATCTAATTAAATTTTGTTTTTTTCTTTCTTTCTTCAAATATCATATCAAAAGCATTCTATCCAACAACAAACTTCATGGCAGAATACCAGATACCCTTGGGAATTTGACGAATCTCCAAATCCTGTAAGTAAATATTGTTGGAAATTTATATTATAATATTTAATTTCAAAGATTGAATGAAAAAATATACGTCACTGACGCAAAGTGCATATAATTAGGTTTCTTAATAAAACAAAATAGTGAAGCAGTACCATTATGCAAAAGACATGACTTTTGTAATGGTGTATGAATTAGATGAAATGTGGCATCAATTCATGAGCAGCCACTACAACCATTCCTAGAAGTCACTTGGGTTCTTTATAACTCTTAATCACAGCCGTGTAAAAGCAGAATGAGACAGAGAGTTAATTAGATGGTACTGGACATAAGAGTATTCCTTTGTACTCTATGTTTTTTCTTTGTTGTTTAATTCCGAGTCGTGTCTTAAGAGTATGAAATATATAAGGTTCGCCATAATCCGAAGATTGCAGTTCTTCAACTTCGGATTATAGATTGTTGAATCCTAGGAGACGGACACCTACCGAACTATAAGCACAAGAGTAGGGGCAAAATTCTATCTTCAGGACATTGCATTTATGCAAGCCTCAATCTCCAAGTTTGTCAGTCCTTCTTAATTTCTCTCTAGTTGTTTATATTAATTTTGTACATAATTTATGTTATGAATTTTTGTATGATTATTATCATTGTAGTTCTTTTATTATTTTCATATTTTCTAATATTGCTCCAACAAATATATACTAGATAGTTGTACATTGAAATTCATTGTTAATCAATCAACTGGATGCTTTAGTACGTACTTGTGAAAATTAGTGTTTTGAATTGGGGTTCTTTGTATAAAGGGATCTATCGCAAAATCAACTCAATGGTTCAATACCAGCAAGCTTAGGGCTCGTGGTTTCTCTTCGATTACTGTAAGGGCTTGATCTTGATTAATTTCCGTTAATTGTTTTTGTTAAAATTCTTATCAAGTCATTTTCATGCTCTATGTATAGATATCTGCAATACAACTTGCTTAGCGGAGATATACCACGAAGTTTTGGTTCACTGAAGAATCTTACTGAATTGTGAGTACATTAATTAATTAATTATTTTCTTAATCTCCTCCACCTCATCATGATTTTAATTTGTGATACATTAATTCATTTCATGCATGCTTTACTTTCTCGGACTTTTGCAGGAATTTGCAGTTTAATATGCTATCGGGCTCAATTCCTGAGGATTTTGGAAATCTTTCGAGTCTTAAAATTATGTTTGTTCTTTGCTTACACCACATATAATTATACTTATAGACTTGTGATTTTATTTGTATGCATGTTTAGATAATAAATATATATATATATATATATAATTAATTAATTAATCTTCTAAAACATTAATTCTAAGAAGTCTTTTGTCATTTTTTCCCATAGGGATCTGTCTGAGAATCAGCTGTCTGGTCCTCTTCCAGAAAGCCTCGGAAAGTTGAAAAATCTCGCAACCTTGTAAGTTTAAATGAAAAAAAAAAAAAAAAAAAACACTCATCGCTTAAAAACTAAATAAAATAGAAATAATAATCAAAAGTTAATATGCAAAAGTAATAAACATGGGAGTGTCTCTCTCATTGTTGCAGCTATGTGTCAGCCAATAATTTGAGTGAGGAATTTCCAAAAGGTTATGGGGACCTCACAAGCCTGAAAAAGTTGTAAGTGTTGACTCCTGTCAATGATTAATTTGAGGTTTGCCACACATTAATTAAATAATTAAGAGAATATGATGGTGACTGGTGAATGCATACAGTTCAATAGCCGGGAATTACATTTCTGGTCCCTTACCAGTTGAAACCATAGCCAACTGGACTAATATCACTCACCTGTAAGTAATTTTTAGCTTTACACTTAGCAGGTAGTAATTTTAAGGTTTCTTAAAAAGACAAATTTTTTATACGGCGTGCAGGGTGCTCGTGGGAAACAATTTCGAAGGAAACTTGACTGAAAAAATATTCCGCTTGCAAAAGCTTCAGCATCTGTATAGGACATCTTCCTCTTTCTTTCACTTTGCTGGTTCTATAATATATATATAGGAATCATTTCACAAGAGGGATTCCTATTTTTCTAAAAAAATGGGGACACCCTCTTGACCGTTGGATTTGACTTTAATGAAATTCTGTGGTTGAGATTGTGTAGTCTGTGTTTTAATCTCAACCACACAATTTCATTAAAGTCAATCCAACGGTCAAGAGGGTGTCCATATTTTTTTAGAAAAATGGGGATCCCTCTTGATAAAGGCCTGTATATATATATATATATATATGAGACTTTTGATGCGGTCCTTATCTATCAATATTCTGTGATTAAAATCTTGTTAGTTTTCAATTTTTTATATAAGTTCATGAAATTAATGTGATAATTTATTTCTATTTATGTTACTATATTTTTTAAATTAAAATTTGAAATTTATAGTTGTTTATGTTAATGAGATTTTAAATAAAAACCCATAATTTGTGGGATTAAAAAATATTAAAATATAAATTATACTATTGTGTGTGTGTAGACATGGATACATTCATCAAAATTAACAAAAAATTATTGTACCAAAACATGGGCACATTCTTCAAAATAGCAAAAAAAAAAAAAAGATATTAGGCTTAATAACATTAGTAAATTTCTTCGATAAAACTTGACATGGATACATTCTCAAATCAAAGAAAAAGAATGTATCCATATAAGTTTAAAAATGGATTTGCTAGCAAAAAATGGTACATTTTAAGATTAAAAATTTGAAAAAATTACATGAATGGATACATATAAGATTAAAAATTTGAAAACAATTTTTAAAAAGCTAATGGGTACAAACTTATTTTCATTTTTTATTTATTTTGGAAATGTTTTGGATTAAAAATTAGTTAGGAGTTTAATAAAGGTGTGAGTATTAAAATCCTAAATCAATTATTAATTTTTATTTTAAAAAATTATGTAACTGATATGTAAATTCATTATTACATTAATGCGAGGAACTTGGATCAAAATCTGAAAACTAATAAGGTTTCAGTCAATGAACATTAATAATTAGGGACCGGATACTAATTTTTTCTATATATATTATGATTAGAGGTTGAAAATGTATATATATTTATTCCTCTGCAGGTTGATAAGTGACCTGGCAAATAATAGTTTCCAATTACCAGCAAAAATCAACAACAGTGCCAATTTAATTTCTCTGTGAGTGGTTTGTTGTAATAATTGCTTCTAGCCCAGTTTGTGCTCAAAGGCTTCATTTTTCATTCTTCACGTTGGTTTTCTACAGAACACTGAGGAACTGCTCAATCACCGGCCCAATCCCCAAATACATTGGTGAAGAAATGAAATCTCTAAGATACCTGTAATTTCACTTCACTTTTGTAATTTTGTTTTTGGAGTTGTCCTGTTAATTTGGCTGGAAAGAAAATTGAATCAGTTTTAGGGCTTGTTTAATACTCATGAGCGCTTATGCTAGAAGTGGTTTCATTAATAAAACTTTAGTTTTTTATTATTAAAAGTTCAAGTGATTTCGTGTAAAAGCATTTGGAAGTGTTTCTTGAAAAAATATATGACGTGCACTATTTTTTTAAGAACACACTTTTATGACCCAAAATCACTTATTACTTTTTGTGACAAATGTAGTCGTAAGTAATTTTAACTACGAGAAAGTATTTTTAGCCATTCTAGAAGTAATCTCTTACAAACCCTTAACCTCATCATCGGACTATTAATTAAGCACCGTTTGATATATCTTTCTATTTTTTTTTATTTCACAATATATAGCCAATTACACGGAACCAGAATTGAGTTTATTTTTAATACCATTGTTGATCAAAACTCCCTTAATGTTAATCCTCCTCGTGTTTTGTCTTGCAGAGACTTGAGCTTCAACAAGTTAACTGGTGGCCTCCCTCAGTATATGAAATCAAATATGACTGACAGTGACATGTAAAGGAATAACATTCTTAATTGGAAGAATTTAGATTAATTACAGGTCCGAGTCTTGTTAATTACATGCTTTAATATAATATATACGCTTAATTATGTTCAGGTCTTTTTCTGGAAATATGCTTGATGGGACAATCCCACCTTGGATACTGCTTAACGGGACAATCGCACCTCAGAATCGTGGGGACTTCCAAACTAGGATGTATGTCTTCATATTCTGAACATAAGTTAGAAGAACTTTCATTTGTAACAACTTTAAGTTTTTGCTCATATGTACAAATTAATTAATGAGACTGACGCATGTTATGTTATCTTTTAGAGATCTTTCGTTCAACAATTTTTCAGCAGGAGACTCTCCAGTACCAAGCAACCAACAACTGTGAGGATATGTTCTTTCTTGTCCTTAATGTTTTTGTTGATGAAATTGAATGGTTCCACTTCCACATTCCACTACTAATTGCATCAAGGCATTTTGTTTAAAACTCCACAATTATTGTTGCACATCACTTAAGTTGGGGGCAGTATCAATTATAAAATATTTTGTTTCATGACCTTAACTTTTTTTTATTCAGGAACTTGTTTGCATGCTGCCGCATTCCCACAACAACTGAGCCACAAATGTATGTTTTTTCATGTTGTATTAGTAAGAGACTCAATCATCAGAACCTTCTATATAACATATTGGTATTTGGTAACTACTTTTAGGATGGATCCGTTTGAAATGAAGAACAGATACTGTCCTGAAAACAAACCAAAGTGTAAGTTTATTCTTCGCAGCCTGAAAATTACAAACTAATGTCTCGTTTTGCAGCTCGAATTGTACTGACTATTTTAATCAGATATAATCGAATAGTACTGACTAAATTAATCGAATGTTTGGTGCAGTATTAGACTAATGACTTATAAATAATACGGCCTTTGGTACTGTCCCAAATAAATAGTTCGAACTATTATTAATTTTATTAATGAGAAAAAAAAAGGACAAACAGAAAACCCAAATTTGTGATGAAATAGTCTGCCTCCAAATTATTTTTTTCTTTTAAACTTTCTTATTAATATAATTTAAAAAATAAAAATAAAAAACAGAGAAAAAATTCAGCGCCCTTGTCCACCCCACACCCCAACAAACACCATCGCCGCACCACCCTCATTCAAATCCGGCGACAAACACCATACCCACCCCCACCCATAGTCAATTCGTGAACACTTCAATTGCTGAACACGGCTTCTCGCCACCGCATCTTCCCCAACCCAGCAAACCGAACAGAGTTGCTCACAATTTTGCATTTCCAAATCGAAAGAAGCTCTAAACACAAAAAGCTGGGTAAGTCTGTAAAACCCTTTTCTGGAGGACGAAACGAAGCCGATGCAAAGACAGAGAACCTGCTTCATCATCACTTTCACCATCCTCCTCAAATCTGTAATTAGGGCATCAATTCGTCGATGGTGCGGTCGTCGGCGAGGCATCGGCTGGTCTTCAGCAATGCCTTGTGGTTCGCCAAGGACACGGCGTCAAGAGTTGGTGGTGGGTGCGGTGGATCGAGGGGACGGAGAGAGCGAGCAAATTCCTACCCGACTAAATAATACAAAGGGTTTAGAGTGTCTTAGTTACACGGCGTGAGCAGTATATAATAGGTGAGGCCAGGATAATTAATCCGGAGTCTATTTAATATGGAACTGCACCAAACAACCGGATTAGTATAATTAGTCCTATACAGTACTTTATAAGGTGTGCCAAACGAGACCTTGAATATTGCAGAATATATTATGATATATGTTAATTTTTTCTTGCAGACCATTCCTTGTTTATTAATTGTGGTGGTGAAGAAACAACTGTTCTTGGGAATAAATATGATCAAGATAATGACACATCCCCCTTTTTCACAAGTCCAAAGAAAAACTGGGCTTACAGCCTTTCCGGAGGCTATGGTGTACCAGAAACTAATACTAGTAATTACATCAAGAGCATGACATGTGGAGTTCCCATTACTGAGGCACCGTTGTATGAAAATGCTCGGCTTTCCCCGGTATCTCTCAAGTATTATGCTTTTTGTCTGCGCGAAGGCAATTATACTGTCACGCTTTATTTCAATGAAACTGTATGCACCAAGAATGAAGACTATACTAGTTTAAAGAAACGCGTATTTGATGTATATATTCAGGTAACAGTTCATTTTTTTGGTCATGATCACAATCACATCATTCTACTTTTATTTATTGGATCATCTTATTTTAAGTAAATTGTGTTGCAGGATGTGTGGAGACTAAATTATAACAAAATTAGAGTGAAGGAGGGAAGTACAGAAAAACCTATAAATATTTCAGCTGTGGTTGTAAGTGATAGCGGTCTATTGAACATCCACTTGTACTGGCCTGGAAAGGGATCGTTTCAATACCTTCCTGGTTTTAATGGACCTCTAATATCAGCTATTTCTGTGACTCCTGGTAACACTTTCTTCCGTGATTCGATTTCTTTTTAATTTATTTTGTTCAAATTAACACTCATGTATTATTATACTTCTCCCACTAATTTCAGAGTTCAAAATTAGTCCCGAAAACAATAATGGTCAACGTGTTGCATTGATTACGATTGCTTCAATTGTTGCTGCTTCACTGCTTTCATTGGCTTTTGCTTGGAGGATGGGCTGGCTGCCAAGCGAAAAGCTCCCCAGTAAGTCTATAAGCTAAACGCTGAGCTACAATTAAATACTGCACTATGCTCTGCAATACGAGAATATAGGGGTGGGCAAACGGATCTTGAATCCGCAGGTAGGGGCGAGTACTAGCGGTTCGGGGCGGGTCCATATTTTTTTTATATCACAACGGGACAGGGCGGGGCGGGGCGGGTCGGGTCCAAGAAAAAAGAAGGGTGGGGCGGTTCCTAATTCCTTAAGACACGGACCCCTGGCCTGAACCGTACCTAGTGTCTTTTGGTGGAGATTACATCTATGCCGTTCAAATCTCACACACATGGATATTGTTCACCTTCGCAAAGACCGACTCCCAGACTGAATGATGAATCTTCTCTCCTCCCTCACGATCTCTCTCTCCTAGAATCCAGACTGACTCTTCCCACTCGAATCGCGATAGTTGAGATACCGCAGCTTCTCAAAAGTTGACTCTGAGTCTCCGGCCACCACCATCCCCTCATCTCAACTTCGACCACCATCTCACGGATATCTTGATTTATCATATTTTCTTCAATTTTTATTACAAATTTTAATCAGATCTATTTTACTTCAGCTTCCCAGGATCCCACCGAAAACATCCATCAGAACCGCAAGCAACAAGTGGCCAACCAACAGGTGGCCAACCAGTCCAAGTCTGTCATCGTCGAAGAAGGCGATACCGAGAAGCATCGGCTTTACGAGAACAAGGAACGGCAGCAGCAACCGCAGAGCGTTCGCAGGGGTAAGAGCAGCGATAAGGGTTCGACTGTTTTTGGCGAGGGCACTGCCAAAGCTTCCCAGGACCTATGTCCCATAGAAAACGTCCAGCAGGATTGCAAGCAACAAGCAGCCAACCAGCCCGAGTCTGCCATCGTCGAAGAAGGTGACACCAATAAGCATTGGCTTTACGGGAACAAGGAACGGCAGCAGCAGCCGCAGAACGTTCGTAGGGGTAAGAGCAGCGATAAGGGTTCGACTGTTTTTGGCAAGGGCGCTGCCAAGTTTCCCTGGTGCAACATGAGGTTTCTGTTGGGTATGTTAAGCGAAGAGCTCCCTAGTAAGTCTATAAGCTGAATGCTGAGCTACAATTAAATACTGCACTATGATCTTATTACAAATTTTAATCAGATCTATTTTACTCTGTAATCGTCCCAGCGTCGCAGAACCTATATTCCATCGAAAATGTCCAGCAGGATTGCAAGCAACAGCCGGCCAACCAGTCTGAATCTGCCGTCGTCGAAGAAGGCGACACCGAGAAACATTGGCTTTACGGGAACAAGGAACGGCAGCAGCAGCCGCAGAGCGTTCGCAGGGGTAAGAGCAGCGATAAGGGTTCGGCTGTTTTTGGCAAGGGCGCTGCCAAGTTTCCCTGGTGCAACATGAGGTTTCTGTTGGGTATGTCAAGCGAAGAGCTCCCTAGTAAGTCTATAAGCTGAATGCTGAGCTACAATTAAATACTTCACTATGATCTTATTACAAATTTTAATCAGCTCTATTTTACTCTGTAATCGTCCCAGCGTCGCAGAACCTATATTCCATCGAAAACGTCCAGCAGGATTGCAAGCAACAGCCGGCCAACCAGTCTGAATCTGCCGTCGTCGAAGAAGGCGACACCGAGAAACATTGGCTTTACGGGAACAAGGAACAGCAGCAGCAGCCGCATAGCGTTCGCAGGGGTAAGAGCAGCGATAAGGGTTCGGCTGTTTTTGGCAAGGGCGCTGCCAAGTTTCCCTGGTGCAACATGAGGTTTCCGTTGGGTATGTCAAGCGAAGAGCTCCCCAGTAAGTCTATAAGCTGAATGCTGAGCTACAATTAAATACTGCATTATGATCTTATTACAAATTTTAATCAGATATATTTTACTCTGTAATCGTCCTAGCCTCCCAGGACCTATATCCCATTGGAAACGTCCAGCAGGATTGCAAGCAACAGGCGGCCAACCAGTCCGAGTCTGCCGTCGTCGAAGAAGACGACACAGAGAAGCATTGGCTTTACGGGAACAAGGAACGGCAGCAGCAGCCGCAGAGCGTTCACAGGGGTAAGAGCAACGATAAGGGTTCAGCTGTTTTTGGCGAAGGCGCTGCCAAGTTTCCCTGGTGCAACATGAGGTTTCCGTTGGGTATGTCAAGCGAAGAGCTCCCCAGTAAGTCTATAAGCTGAATGCTGAGCTACAATTAAATACTGCACTATGATCTTATTACAAATTTTAATCAGATCTATTTTACTCTGTAATCGTCCCAGCCTCCCAGGACCTATATCCCATCGAAAATGTCCAGCAGGATTGCAAGCAACAGGCGGCCAACCAGTCCGAGTCTGCCGTCATTGAAGAAGGCGACACCGAGAAGCATTGGCTTTACGGGAACAAGGAACGGCAGCAGCAGCCGCAGAGCGTTCGCAGGGGTAAGAGCAGCGATAAGGGTTCGGCTGTTTTTGGCGAGGGCGCTGCCAAATTTTCCAGGAGCAACATGAGGTTTCCGTTGGGTATGTCAAGCGAAGAGCTCCCCAGTAAGTCTATAAGCTCAATGCTGAGCTACAATTAAATACTGCACTATGCTCTGCAATACGAGAATATGGGCATACACCAAAACGAAAAAGAACTAAAGTTGTCTGATTTTTTTTTTTTGGGAAACTAACTAAAGTTGTCTGATTGTGATATATGTTCTTGATGTATTTTTTTCTCTGAACAAAAATCGAAATAGGTGATGAGCATCAAGACAAACTTGTCACCGTCAAAGAATTAATAAATGCTACCGAAAATTTTAGCGACAAAAAAAAACTTGGCCATTCTGAGACATTTTTTATGGTAAACTTCTGTACTTATATACATTCTATAATTTTGGTA
This sequence comes from Cotoneaster glaucophyllus, assembly GCA_036320875.1. NCBI lineage: Eukaryota > Viridiplantae > Streptophyta > Magnoliopsida > Rosales > Rosaceae > Cotoneaster > Cotoneaster glaucophyllus. Next base: position 651,881 of record CM070059.1, on the reverse strand, counting down.
ATTTTTGTTTTTTATTCTATAACTTATGTGTGGATGAAGGCACAACTGCCAGGTTATACTGTGGTCGTGAAGAAACTAGATTCCACTCATTTTAAGGGAAAAATCGATAAACTGGAAAAGGAAATTGCCATCATAGAGTCATTGCAACACAACAATATCCTTAAACTGTTGCATGCTTATATTGGAGAAGACCTCCAATTTCTTGTTTACGAATACATGGAAAATAAATCCCTTGAAGACATCTTATTTGGTAACGTATTTTCTACTTCTTGTTTACTTGTACTGTGATGTTTATATTCTTTTTAAAACTATCATGAAAGACGAATACAACATATAACGTATTGAAGTGTATGCAACTGCAGGCTCGAGTACTTCTAGCACAATCAAGCTTGATTGGAATACAAGGGTTAACATTTGCTTGGGAATAGCACAGGGTTTGCAATATCTACATGAGACAGTACAGATTGTTCATACGAATATAAAATCCGCTAATATTCTTCTTAATGAAAAACTTGAGGCTAAGATATCGGACTTTGGATTTGCAAATCTTTATTCCGAAGAAGATAAAGTTATGGCCATCGCAAGAGAAACAAAGAAGTAAACAAACTAGTAATTCACCTGTTTTATATAAGGCAAGTTTAAGTCTGTGTAAAAGTACATGATAATTTCTTATGCTACCTACAGAGGCTACACGGCGCCAGAGTATTTGCAAACAGATGATTTAGATAGCAAACTGGATGTTTTCAGCTTTGGGGTGGTCGTACTTGAAATTGTTAGTGGGGAGAGAAACGTACGTAACCAATCAAATGAAACTGAGGTTCTTTTAGACAGGGTAAGCAAGAATGACAAGATTGTGCTTTTATGCTTTCTTCTCTATATTTGATTATGCATTTTTAGGTATGATTACGTTTAAAGCTTGATGCTAACTATCGATCCTGTATATGCGCAGGCTTATAAAGCAAATAGAAACGGAAATTTGAATAGCTTGGTTGATAAGAATTTGTCTACATATGATGAAGGAGAAGCCCTCATCATCTTGAAATTAGCAGTGGAGTGCACCTCGATGTGTACTAGTGTCCGACCTGCAATGTCTGGAGTTGTGAGTGTTCTTCTTGGCGAAAAAAGCATTGACGAGGTTTGTCCACCTGCCAAGCCCACTGGCGACATCAATGTTGTTGGTTCCACCACTTCGGGGAAGTTGACTTCAGTAGCATCAACTTTGTCTCTTTCAACCTAAGGCGCACATGATCATCGGAAAGTATTTCTAGATTGATTAAAAGTTTCGTGTGATTAGTATTAGGCGTTCTTGAATTGCTACCGTTACTGGTGTGCTTTAATCTTTTCTGTGGTTTCTGTACTTCGCATCCTTTTGAACTTTGTGAACCTTTCTTCCAGCATAATGTCATATCAAAACTTGGAAATTTGTTACAAATGCAGAGTTATTTCATTCACAAGTTATGACTCCACCGACCTTTTCTTCTCCCGTTAATAACTTTAACTAGGCAGCTTTGTGCATAATGTACAAATATCATCTTTTGCACAGATTCCGTACTGTTACAACAATCAACAATCTTCTGTTATAAGTCGAAAGCAACCAAAAAAATTATATAATTACAATCTTGTACGTGTTCTTTTGCACTGATTCCTTATTCGTGCAACAATAAACAATCTTCCTTATTCGTGAAAAAGAAAACTTTGGGTTTCTGTTATTAAAAAAAGGTATATTCATGTTTTTGTTATAAGGAAACGATAGCCGAGATATATTCATGATAAAAGGTCTTTACAAAGCCAATCAAGGCAAAGGAGGTCTTTACAAAGCCAATCAAGGCAAAGGAGTGTCCTCAAGGAGAACATCCAACAGAAACCCCGAAGCGAAACACTCCAGATACAATCTTGATTAACCGTAAGACTAAACCATGCGAGGCGATGAGCAGCTTCATTGGCCTGGCGATGAGAATGGGTAAATGAAGCTTCAGTGATTGTTGGGAGAAGATCCTTGATATCCTCTATAATCTGCCCGATATGGGAAAGATTAGTAGAGGAGTCCCGAAGAGCCTCCAAAATCAGAAGCTCATCAGATTCGAAAATAACATTATCTAATCCCCTTGCTCTCGCCCAAACCAGAGCGGAACGAAAGGCCACAGCTTCTGCCTGAATGGGAGAAAAAATATCAGGACAGTTTCCAGCTTTGGCAGCCACAAAGATGCCGGAATGTCCCTGATAATAAGACCGAACCTGCCCAGCTTAAGATCAGAGCTCCAAGATCCATCAATGTTCATTTTGATGGAGCCCGGAGGGGGCACTGACCATTTGAGAATGCGCTGTTGAGTAGGAATTTGCTTGTGCCGTGCTTGCCTAGAACGAACAAATTCCAGACGCAAAGACAAACATCGGGTCACGATAACATCAGGTTTCTCACAAGAACAGCCCCGAGTCTCTGATTTCGAGCTCCCCATAAGGCCCAAAGTATCATGAGAACCAGGTCAAAGGACTCGGCATGAGTTTGCCAAAGACTCGATCCAATCCATGAGGGAGTTAGGGTGGAGACCTCGGAGTGGTAAACCCAAGGGAGAAGAGAGCCAAGCACATTTGGTTAAAGGACAATATCGCATAAGGTGGATGACCGATTCATTATCCCCATTGCATAGCACACATGAGGAGTCCATAGTAAGATGGCGATAGGTAAGGATTGAGCATGTAGGAATAAAATTTTCACAGAGGCGCCACACACATATCTTGACTTTTGGGGAAACCTGAGCATTCCAAAGCTTGGACCAGATTTTAACTAGCCCACCTAAGGGAGAGATATTTCAGTGTGACCGGTACACAAGATGGTACATCACGTATCATTATACAAATAGTGAGATATGTGTGCTAAAAAATTAATATCTTAAAAAAGAAAGTTTTCCACCACTCCTATTAAAACCACTGTTCTAAAAATCCCCGCCTAGGTGCTAGGCGGTTGGCCACCGCCCTGATTAATGCCTAGGCGTTTGAAAATTAAGAAATGGCGCCTAGACCTGCTGAGGTGCCCGCCTAGACCGCCTAGGCACCTGCCTAGCCCGCCCAGACCCGCCTAGGTTGCGACTCACTTAGATAGAAAATAGATAACTTTCATTTTGCATTTTATTTTTTTCCAATAAATTGTAAGAGACTTGTTGAATACTTAAATGAATACACATTATATGTATATTCTCCATGTTTTCATTATGTTCCAATACCTCCTAATATATATGTCATTCTATTTTGTAGTTTATAATGAAATTATATATATTTTAAGAATAAATAGACACTTATTTACACGAAATATAATAGATTTACTTAAATCCGCCTAGTCCGCCTAGCCGCCTAGGCGCTAGGCCCCAGCTCGCCGCCCGACTAGCGCCTAACATCTTTTAGAACCTTGATTAAAACATGTGGTGTACCATTTGTGTTCCCGTCACAACTAAAAATTTCTTCACCTAAGAAAGAAGATGCAGTGCCGCCATTATGTTGGTGGATCCATTCCCGAGTCAAATGGTAGGCTCTTCGAACCGAAAAGAGACCATTTTTTGTAAAGGAAAACTAATGAAAAATGTTTGAAAACTTTGAGTTTTAATCAAAAGTATAAAAATGTGCTGTAAGTGAAGTGCCAGGAGTGACTTTTTAGAATAAAATTGTCCTTTTTCGTTAAAGTGAACAGTAGTGTTTCGTTAAAACTCCATTTTTTTCAAAGTGCCACACCAGAGAGTCCGACGGGGATCGTACGCTGATCAGGATGGAACGAATCCAAATGCGTAGTTTATAATCGTGAAATCCAAATGCATAGTTTATAATAGTGAAACTCCATTTTTTTTCAAAGTGTCAATCCAAATGTGTAGTTTATAATAGTGAAATCTAGGAACGAGATTTCACAATGATAGTCAATTTCAACGTGTTTTGTCCTGGCATGGAAGACAAGATTAGAAGCTAAAGAGATTGCAGAAATATTATCACACCAAAGATGAGGAATTTGAGGTAGGGGAAGGCCAATATCACTGAAAACTTTACATATCCATGTTATTTCTACGGAAGTGTGAGCTAAAGACTGGTACTCTACTTCAATAGAGGATCGGGCAACACTGGACTGTTTCCGGCACTCCAACTGATCAAATTAGAACCAAGAAAGATACAATGTCCAATGGTGGACCTTCCAACTGAAAGAAAAATATGCATTCAGTAGTACATTTCATAAGTGAACCAATGACATACCAACTCACTGCCAAAAAAATAACACAAACATCATTGAGAGCAATAAGCAGGGATTGGAAACCTGATCGCATGAGGAAGAACTGATTTGTGCAAATTGAGACCCCGATATAAAAACAACTTTGCAACATCTCTGATTCTTCCATCATCCAAGAACAAACTTGCCCCATGCTTCTTCGTTTTCCCTGAATATCGAAGAAAAAAAACAAAAGGTGAGAGAGAAAAATTGCACCTGCTGTGTCTCATAAGTAGTTCCATCACTGAGCTGATCACATCAAACAATGCGACAACCACGCTTATTATTCCTCTCCTAATTCAAATTGCCAAAAGTATGCATGTGCATCCTCTCCTTCTGATGATTCCGGGTGGCATTGGAGCACAATTTGCTTTCTTCCTTCCTACGGCAACTCCTTCAAATACCGTAGGATTCGCCACTGGCCACATTGAGATCCAAGATATGATCAAGATTCAAGATTAGCTTGCCATTGAAGATTGTTGGGATTGCTGTGTTGTCCCTTTTGATGCCCACTCTTGGTAACATTCCTTTTCTCTTCATTATTTAGCTCACTTCAATTTTGATCTTCATTACATGGTGTTGTGTTCACAAGTAACTATTGTGTTTTGGCTATTGCGGAGCTTATGTATTTAAGACAAATGAACCAGTTCAATGACTTGAAAGTTCAGAAATGTTTCCATGTCTCGCAAAATTTCAGGGCATAAAAAAAAGTATAACATATTTTATTAGCGATAGTCCTATGATCCCTTTCATTTGTGAGTCTATCAGTGACTGGGATACCTATATGAATTCGAAACACAACTTTAAATTACATTTTATATTTGAACTCCATGATGGTCAACCTTATAAACATGAGTGAATATGTATATCAATCAAATAAATAAACTACTACTAATGCATATACATTTTTGCTTATTATACAAGATCACATCACCACATAATCTCTAATCATACATTACATCCCGTGCAAATTTAAGTTTTAACAGCACACCAACATATAACTCGCACACAAAGTTTAAGGCTAGAGTAACCAAGATAAACCAATGATCGGAGGCTTCCATGGAGATGGTGATTTTTGTTAATGTGTAAATTGGTGAATTGATCTAAGAAGATTAAAAGATTGTTTAGTATTGATTCTTAGCTCATATGCTGAGAATAAGTCATGAATTATAATGTGTTTGGTTAAGTCTCATAGGGCTTAATGATAGACAAGTGTCAAAATCTAAGTAGTGTGTAAATGGATGGTTGAGATTGAATTGAGGAGCTGTCTCTCTCTCTCTCTCTTCCAAACGGTCATTGTGTTGATATGTGTGAGCTCACATGCTCAGTGAGTACATTCAGAAATACAGAAGAAGTTGCAGAGCTCATTTTCTGAATTTCATTCTCTGAAAATTCCTTTCATCTTTCCTTCCTCTTCTTATAGAAAAGTCTGCATCTCTTTTCTGTAATCGCTAACATGGCCTCAGAGCCAGGTTGGGTCTGAACCTTCTGGGCGTCGCGTTGGTTAGGATTGAGCTCGGATTCACAACAACAAGCTTATTGCCGTGATTCAAGCTTATATCAGTGATCGAGTCTAACATGGCTGGATCTGGAGGAGGAGAACTCAGAGCGCCAGTGTTCAATGGCGAGAATTTTGATTTCTGGCAAATCAAAATGAAGACTATCTTCCGCTCACACGAACTGTGGGATTTGGTCGAAAATGGGTATGAAACTCTGATGAAGAAGGAGGAGGAGTTCTCGGAGGCTAAGAAGAAGTTGATGCAAGAGAATGTGGTCAAAGATGCTAGAGCACTTGGAATAATTCAAAGTGCCATTTCAGATCAAATCTTCCCGAGGATCGTAACCCAGGAAAGTGCAAAGGCTGTGTGGGATATTCTGAAACAAGAGTTTGTTGGTGATAAGCAAGTAAGATTTGTGAAACTTCAAGGTCTTAGGCGAGATTTTGAATATACTCGTATGAATGATAATGACTCTCTTTCTGTGTATATTGCAAAACTGTTTGATTTGATTAATCAAATGAGAAGCTATGGTGAAGATCTGAGTAATCAAAGAATTGTTTAGAAGTTGTTAATTAGTCTACCTAAGTCTTATGATAGTATTGCAGCTGTGATTGAAAATACTAAGGACTTAGACACCATTGATGCACATGATGTAGTTGTCATTCTGAAGGGTTATGAACAAAGGCTTGATAGACACGGGGAAAGTAGTATGGAGAAGGCATTTGCTAATTTGAATATTGCACCTAAATTAAATAGGTTCAATGGCCAGTCAAACAGTAGCAAACACCAAAAGAATTTTAAGGCAAGAAGGAAACAGTGGGGAAATAAGGCTGATTGGGGTAACAAGGCTAGTTTTCCTGTGAAGAATGATGGAAATAACATTGGAGATAAGTGTAAATTTTGTGATAAATTACACTATAGAGAATGTTGGGTCAAAAACAAAGTTAAATGTCACAAGTGCAGCAAAGTTGGTCATATTGCAAGATACTGCAATACCAACAAGGCAGTGCAACAGGTGAATTTTGTTAACCAAATAGAGGAAACTGGAAACTTATTCTATGCTAATCACTCTGGGAAAATGAAGAAGATAAGTGATGAATGGTATATAGATAGTGGATGTAGCAATCATATGACATCCAGGGAGGAGCTGCTTGTTGATATTGACAGAAATGTGAGAGCCAAGGTCCAAGTAGGCACTGGAAACTTGGTTGAAGTGGCTGGAAAAGGGACACTGATCATTGAAACAATGAAAGGCAGAAAACACATAAGAGAAGTAATGCTTGTACCTGGTATTGCAGAGAATCTGCTCAGTGTAGGGCAGATGACAGAACATGGTTATTTTCTCTTGTTTGGAGACTATAAAGTAGATGTGTTTGATGACAGGTCACTAAGAAATTTGGTGGTTAGTGTGAAACAGAAGGGAAATAGGTGTTTTCCTTTGAATCTCAATAGCAACAGAGAACTAGCATTGAGAACAAGTGTGCAGGAAGATGCAAAGCTGTGGCGCAAAAGATATGGGCACTTAAATTTCAGAAGTTTCAAGCTATTACAGAGCAAAGGAATGGTATTGGGGCTGCCTGAAATCGAAGATAATACTGATGTATGTCAAGTTGTGTATTTGGAAAACATCATAGGGAGCCATTTTCGAAAGAGATCACATGGAGAGCACAGGAACCATTGGAACTGATTCATTCCGATGTATGTGGACCTATGAAGGTTCCAACTACAAGTGGTAACAGATACTTCCTCACATTCATTGATGATTATTCTCGAATGTGTTGGATCTATTTTATGAGGAATAAATCAGAGGTGTTTGGGATATTCAAAAAGTTTAGAGCAATGGTTGAACTGCAATGTGGCTACTCTGTGAAGAAATTGAGAAGTGATAGAGGTGGAGAATTCACCTCCACTGAGTTTAATGAGTTTTGTGAATCAATTGGGATGGAAAGACAACTCACTGTGTCTTACACTCCACAGCAAAACGGAGTGGCAGAAAGAAGAAACAGGACAATTGTGGAAATGGCTAAAAGCATGCTGCATGAGAAGGATTTACCCTATAAACTGTGGGGAGAAGCAGTCAACACTGCAGTCTACTTATTAAACAGATGTCCTACAAGTGCATTAGACTGTGTCACACCGTTTGAAGCCTATAGTGGAAGGAAACCGGGGATTAAACATCTCAAGGTTTTTGGAGCTATATGTTACTCTCTAATACCTGGAGAGTTGAGACATAAACTGGAAGCATCAAGTGTAAAAGGAGTTCTTATTGGATATGGAGCTTGTGAGAAAGGCTATAGAATCCTAAATGCAATCACCATGAAAGTAATTGTATCTAGAGATGTGGTGTTTGATGAGAATGGGCAGTGGGATTGGGAAGAAAACAAGGCAAAGGAAATCTGTGTCTCTCTAACTCCATCTAAGTTCAAAGAAACAAGTAGTAGTGAAGTTGGAGAATCTTCCAGGATTTTATCTCCTATTTCCTGTGAAAGATCGAGTGTACAGGATACAAGTGCACAGATACATTCTGTGAATACTGAAGCATTTGATTCAACTCCTTTGAAATGGAGGAATTTGAGTGAGATATATGAACATTGCAATCTGTGCATTGTTGAACCTGAAACTTTTGATGAGGCTGCACAAGATGAAGCTTGGAAGGCTGCAATGCAAGATGAAATCAGTATGATAGAGAAGAATCAGACCTGGAGCTTGGTGAACAGACCATTTGACAAGCCAGTGATTGGTGTAAAATGGGTATATAAAACAAAGCTAAATCTAGATGGATCGGTGCAGAAACACAAAGCAAGGTTGGTAGCCAAGGGATATGCACAAAAGCCTGGTGTGGATTACAATGAAACATTTGCACCAGTTGCAAGATTGGATACTATAAGAACATTGGTTGCTCTAGCTGCAAAGAACAATTGGCAGTTATTTCAACTAGATGTTAAGTCTGCTTTCTTGAATGGTGTGCTCCAAGAAGAGGTGTATGTGGATCAACCCGATGGGTTTATTGTAAAAGGAGAAGAAGACAAGGTATACAAGCTGCACAAAGCCCTTTATGAACTAAAGCAAGCACCAAGGGCTTGGTACAGTGAAATAGATACTCATTTTGAAGAATGTGGTTTCAAGAAGAGTGATAGTGAAGAAACTCTGTACACAAAAGGAAAGAAGGGTAAAGGAATACTCATTGTGTCGATCTATGTTGATGATATCATTTATACTGGCAGTAGTAGTGAAATGATAGAAGAATTCAAAGTAGACATGATGCAAAAGTATGAAATGACAGATTTAGGCTTGCTGCACCATTTTCTTGGAATGGGGGTTTTACAAACTGAAAGTAGTATTTTTCTTCATCAAAAGAAGTATGCTACTTGTTTGCTTAAGAAATTTGGACTACAGGAGTGTAAACCTGTTAGTATCCTTCTGGTTCCAGGTGATAAACTAAGAAAAGATGATGATAGTGGAGCTGTTGATGTAGCTCAGTTCAGAAAATTGGTTGGCAGTCTGTTGTATCTTACTGCAACTAGACCTGATATTATGTATGCTTCCTGTCTGTTAGCCAGATTTATGCATTGCTCGACAAATAAACACTATGGGACTGCTAAAAGGGTGTTGAGGTACATACAAGTAACCTTAGATTATGGTTTGGAGTACAAGAAAGGTCAAGGTGCAATGTTGTTTGGATTCTGTGACAGTGACTGGAATGGATCCGAGGACGATATGAGAAGTACTTCCGGCTATGCATTCACCTTTGGAAGTGGAGTGTTTTCTTGGTCCTCAGTCAAGCAACACTGTGTTGCATTATCCACGGTTAAAGCAGAATACATCAGTGCAGCAGAAGCTACTGCACAAGCAACTTGGCTAAGGTTTGTGTTGGAGGATTTTGGTGAAACACAAACTGTGGCAACACCCTTGAATTGTGATAGCACCTCTGCTATTGCAATCACGAAGAATCCCATCTTTCATCAGAAAACCAAGCACATCAACCGAAGGTATCACTTTATCAAGGAAGCTTTGCAAAATGGAGTTATTGATTTGGTGTATTGTCCAACCAAAGATCAGGTAGCAGATATATTCACAAAGGCACTGGCAAAGGAACAATTCTGTTATCTCCGAGAGCAATTGGGAGTAAGATCAGTTCACAATTTAGGAGGAGTGTTAATGTGTAAATTGGTGAATTGATCTAAGAAGATTAAAAGATTGTTTAGTGTTGATTCTTAGCTCATATGCTGAGAATAAGTCATGAATTGTAATGTGTTTGGTTAAGTCTCATAAGGCTTAATGATAGACAAGTGTCAAAATCTAAGTAGTGCGTAAATGGATGGTTGAGATTGAATTGAGAAGCTGTCTCTCTCTCTCTCCTCCAAACGGTCATTGTGTTGATATGTGTGAGCTCACATGCTCAGTGAGTACATTCAGAAATACAGAAGAAGTTGCAGAGCTCATTTTCTGAATTTCATTCTCTGAAAATTCCTTTCATCTTTCCTTCCTCTTCTTATAGAAAAGTCTGCATCTCTTTTCTGTAATCGCTAACAATTTTCTGGGCTGTTATTGATCACTCTATACTGATCAACTTTGCTTTGTCCAAACTCCTCGCTGGCCAACAGAGCAGGGAAAATTTTTGAAAAACAACTGCTAATCTCCATGTAGCGAAGTGCAGGCATAATTTTCCTCAAGTTCTCCCAATCTTCCTCAAACATCAGCAACTTCAAACACAAACCCTCAACATTTTTCCAAGTGGACTCATCACTGGTCAGTCTCACAATGTCACAATTCTCGACACAGAGATACTGCAATCTAGAAAGCTTGGCCGGATGAAACCAGTTGGGCATTGTTTTGGAATGATAATTCCTTACATACAGCTCCCTGAGATTTGGAGGCATCTTGAGCCCGTCTAACTTTCCCAAAGTTTCCCGTTCTTTACATTCTTCAGCATCAATGGTAAGGACCATGAGATTGCTGAGTCTTGATAGGATACCCATTTCATCTTGGGAGATTTCAGTGTCAGCACTTAGGACAATTCGAAGAACTCTTAGCTGCTTTAGTTCGCTGAGCTCACGAAGGGCGCAACCTTGTGTTTTGGCCGGATTCGCCACCTTGAATCCGGTGAGTTCTTGTAGAAGACAGAGGCTCCCTAGACCCTTGGGTAGGCAAACAAGGGGACAATCTCCAAGGTCCAAGACAATGAGCCTCTTCAAACATTTGATTGATGGGTGTATTTTGACTAGTTCTTTGCATCCTTTCAACACCAAAAGCTGGAGGTTAAGCAGTTTCTGAATTGAAGATGTGACTTCCCGTATCTGAGTTCCACTCAAGTTTAGACATGCTAAGCGTTTGAGAGAACTGATATCTCTAAAGAGATCCTCAGCGCACGTCACTGTCAAATAAAACATGTGAGATGGAATATTTTGTTTTGTTTTGTTTTTTGTTTTTGTTTTTGCTTGTGGAAAATGATTTCTACACGTCTCTTCTTATACACACTCATGTTTATTTTTTTTCCTTTGATTTATTCTATCAAAGGTCATAAATAAAGTGGGCGTGCATAAAGGAAGAAAAGAGGCTTGTGATAATCATTTTTATATGCACAAACATCACATATACAAGTGCACACACTCAATAGATCGAAATTAGAAAGCATGATGAAGAATTTAAAGTACGTTCTACCTGAAGACGGGCTGCTGTTATCATCAACTTTAGAGTAAGACAAGTCCAACACCCTGAGGGACTCCAGGAACCTAAAATTCTTGCCAAAGTTATTAGGAGGGCTTGACATGAGAAAAAAAGTTCTCAACTTTGGATTATCTTCTAGTTCCTTCTCGTCATCATCCATGTCTTCGCTGATACGGAACCATCGTGGCTTTTGCTCATCCTGCACATGTTTCTGCATTAGCTTTCCTTGCTCATTGAAGATGCAAAATGCCTCCTCTCCCGCAATCTTGATAATTACCTCCCGCACCATATCGTGTATCTTGCACTTATAAACCTTCCCATCGTACCATCGCCGATCCACTAGTTCCAGCAGGCATCTGTTCACTAGTTCTGCGAGATATTTATATCCTAATTCTATAGCTGTGTTTGAGCCCTGTTGCTGGACGAGGCCCTCCCCAACCCACCAGTGAATCAACTGTTCGGCATCTATTTCAAAGTCTTCAGGATAAATGGAGAGACACAATAGGCATTGCTTGAGACTGGTATATGGAAGTTCATCATAGCTTAACTGCAGAGAGTTGATGACAGAGTCAGTTTTTCCTTCTTTTGTGAGTTCATGGAATTTGTCCGAAATGTCTGTCCATTCTGAAGGAGAACCAACCTTCTCAGACAATAAGCTTCCTAAAGTTTTTATTGCCAGAGGAAGGCCACCACATTTCTTCAAGATATTCACTGAGACATCTTTAAAATGATCACCAGGGCATTCTCCCTTGCTTTTTCGAAATGCATATTCACTGAATAAATCCCAGCTGTCTTCTTTCTTCAGAGGCTTATGGTAATGAATTTGTGTGTTTCTAAGAACCATTGTTTGTGCAACGTGTTCATTCCTGGTGGTAATAATGATGCAGCTGGATTTACCAACTGATGTTGGTAGCTTGGAGCACAGGTCGTTCAACCAATCTGATTTGTTTCTGTAAGGCCACACATCATCCAGGACAATGAGATAGGATTTACCGTTAAGGACATTGATGAGTCTGCGCAATATTTCATCACCATCCAAGGAAGACGTTTCTACATTAACTTTGTTGAGTAACTTCTTCAGGATCCCCCGCTCGCAGAAATTTTCCGAAACACACACCCACATTGTCTTTTCAAAGTGAGCCAAGATTTGAGAATCGTTAAAGAGTTTTTGAGCAAGGGTGGTTTTGCCCAAGCCCCCCATCCCCACAATGCCAATGCAGTTCATTGCTGGTTCCTTCTCGTCGCCGTTAAGTATCCACCCTTTCAACTTTTCTATGTCCCCATCCAATCCATATGTCTTATGTGGGTTTAGTGAACAAACAAATGGCCTGCTGCTGCTGATGGGTTGGCTCATACTACTATCTTGTGCAGCAGCTGATGCACTCAAATACTTGACCAACTCGTCATGCACGTTCCTCATATCAGAATTAATGTTTGTCAACCTCCTGCTCATCTTATGCGGGAAAACCGGATCCAGAGGCAACAAGCATGAGAAGAACCTATTTTTCTTCTTTTTTTCCCTCCCTAATCAGGCAATCCGTCAATGCGTTGTCGGCTTCATGATCGTTTCCTGATCGGACAGTTTCAGGTTCTTATCTGCGTCGACAACTAAGCAATTCATTTTTCCAAGCCATTTCTTCATCTTCTCAAGCTCACTTTTGAAATTAAAACAGAACTGAGCTTCGTGCGCTGCAGCACTGACTACTTGTGCTGTTACGGCCTGAACCAGAGCTACTAGCATCGTCATCGATCTGTTACATTTTTACACATTTCGCTCTTGGTTATATTATATTTATAACTATTTATGACAATTAAAATAGATAAAATCTATATGACAACATTTTAGCATAGAATAAGTTGGAATATTGCAAGTGGTGAATTGTCATGGTAGTTAGAATCTTCCACTTCAACTCATTGCGTCTTGTCACTTAATACTACAGTCTAGTAGTATTCTTCTTCACTTGTGAGAGATCTTAGGTTCGATTCTCGCCAAAGTTGAATTTGAACCACATTATTGCTAGCTCATTATGAGGTTAAGCCGACTCCCTCCCTCTTAGTGTAGATAATATCGTTTTTTTTCAAAAAAATATAAAAAAAACTCATTGTGTCTCAGATTTAAATTATATTCTTCTTCTTTACGTAAATTAGTGTAAAATATTTCTTATAATAATAATAATAAACGAATAAGATGACAAATTCCCTCCTTGATAATATTACGAGTTATTGATCATGCCATTGGCCTCACCAATGCCCCTGCCACTTTCCAAAATCTCACGAATGACATCTTCAAGCCATATCTCAGAGTTCTTTATATTGGTCTTTTTTATAACATTTTAGTGTACATTAAGGGTTGGAATGACCACTTAAGAGCATATGCATCTCATTTTTGAACTCTTACAAAAACACCAACTCTTTGTTAAAAAACAAAAGTGTGTTTTTGGTCAAAGTAAAATTGAGTACCTTGGTCACATTGTATCTGGTCATGGCGTTGAGGCTAACCCTTACAAAATTCAAGACATCATTCATTTGCCAATACCCAAAATTGTAAAAGAATTGAGAGGCTTCTTGGGATTTTTAGGATATTATAGAAAGTTTGTACCAGGTTATGGGAAGATATGCCAACCACTCTATCATCTTACCAAGAAAGATGGGTTTCACAGGAATTCTGCAACAACTACAGCTTTTCAGCAACTCAAAACCATAATGTCATCACCTCAGGTTCTAGCTTTGCCTAATTTCTCTTTGCCATTTGAACTTGAATGTGATACTTCAGACCCTAGTATAAGTGAAATACTACAACATCATAGAAGGCTTATTGCATTCTCTAGCAAGGCTCTAAGACCCAAAAATCAATTACTCTCTACTTATGAAAGGGAACTCATAGCAATTGTTCATGCTGTGAGGAAATGGCACAACTACTTTCAGGGCAGACACTTAATTATCAGGACAAACCATAATAGCTTAAGTATTTCCTCGATCAGAGAGCCAATACTTAATTTCAACAAAAATGGGTGTCCAAACTTTTCGGCTTTGATTATGAGATTCAATATAAGAGGAGACCTGAGAACTTGGTAGCTGATGACTTATCTAGGACATGTAGCTATGGAACCTGTGGATGACCCTTCTATGGTTTGTTCTTCAATTACCTACCCCTACTTTGGATGAACTTTGGAGATTCAATGAAGGTGATGAATGGATCCTGCAGAAGAAGCAAAACTCACGGGACCTGCTCATTCTGCCACTTCCTCTTCTAAGCTTGTTCATTATCATCTTGATAATGGTCTGTTGAAGTATAAATCCAGAATTGTGGTTAACCCTCATTTACATTGGAAGTTAAAACTGATCACTGAGCATCACTCTACCCCAGCTGCTAATCACCAATGGGTTTTTCAAACTTACCACAGACTAAAAAAGGGGTTTTATTAGCCTGGTATGAGAGGTGATATCAAAGTCTTTGTCTCTGAATGTCATATTTGCCAGCAAAACAAGTATGAAACCATCTCTTCCTATGGCTTATTGCAGACATTGCATATTCCAAAAAAGGTTTGGTCTGACATAAGCATGGATTTCATTGTTGGTCTTCCTATCAGCAAGGGCAAATCTGTGATGATGGTGGTAGTTGACAGATTGAGTAAGTACGCCCACTTCATCTCATTAGCACATCCCTCTACTGCATCTTCAGTGGCTCAGTCCTTTGTTGAAAATGTATTCAAATTGCATGGCATGCCCTCTACCATTGTCAGTGATAGGGACCCTATATTTTTTTAGTGCTTTTTGGAAAGAGTCTTTCAAGCTACAGGGTTCAAAACTTTTCATGAGCTCTGTCTACCACCCCCAGAGTGATGGACAAACATAAGTGGCTAACAGATGTGTAGAAACTTATCTCAGGTGCTTTGTAGGCACTCAACCCAAGATGTGGACTTCCTGACTTCCATGGACGGAATGGTGTTACAACACTTCATACTGTTCATCTTCCAAGTTCACCCCTTTTGAACTGGTCTATGGATATGCACTTCCCCATGTGAATCCTCATGAAAAGGGCATTGCAAGGCTTGAGACAGTGGAACAAGGGTTGCTGGAGAGGGATAAAGTTATTTCCATACTGAAAAGTAACCTGGAATTGCTCAAAATAGAATTAGAGTTCAAGCTAATAAGCATATGACTGAAAGAACATTTGTGGTTGGTGACTTTGTGTATTTCAAGTTGGTTTACCAATTTCAGTCCTTAGCTTCACATAGTTCACACAAACTGCATCCCATATACTATGGTCCTAACACCCAAGGTTTACTATCATTGTTTCATACGCTATCTTCGTTTTATATATAAATTCTAAATTGTATATAGATTATGAAAAGTAGAGAAATATTTATTATAATGGTGTATCATCGTATCATAATCATATGCAAAAAAAAAAAAAAAAAAAAAAACAATTAAGTATTTGATCCAGATTTATTTTTAATATGCCTATTGGAATTTCACCTTATCTTTTAAAGTACAAAATTTGCAACTTTACTTTGCACTTGAAAATTTATTTTAGCTTCAATTTTGTATTTTCCATCAAATTCGTTAAGAAATCTATTAATACTCTAATTGGCATGAGTGAGGTCCACTTAATTGCTGATGTGCCCTTTGATAAATGAGAATATTTTTGTTTACTACTCTTAAGTGATGATGATATTGCTCACTACTCTATCAATCACCGTTATATGAGTTTAAATTTCAAAATTTGTATAGTAAATAAACACAAATCTCAAAATTTAAATGCATTTAATGGTAATAAGTAGGCTGGTGAGAATTACCACCACTTCGTGAGCAAAATGCACCCTTGATAAATTATAGTTTTCTCCTTTTTTGTGCACATGCTTCCAATAAAAAAAAAATTCCATGTGCCGAAAATACAGCCCTATACAACAAGTGTCATATTATTAGTGGTTGGATCTTGAAATTCACTATTTGTATATAAAAATTTATCCCAACGCCTCTCCACCATTCTATTTATCCAGATTTCGGAGAACAACTATCAACCGTTGGTGGGATAAGGATTACTCAACTTCCAAGATATTTTCTGAAAAAAAAAAAACTAAAAAAAATTGAAAGTTAAAAAGAAAAAAAAAAAAACTTGTTTGATACCAATAATTCGTTAAATAAGATAATTTTAATTATTTTATGTATTAAAAATAATTATTATATAATTTTAACTATGTATTTCCAGTAATAAATAGAATTCATGGATTCATCGGGTGAAAAGGTGAAGGCTAAATTGGGTTGCAGGAAGTTAGGGAACACAATTAGGAGTCCACGGCAGACAAACAACAATTGGAATCTGTACGTCCAACCAAGGTGGAGAGCAGCGGAGAGCCGCCTCCAGCCTTCTTCTGCCGGCGCCGAGGCTCTCTCCTCAGCCACCGCCGCAACCGCCTCAGCAGCATCAGGATAAACGACCCCATCGCAGCCAAAGCGCCAACAGCAACAAGATGAAGGGATTATTCAAGTCCAAGCCCCGAACCCCCGCCGACATCGTTCGTCAGACCCGGGATTTACTCGTCTATGCCCAGCGCGCTCCCGATTCTCGCGAAAGCAAACGCGAGGAAAAGGTATCTATTTTCCATCTATTCAAAATCGATCCAATTCAATACGATCCGATTGAAATTTTGATCCGGTTCTCCCTTGTTTCTATATTCTATTCTGTGAAAACTTGGGAATTTGGGATTGTTCATGTTTTTTTTTTTATGACCAAAGTTGATTTGGGATTGGTTGATGATCAAGGTTTATATTGTCAAAGTTCTTTTTTTTTAGCAACCAGGTTAAGGAATTTCATTGAAAATTGACGATTTTGAATTCTGAAATATTTAAAATTAGTTTGTGAATTTCTTCTGTTTGAATTAGTTTGTTCAAATGCAAATTTTTTTTGTTGATCCTAGTTACTTCTTCGATATTGTTTGTGTATGTGTTGAGCATTGAAGCTTGTTTGTGTATGGATTTTGTGAATGAGCAGATGTCAGAGCTATGTAAAAACATAAGGGAGCTGAAGTCGATTCTCTACGGCAATAGTGAGTCTGAACCCGTTTCAGAAGCTTGTGCCCAGTTGACCCATGAGTTTTTTAAAGAGAACACACTTCGACTTCTTATTACATGTCTTCCGAAATTGAACTTGGAGGTAAACATTCAGTGCTTTTGTTCTTTCAACTTAAATTGTTTTGCCTACATTCTCCATTATCCATTATGGGTTTACGTTGTACAGGCTCGAAAAGATGCCACTCAAGTTGTTGCAAATTTGCAAAGGCAACAAGTTCAGTCCAAGTTGATTGCATCTGATTACTTGGAAGCGAACATTGATTTGATGGATGTTTTGATCCAAGGGTAAGCCACTATGCCATGTACTTTGCATACTTGGTCTCTTATGTTGCAGTGTTTCATTTTGGTTATTACACTCTATTTGCAATGATGCTTTGAGCATTTTCCAAATATTTCAATCATGGACTCTCAAAATTTAATTTAGAGATACACGAGTGTGCTCATAGTATCTTCTTCTTATGTAATGAGTGCATTTGTAAGTTCCTTTCCATTTTTTTTTTTCAGTCAAAGATCTAGTTTGGAGATTAAGTGGTTGACAAAAGATGCTTTCACAAACATGCTGATGAATTAGACTTTTTAATGCTTTGGGGTTCTCAGGTACATTTTTTTTTATAGTTTTTTTGCAGCTCACTAGATTGGAAACACGGCAATTATTATGTATACAAAAGCCTTGCTTGTATACAAAACTAGATAGAAAAGCCTTACTTCTTTGTATACAAAACCGAATATAAAGCACCATTTCCCAGCATTATATAACCAAGTCATTTCCTTAATCCAATCCAACATCAATAACATGGATCATCATCCAATCTCCGATGACCCCAAAACCCCACTTCTTCTGCTCCACGATCAAATCCAACGGTCGCAGAGCCTGCATTCATCCCTGAAATCCATTCTAATTCATCCTTGAAATCCATTCTAACACTCAAGAACTTCTTCATCCTCCTCGGACCTCTTCTGTGCACCATCATATGCCTCTGTGTGAAGCTAGATGGCCCGGTGGCCAGCCAGAACATGTTGGCGGTGCTGGTGTGGGTGTTTGCTTGGTGGCTCACTGAGGCCATGCCCATGCCATTTACCTCCATGTCCCTACTATTTCTCTTCCCTTTCTTTGGAATATCCTCTGCTGATGATGTTGCTCAATCTTACATGGATGATGTTATTGCCCTTCTTCTTGGAAGCTTTATTTTGGCACTTGCTGTTGAGCATTATAACATCCACAGAAGATTGGCCTTGAATGTGAGTTTCTCTAGCTACTATGTTTCTCTGCTAAGATGGATCACCTTAATGGTTATTTATGCTATGATTATTATGCTTGATGGTTATTTAAGTTCAAGCGTACAGATACATGAGAAAAAAGAAAGAAAGGGACCAAATGGCAAACATTTTACTTCTCTCTTCATTCACAATTTCCCTCGGTTATTTTTTATTCCTTGTTTGGTAGAAAGCTATTGCAGCCATATTTTTTTACCTATGATAATTTTAAATTTGGTTTGCCCGGAAATTGATTGGATTTGAGAAATCTGTCATTTACTAGTCTGTTAGTTCACTAACTAATCCCATAGATATATAGTATCCTAGCGAAATTCCAAGTATTGAAAAAGTATATCCGGTTATTTTTTTTCCTAAATTAATGCACTTTCACTCAAGAATATGAAATACAAGAGAGGAGCATCAATGACGCTTGCCTAATCCATGGTAAATGTTATGTTATAAAGGAAACATGAATTTGAATTGTCAAACACTTCATTCCAAAATCAACAAGAATCAAGTGGATGGTCCTCCCTCCAATGACCCCAAAACCCCACTTCTTCCACTTGATGATCCAAATCCAACCCAAAGCTCACAAATCAAATTCCCTTCTTCACTGAAATCCATTCTAACATCCAAGAACTTGTCCATCCTCTTGGGGCCTTTTTTGAGCACCATTATTTGCCCGTGTCAACTTAGATGGCACTGTCGCTAGCCGGAATATGTTGGCAGTGCTTGCCTGGGTCTTTGCATGGTGGCTCACGGAGGCCGTGCCGATGCCAATTACCTCTATGTCCCCTCTCTTCCTCTTCCCGCTCTTCGGAATTGCCTCTGCGGATGATGTTGCCCACACTTACATGAACGATGTTATTGCCCTTGTTCTTGGAAGCTTTATTTTGGCTCTTGCCGTTGAGCATTATAACATACACACAAGATTGGCCTCGAATGTGAGTCCTCTTTTCATTGTTTTTTCATATTAGCCCATTCATGTGATACATCTTCCACAAAATATTATTGGCGTCAATAAAGCAAACATAGATATATTTTCGACAACATTAATACGTGTCACAACTTAAGAATTGAGTGCTTTAGCGCCCGAATCTTACTAGGGTGAGAGTCGCATTGTGCTCGAACCCTGTCGTATACCATCCGCTTAGGGTTTTTAAAATAATTCCTTTTTTGGATTCAAGCAATTTTAGTGAATGAGAATCGAACTTTGGACATCAGGTACATGAAAAATTTATGGTATTGCTAAAGAGACCATCTATTTAAACTAAATTTTAGAAACTATATGTCATGGTTGTTGATGATTGAGAGAAAGTTTTCAATATGCCGGAAATATTGATTGGTATATCAAGTGTTATAATAAAAGAGTGATGTTAAGCCCACCCCAATGTCTTATTTTCCCACCACTTTGAAATGGTAATTTTATTGAATGAGAATCGAGCTTTGGACTTCAGGTACATGAATAATTTATGGTAATGCTAAAGAGACCATCTATTTAAACTAAATTTTGGAAAACTATATGTCATGGTTGTTGATGATTGAGAGAAAGTTTTCAATGTGCCAGAAATATTGATTGATACACTAAGTGTTATAATAAAAGAGTGATGTTAAGCCCACCCCAATGTCTTATTTTCTCACCCACTTTGAAATGATAATTTTATTGACAAATTTATCCTGATATAAAATGACTTTTAAAGACTTGAAGACCAACCAATCATGTTTTGCCACAAAATTATTAGATATCTTGACAAATAAAACATAAAATATCATAAATAAGAAAAAGGAAATAAATATCATAAACCCCACCTCCACAAGCTTCCCTGGGGAAGGAAGTTCAGAAAATTTATCAGGAGAAGGGGGAATTCGAACTTGACAGAGCAAAGCCTCAAGACTCATAATAAAGTGCACGTTGTGGAAGATGTGATCAAGCTTCACACGTGGATGGGCGCGGGTGTTGGGGTGTGGTGGTGCCTTGGCTGAGAATTTGGAGGTGTCGGGGTAGTTATAGTTTTGGGATTATTTTGGGGAGGGGGTTGCTACTGGTGCTGATATTTGGAGCTCGAGTAATGATTTTTTTTTTTTTAATTATAATAATTTTTCAAAGCAAGGAAAATTTGAAGAAGAAATATTAGGGTTACTTTGGAAATAATGGTGGGTGAGAAAAGATTTTATGTATTTTTCAAGTGGAGGTAAATATAACGTGGGTGGGGAAATAAGACATTGGGATGAGTATAACACCACTCTAATAAAATTGGTTGAAATATTTGGGCACAATGAAAAATCTTTCGATTATTATTAAAATATTAATTAATGTATTTACTTTATACTATGAACATATTTACAAATTTTTCTTCTTTTTTTTCCCGAACACAGATAACCCTAGTGTTCTGCGGAGATCCCTTGAATCCGCCATTGCTGCTGCTGGGAATATGTGGGACCGCAGCATTCATCAGCATGTGGATGCACAACATGGCAACTGCGGTGATGATCAGGGCCGGTCTAGAGTTTTTTGAGGCCCGGGGCGATGCCACAAAATGTGCCCTCATTTTATATAAGATTATTTGTTTTCACACGTAAGACATCGATAAAATTATACTTAGAAAAACACTTCAAACTTATAATTTAGAAACACAGAAAAACTAATTTATTTTGTATCGTGAGAAGGAAACAAAAAAAAAAACTTCGGGTTTACAAGTAGATAGGTTTTGTTTTCCATCTGAACTTTTAAAGTGTTTTTGTATGAATCGTGATGTGTTTTTTCTTATTTACTAACCTTGTCAATACGAGACTAAAAAAATAATGATATTTTTGAGTCTTTAGTTGATATGTATAAGTAATAAATGGGTACTAAATTAAACTTTTTTATGACACGTCATATGATTTGTAAATTTGGTCAACACATTACTCTTTGTTGAAGATTAGAATGTTGAAGATTAGACTTGAATTGGAACAAATGTTTTAAAAATAACAACTCACATAGCTATTAGCTACTAATTAAAAATAAATTAACAACAACAAAAAAAATCGTAAAAATTGTAAAGTAAATAAGCACACATGGTGTTTTGAACCCAAGACCTCCTCATTAATTTTAAACAACAAAACCACCAGTTCTAGTTATATTTCTTTGTCATTGAATCAAATTTTATTAATTTATACTCTTATGAAAAAATATATAAATATACCGTCTTAATAATTTTGGTGCCCCTAATTATTTTGAGCCCTGGACGGTCGCCCTTCCCGCACTGGGCCTGGGCCGGCCCTGGTGATGATGATGCCCGTAGCCACCGGCATTCTCCAGCGGTTTCCGACGGGTCCCGACCAGTCCTTGGTTGTGAGCAACTTTTGCAAAGCCGTGATTCTGGGGGTGTTGTACTCCATAACCATAGGAGGGATGAGCAATCTGACGGGGACAGGTGTCAATCTCATATTGATTGGAATGTGGAAGAGCTATTTCCCACAAGCAGCTCCGATCACCTTCAGCACCTGGTTCTGTTTCGCCTTCCCTTCGGCATTGGTGATGTTCTTGTACTGCTCAAGGAGTTCAGGCCAGGCTCTCTCTGTTTATTTAGCCAAAGCCCATTTGAAGAAGGAGCTCGAATTGCTAGGTAGGAGCCCTCAAACAGTCAAACTTATAGCAACTTGCATGCAATCGGCATCCAATTGTCGTGTATCATAAATCAATCACGCATTATTATGTGTGAATTTTTTGACAACTAAAACTGCTTCTAACTGAATTAGGCAAAAAAAGTTCAAATGTGTTTTTGAGGGAGTAGACTTCTAATAAAAAATCAACGTGTTTCTAATGAAAGTACTGATATTAAAGCGTTGATGAGAAAAATTGTTTCTTACAAAAGCAACCAATCATGGTACTATTAAATTATTGGCCATGTTCTTTTTATGGCCCTTTCTTGTAAAAGCAATCTAGAAAAAGCCAATTTGTTTTTTTATGGCAATTGTTGTGAATACCCCAAATGCCATAATAAAATATGTAAAACATGGTACTATTACATTATTGGCCATGTTCTTTTTTGCTTTTGGCCCAATATTCAGTATCCAATTTTAGGCACTAGAGAACACCTACTGTGTAATTGTATTTCCAAATCAACTTACAAGTGTTGATGCGGCAACCGGCAGGTCCAATGGCTTTTGCTGAGAAGATGGTACTGGTTTTGTTTTTGGTGCGTCCCCAAGTACTCAGTTTCACATAGTTTTCGAGTATGGATGTGTCCTCCAGTTATTATGACTAGCGTTTTCTGCAAATGCTGATTGTTTTGTGGATGACAAGAAGCATAACAGAGGATATTCCGGGCTGGGGAGTCCTCTTCAACGGGCGTGCTGGAGATGGAACTGTCAGTGTGAGTATTGACCTTTCTTCTTATGTGTTCTAACTTTAAACACGAAATAGCCTTACAAACAGACCTTTCCGTTGGATCAAATTTTCAAGTGTGACTTGAAATGTTTGTAGGTTATGGTTGCAACTTTTTTGTTCATAATTCCAAGCAAAAAGCAAAAGGGTGAGAAGTTGATGGACTGGGAAAAATGCAAGAAGCTACCCTGGAACATCATATTGTTACAAGGTGCTGGTTTAGCCATAGCTGACAGAGTTCGATCCAGTGGCCTTGCTAATATATTATCTGAAACCCTAGATTTTTTGGAGGCAGTCACATATGTTGCCATTGCACCTGCTGTGTGTCTCATAAGTAGTTCCATCACTGAGCTGATCACATCAAACAATGCGACAACGACGCTTATTATTCCTCTCCTAATTCAAATTGCCAAATGTATGCATGTGCATCCTCTCCTTCTGATGATTCCGGGTGGCATTGGGCCACAATTTGCTTTCTTGCTTCCTACGGCAACTCCTTCAAATACCTTAGGATTCGCCACTGGCCACATTGTGATCCAAGATATGATAAGATTGGCTTGCCATTGAAGATTGTTGGGATTGCTGTGTTGTCCCTTTTGATGCCCACTCTTGGTAACATTCCTTTTCTCTTCATTATTTAGCTCACTTCAATTTTGATCTTCATTACATGGTGTTGTGTTCACAAGTAACTATTGTGTTTTGGCTATTGCGGAGCTTATGTATTTAAGACAAATGAACCAGTTCTATGACTTGAAAGTTCAGAAATGTTTCCATGTCTCGCAAAATTTCAGGGCATAAAAAAAAGTAGAACATATTTCATTAGCAATAGTCCTATGATCCCTTTCATTTGTGAGTCTATCAGTGACTTCGAAACACAACTTTAAATTACATTTTTATATATGAACTCCATGATGGTCAACCTTATAAACATGAGTGAATACGTATATCAATCAAATTAACTTTAAACCAATCAAATAAATAAAATACTACTAATGCATATACATTTTTGCTTATTATACAAGATCACATCACCACATCATCTCTAATAAAACATTACATCCCAAGCAAATTTAAGTTTTAACAGCACACCAATATATAACTCGCACACAAAGTTTAAGGCTAGAGTAACCAAGATAAACCAATGATCGGAGGCTTCCATGGAGGTGGAGATTTTCTGGGCTGTTATTGATCACTCTATACTGATCAATTTTGCTTTGTCCAAACTCCTCGCTGGTCAACCGAGCAGGGAAAGTTTTTGAACTTGTAACAACTGCTAATCTCCATGTAGCGAAGTGCAGGCATAATTTTCTTCAAGTTCTCCCAATCTTCCTCAAAGCTCAGCAACTTCAGACACAAACCCTCAACATTTTTCCAAATGGACTGATCACTGGTCAGTCTCACAATGTCACAATTCTCAACACAGAGATACTGCAATCTAGAAAGTTTGCCCGGATGAAACCAGTTGGGCATTGTTTTGGAATGATAATTCCTTACATACAGCTCCCTGAGATTTGGAGGCATCTGAAGCTTGTCTAACTGACTCAAAGTTTTATTTTCTTTACATTCTTCAGCATCAATGGTAAGAACCTTGAGATTCTTGAGGCTTGATAGGATGCCTATTTCATCTTGGGAGATTTCAGCGTCAGCACTTAGGACAATTCGAAGAACTCTTAGCTTCTCTAGTTCTCTGAGCTCACGAAGGCCGCAACCTTGTGTTTTGGCCGGATTCACGACCTTGAATCCGGTGAGTTCTTGTAGAAGACAGAGGCTCCCTAGACCCTTAGGTAGGCAATCAAGGGGACAATCTCCAAGGTCCAAGACAATGAGCCTTTTCAAACATTTGATTGATGGGTGTATTTTGACTAGTTTTTTGCATCCGTTCAACACCAAAAGCTGGAGGTTAAGCAGTTTCTGAATCGAAGACGGGACTTCCCGTATCTGAATTCCACTCAAGTTCAGACATGCTAAGCGTTTGAGAGAACTGATACAGCCAAAGAGATCCTCAACGCACATCTCTGTTAAATAAAACATGTGAGATGGAATTTTTTTGTTTTGTTTAGTTTTTTGTTTTTGTTTGTGGAAAACGATTTCTACATGCCTCTTTTCTTCTTATACACACTCATGTATATTTTGTCCTTTGATTTGTTCTATCCAAAGGTCATAAATAAACTAGGTGTGCATGGGAAGAAAAGAGGCGTATGATAATCAATTTTTTATGCACAAACATCACATAATACAAGTGCACACACTCAATAGATCGAAATTAGACAGC
This sequence comes from Cotoneaster glaucophyllus, assembly GCA_036320875.1. Lineage (NCBI taxonomy): Eukaryota > Viridiplantae > Streptophyta > Magnoliopsida > Rosales > Rosaceae > Cotoneaster > Cotoneaster glaucophyllus. The sequence goes on along the minus strand of CM070059.1, from coordinate 626,502 downwards.
ATGATGTAGAGTAAGTTCTACCTGAAGATGGGGTGGTGCTATCTTCGACAACTTTAGAGTAAGACAAGTCCAACACCCTGAGGGACTCCAGGAACCGAAAGTTCTTGCCAAAGTTAATAGGAGGGCTTGACATGAGAAAAAGTGTCCTCAACTTTGGATTATTTTCTAATTCCTTCTTGTCATCATCCATGTCTTCGCTGAAGCGGAACCATCGTGGCTTTTGCATCCTTTGCTCATCTTTCTGCATTAGCTTTCCTTGCTCATTGAAGATGCAAAATTCCTCCTCTGCTGCAATCTTGATAATTACCTCCCGCACCATATCGTGTATCTTGCACTTATAAACTCTCCCATCATACCCTCGCCGATCCACTGCTTCCAGCAGGCATCTGTTCACTAGTTCTGCGAGATATTCATATCCCAATTCTATCGCAGTCTTTGAGCCCTTTCGTTGGACGAGGCCCTCGCCAACCCACAAGTGAATCAACTGTTCGGCAGGTATCTCAAAGTCTTCAGGATAAATGGAGACACACAACAGGCATTGCTTGAGACTGGTATGTGGAAGTTCATCATAGCTTAACTGCAGAGAGTCGATGACAGCTACAGTTTTTCTTTCGGTTGTGAGGGCATGGAATTTGTCCGAAATGTCTTTCCATTCTGAAGGAGAATCAACCTTCTGAGACAATAAGCTTCCTAAAGTCTTTATTGCCAGAGGAAGGCCACCACATTTCTTCAAGATATGCTGTGAGTCAAGTTTAAGTTGCTCATTAGGGCATATTCCCTTGTGTTTTCGAAAAGCAGATTCACTGAATAAATCCCAGCTGTCGTCGTTATTCAGAGGTTTGGGGTAATGTATTAGCGTGTTTCTAAGAACCATAGTTTCCGCAATCTCTACATTCCTGGTGGTGATAATGATCCAGCTGGATTTACCAACTGAAGTTGGTAGCTTGGAGCAAAGGTCTTTCAACCAATCTGGATTGTTTTTGCACGGCCAGACATCATCCAGGACAATGAGATAGGATTTACCATTGAGGACTTTGATGAGTCTGCCCAACATGTCATTACTATCGGAGGGAGCGGTTCCTCCACCAACTTTTTCGAGTATCTTCTTCACGATCCACTGCTGGCTGAAATTTCCTGAAACACACACCCACATTGTCTTGTCAAAGTAACCCAAGATTTGCGATTCGCTAAAGAGTTTTTGAGCAAGGGTGGTTTTGCCCAAGCCCCCCATCCCCACAATGCCAATGTAGTTCATTGTAATTGGTTCCTTCTCGTCGCCGTTAAGTATCCACCCTTTCAACTTTTGTATGTCCCCATCCAATCCATATGTCTTATGTGAGCAGATATCTAGTGAACCAACAAATTGCCTGCTGTCGCTGTTGATGTGTTGGCTCACACCACTATCCGATGCATTGTCACGACCGGCAGCAGCTGATGCACTCAAATACTTGACCAACACGTCATGCACGCCCGTCATATTAGAATTAATCTTCGTCAACCTCCTGCCCATCTCATGCGGGAAAACCGGATCCAGAGGCAACAAGCATGAGAAGAACCACTTGTTCTTCTTTTCCTCCTCTCTAATCAGGCAATCCGTCAATGCGTTGTCGGCTTCATAAATCACTTCCCTTAGCTCACTCAAAGATATATTGATCGTTTCCTGATCACACGTCAGCTTCAGTTTCTTGTCTGCGTCGACAAGTAAGCCATTCATTTCCCCAAGCCTTTTCTTCATCTGCTCAAGCTCACTTTCGAATTTAAAAACGAACTGAGCTTCATGCGCCACAGCACTGACTATTTGTTCTGTTAGGCCCTGAACCAGAGCTTCTACTAGCATCGTCCTCGATCTGTTACATTTTTACACAGTTCGCTCTCGGTTATATTTTATTTATAATACTATTTTTTTTTTGGAACAAATAAAATACTATTATTTAAGACAATTAAAAATAGATAAAATCCATATTATAAAATTTTAGCATAGAATAAGTTGAAAAAATTGTAAGCACTGAATTGCCCTGCATGGTGGTTAGAGTCATTCTCTCTAATTTACTGTGTTTCAGGTTCAAACTATTTTTCTCTCTTTAATGTAGATTAGTGTAGAACATTACATGTAATAATAATAAATAGGCTTAATTGGATTATTAGTCACCACGGTGATATGATCATTGGAAGATAGCCCATGTGGTAAAAAAAAAATTAGAATTTAAGCCCCTGTGGTGAATTCTTTTAGGATTTAGGCCCAAAATTAAACATTTCGTCAGCTTTCCGTTAATTGTTAGCACATAAGGCTCACATGTGAGACTAAAAAGATAAAGTTAGCCTAACATGTAGCCCCACGTGGTAACAATTAACGGAGAGTTTTGTTTTAACCTAATATTATCTTTTTAGTCTCACATGTAGCCCCACGTGCTAGCAATTAATAGAGAGTTTCGTTTTAACCTAATTGGTGTGGTTCACATGCTAATAATTAACGGAGAGTTGATGATATTTTCAATTTTGGGCTTAAATCCCAACAAACTTCACCAAAGGGGCTTAAATCCTTTTTTTTTTTTTTACCACATGAGCTATCTTCCAACTACCTGTCACTACGGGGACTAATAATCCAATTAGGCCCAGTAAATAAATATGTAAATAAATATATAAATAAAAATGTGTGTTTCCTCCTCATGGTGAGCTGTACTTGACCCCCAATTAATACAGACATACAAGTTAAGTGGAGTTTCACATCTTATACCCACAAGTTAAGTGGAGTTTCGTCATTGTCGACTTGAAGTATGCATGTTGGGGTAAGGTAGAAAAAATATGGCCTGAGACAAACTTGAAAAATGGGTTGGGCTTCTGGCTCAATACAGAACCCAGGTCTGAAAGGATCTGAAAGGAATTTGGGGATTCCGCATCCCCACCTCCGCGGAAGAAGGTACCCGCATCAACTAACCCCGCTTATGATAAAAAACTAATCTCTAAATATTGATTATGCAACACAAGATAATCAATAATCAACTAGTGTAAGTATGTAAACCAAAAATGCTAATAACAAAGTAAATAATTTTAGAAAAAAAAAATTCCACACAATTGTAATAGAAATAAAATATGAGACATTGCACGACCAATAAAGAGGACTCACAAACATAGGGTTCGTTTGGATATACTTTTAAAATGACTGAAAGTGCTTTTGGAGAAAATATTTTTGGATTTCAAAAGCACTGCAAGTGCTTTCTACAAGAAGTACCAGTTATGTGCTTCTTCCAAGAAGCACTTTAAGTGATTTTTCAGGATTTACTTGCAATTTTACTGAGAATTATTTCTAAAAATATTTTCACCAAAAATACTTTTAATCATTTTTAAAACACATCCAAACAAGCTGATAATTTATAAGTATTAATTCTATAGAATCGGTTCGAGTAATGATGGCAATACCATCACCGCTCCATATTTGATTTGGGTTTTCAAAATATGCCCCATAACCGTTTGTTGTCATCCATAACCGCCCCATTAAGGTCTGGTATCCGCGGACACGCAAACCTATGGGCCTTTTTGGCATCCAAAAAAAAACTTTTGCTTATCAAAATTTCATTAGTTCATTTATTTTACTATTATTTAAATCTTGAGTTGTCTATTTTTATCTATTCTAATACCTACTCTAATCCTTGGAGTAAAAATCAATTTTTTTGAAACCTTCTCCAACTTGCTCCAACCCTTAGGGCAAATATGAGTTTTAACCCAAAACTCATTTCCCCGGCAAATTTAGGCCATGATTCCCCTTGGGTTAGAGGGATGACCCACCATATATGTGTATTTTTTTTTGTTACATTTATAAATTCATTGAATTCAACGGTTAAAATATAATATGATCAAATCCAATAGTAAAAAAAGAAAGATCTAACGGTCCAAATTTTAATCCAACGGCTAAAGTAATTTAAAAAAAAATATTCTTTCATGTGTTTCATATCTTTTCATAATGTTTCGCAAGTTTCATGGTGTCGGTTTAGTGATTTTTTCAATATTGACCGGAATTTAAATATTTTTAGGTTAGAATGTTCATAAAATTAAATTAGGATAGTTTACTTTTTTTTTAAGTTACTTTAAGAAAAAAAAATTATCCTAAATTCATTTTTTAATAATCTCCGGCTAGAAATTTAACCCAGAAAGGTTGGTAATTTAAGTGTCGAAATATATAAGTACTTTAAAAATAGAATTTAATTTGTATAAGGGTATTTCGGGGATTCTAAACTATTACAACAAAAATTATCTTTATTTTTAGAGTACTGTTATTCCAACACCAGTGTCTTATCTCCTCACCTACTTTTTAATAAAAATTTTAATTATAAGTTTGCCCATTTATAAAATAACCGATAAGGACCTAAAAAGATATATAATAATAACAAATTGGGCGCGATTTTAACTCCCACTGAGTTTTGACGAAAATTGAAGTTGGTGCAGTTCATAATTTTTTCTTTTTTAATTGGTTTACTGTAAGACTTGTTCGTAATTTAAGTGTCAAGATGTTTTCTTTAACTTGTATCACGTCTTTGAAAAAAAGTATGTGATAAAAAAAACTTTTTTATTAATATGAAACAATCTTGTATTTTCTTATATTTAGATGAAGCAGACAAAATTCTATCACGATCATGTCCTCACGTTTAGTTTTACATATTATTGTTTATATTCTTTTTTCTAATAGACAAGTTCATAATTTTAGATAAATATGAGAGGTATTTTTAGGAATAAATAGTGAGTGGAGAAATAATAGTTTAATTTAAAATTTTTATAGTGGTTGGAAAAATAAGATATTGTGGTGGGTCTAGCAGTTCTCTATTTTTATTCTGATTCCTAATAGTTAGTAAACAACTTAATAGGAAGAGAAATTTTATTTGAAACCATTTAACCTTACATGACAACCAACTTAAACTTTAAATTTGAATTATATTTTTTCACTCTATTATATGACTACCATCAAGTACAAGATGAAATTAACAATAAAACTAAAATTTATCAATAAGTCCACACTCAATAATCAAACTCTACTATCACGCAATCTTTATCCTCCGTTATCTTCAAAATGCATTTGATTATCTTGTTATACTTCATGGCATTGTGGCATGTGTCCTATGGCCTTGGGGGGGGAGGGGGTCAATCGTGTATACTGCCAGTCCTAGTCTATATATATAGAACAATGGTTGTGGGGTTCTGTTTGCCACTTCTTGCTACTGTTCTTGTGTCAACTTGCATATTATATGTAGTTTCATGGTTCTTCATTCTTGTAGAAAGGATTTCATTATGTCTAGGTTTTTCTTTTTATTCCTTGATTATTGTCTGATTTGTTTTCGTTTTTTTAATGCTTATAAAATTGTTCGATAAGAGAGAGACTATAATATGTGAGTGATGAATCAGCCAAATAAGTCAACAGCCGATTACTCTTTTTGAATAATCAGGCACATATTGCTCTCTTTATGACTTGAATGAGTTAGAGAACATTGATTTGGTTTTTTATTTTCTAAATGGATGTGAAGATAAATTTACATATTGAATTAGGTATGTGAGGATAGTTTAGGCAGTAAATTTGACTTTAAAAATATAAAATCCCACGATGCCTAACCCATAGTCTTATTTTCCCACCCACATTATATTTTCACCTACCATAAAAAGTTTTAAAAACCAAACACTCTCTTCCCTCTCACTTATATTCCTAAAATATCCATAACAGTTTTAAGTTGTAAATAAAATAACTATTAAGAATGATTGAATCTTAGAGATTTTAGGAAAATGGAACGGTCATGAACGTCCCCCTAACCCAGCCGAAAGCAACCTTAACCACAACCATTCTTTTTTCTTCTCCTTTCTATGTTCCTCTCTATCTCTTTCTTTATTCCCCTTACAAACGTAGATTTAAGATTCATATCCATATTTATTCTTGAATTTCAATTCAGAATTAAGGGTTCAAAATAGAGAGAAAATAAGAGAGAGAATTTGGGGTGGGTGGGGTGGATGGAAAAGAGAGAAGATGGAAGCTGACGAAAGAGTTAGAAAGGGATGAGGGACGAAGAGACAAAATATGAGGTTTGATTCGTTTCTCATTTTAAGTTTTTATTTTTATTTTTCTTTTTCTTTTCTATTCCCTTTTTTTTACTACAAGGAATACAAGATAGGATTAAGTACCGAGAATGTCCTATCCTTTTAATGTCATTCTAAATTGGTCTCAATCTTTTTAAACATTCCAAACAAGTATTCAACCTATTGAAAAAGTCACATATGTTAGGTCCCAGTTAATTTTACTGTTAAATGTACATGACATGAATCCCACGTATTTTCTTACTTGGACACTAAAATAATAATAAAAATAACTTCAAAAAAAGACATGAAGATGAAAAATAAAAATAAATAAACAAATTCACGAGTAAAAAGAAAAAAAAATGAAAATTGAGAAATCTTCTAACAAAGAAGATGGTTTAGAATCCAGATAGAGTTTAAAGGAGCTAGTAAAGCTTCTAGTTTTTCTTTGTGGGCGGTGAAGATGGTAGTGGCCACATATGGCAGTTCATACCATTTCAGCAACCTCCATGACCTTCTTTTCGAAGTTAGCAGCTTGAGTTGTAGGGTGAGTTTGTGGTTGTACGTTGGGTTTGGAGTTGATGGCATTGATGAAAGCCATGCTTTCATGACATTCTATTAATGTTGGAGACAAAGTAAGACATGTTAATTTAACATAAATTTAATTGGGGCTTAACAGATCGATGAGATATTGACAATGGGTTGGGTACTTGTTTGGAATGTTTAAGAAGGTTGAGACCAATTTGAAATGACACTAAAAGGCTAAAGAGTTTTAGGTACTTAATCCAAGTATATAAATAAGATTAATTTCTAACAGGGATTTTGAAGTTCTTTTACATAAGGTTAAATTTAATATTAAAATTTTCATTAAAAAGTAGGTGGCGAAATAAGACTATGAGGTGAGCGTATCAGTATTCAAAAGATATAGTTTAAAAATAATAGTGTAGAGAGTAAATTTGGTGTAAAAAGAGGTTATTTGAGTTCAAGTAAAATTTTCCTAATAGAAATGCTCGACTCCGATTTATGCTGACTCTAATTCCATCTTTCTCCTTGGTTGGAAAACATGCCCTAAGCCCAACGGTGTTGGGTGGGTGACGCGGGATGGAGCAACCGGCTTGACATCAACGTTGTCGATCGCGGAGGATGGAATAGATTTGGTTTGCGTAGCATTCCGAGTATCCATCCAGACTGGGGCGAAGTTGCCGTGATTTGGGGCGTCAGATGCCGAAAATTGGTGGCTTGAGGGCACCATCACTGCCTAATCCTCGACTTCCATCGATGAGGGAGAAGACCATGACGTCAGTTACAGGGGGAGAAGACGGCTGCCGGCGGGGGAAAAACAATGTGAGTGCGAGATTTCCAGAATCCGATGAGATTCAACCAGAATCTTGCATGTCCGTTCGTTAGGGACGATGTCTCGACCAAACGGTCTGTTTGGCTCAGTCGTGAGCAGTTGTTGGCTAGGCTCAAGCGCTGGGCTGATGGTTTGGGCTTTTGTTCAATACCCAACTCGAGAATTAATTTCTTCCAGAACTCGAGTTTAGGGTTTGTTTATTTTGATTTCCAAATTTTTGGCCAACTCCACATAACTCACAAACTCCATAATTCAAGCAATTCACGATAATCGAATAACCAAACCAGGATATAGAATTCTATAAATTATAAAATCGGGTTCATGCTTCATGGTAATTGTTCATAAATCAAGGCTTTGAAACATAAATTGGAGTTTAGAATTACTTGGTTGATGTGGCCAAACCTTGATCTTGAAGGGACCTCTCCTCAATCGAGTACAGAGCACTCCCTGTCCTTGCTAATCGTGAATCTACAAAGAAAGCCATATATAATTAGAACAAACGTAATTGTAAATAAAGGATAAACAAAAATCATCGCTGTACAAGTTTCAGAAATAAATATAGGGAGATGATCCTTCAAAGACTATTTCGTTGATTCCTCTAGAACTCCACATGCTACACTAAAATACACCTTTTAGCGAGAAGATAATTCCTCTCTAAAAGCAGAAAATAAGTCCCCATAAGGGATTTCATCGAGGAAAAAAGTCCTCCCTGTAGTTCCCAAGAGATAGTCTGAGGCGAGGAACTATCGATCACCTTTATGCGAGGAATTCTTCTTACTATTAGTGCAAAGCATGCATGTTTGTTTTACATACACAAGTGTTGTGAAATAAATCATAGAGTTCATGGTAGCCTTTACTTAACACTCAAATAATACAATCCTACAAAGAAATGATCTTCTAAATCCTATAGGACTTTTGTCTTTATTTAATACATAATACTATTCATAACATACTCATTGTTTTTTAATATGTTGCTCTATTCTATATGATTTGGTTTTGGTGTACCTCGTTTCACAAAAATAAAGTTTTTAAGAACATTTAAAGTATTTTTTTCGAGTAAAACATTATGCTTTCTTGATGTTCAAAACATATAGATCGAGGACACAACCAAATCAACTAAGAACTCTACATATAATTAATCTATCATCATTCAGAAGTACATACTCAAATTATCGTATGCGCGCAGACCGATCGAGTTCGACTTGACTATCCGAGGACTTCAAATCCTGCTGATCAGATGCAAAGAATTAATTCATTTGTGAGTTAAGAGTTTTGTATACACGCGCGCGCACACATATATATACATATCTAGTATATGAAACCAGAAAGTAATCTATAGTATTATTAATTAGCTGGGAAAGGTGGAGAAGAAGGTGAATGCCACGCACCTTGTTTTGTTTTGTGGTGAAAGCTAGCTAGCTGCTTCATCTGCAACTGAGTAAGAAAAATCAGTGAGATTGATGCGCCAAGACTGCCTGAAGAAAAACAGCTTATTTTTGAAAAGTTTTGACTCTTGAACCGTGATGCCAAAAGCAAAATGCCAGATAATGCATGAAACAAGGGTTTTGGGGGATGAATCAAAATGTAGTAGAGATAAAATAATTGTTGATGGACATGACCTAATTATGTCAAGCAAAATTTAAAAAAGAAAAATATCACTAGATCGTAATATTAAATAACCTATTCATAATTTTCTTTAATTCTTCGTGAAACTTGTACAGCAAAAATTTCCATCTATCACAGATGATTTTGAACACCAGCAGATCAACTAAACGCAAACTCTTCTTTATCCTCTGTTTTCTGGATTATTTGCTTGGAAAGTTGCTTTTTGACCTTTCGGTTTGGGGGCATTTTTTTCCTTTTGTCTTTGTGAATTATATATATATATATATATATATATATATTTTTTTTTTGTGAACATTTTGTCTTTATGATTAAAGCTTAACATTTTGTCTTTATGATTAAAGCTTAACTTTTAGACAGTAAGTGGAGCTTCTTTTTGAAAAGTTTTAACTCTTGAACCGTGATGCCAAAAGCAAAATGCCAGATAATGCATGAAACAAGGGTTTTGGGGGATGAATCAAAATGTAGTAGAGATAAAAATAATTGTTGATGGACATGACCTAATTATGTCAAGCAAAATTTCAAAAAGAAAAATATCACTAGATCGTAATATTAAATGACCTATTCATAATTTTCTTTAATTCTTCGTGAAACTTGTACAACAAAAATTTCCATCTATCACAGATGATTTTGAACACCAGCAGATCAACTAAACGCAAACTCTTCTTTATCCTCTGTTTTCTGGATTATTTGCTTGGAAAGTTGCTTTTTGACCTTTCGGTTTGGGGGCATTTTTTTTCCTTTTGTCTTTGTGAATTATATATATATATATATATATATTTTTTTTTTTGTGAACATTTTGTCTTTATGATTAAAGCTTAACTTTTAGACAGTAAGTGGAGCTTCTTTTTGAAAAGTTTTAACTCTTGAACCGTGGTCCGTGATGCCAAAAGCAAAATGCCAGATAATGCATTAAATAAGGGTTTTGGGGGATGAATCAAAATGTAGTAGAGATAAAAAAAATTGTTTATAGACATGACCTAATTATGTTAAGCAAAATTCCAAAAATAAAAATACCATTAGATCGTAATATTAAATTACCTATTCATAATTTTTTTTAATTCTTCGTGAAACTTGTACATCAAAAATTTCCATCTATCACAGATGATTTTGAACACCAGCAGATCAACTAAACGCAAACTCTTCTTTATCCTCTGTTTTCTGGATTATTTGCTTGGAAAGTTGCTTTTTGACCTTTCGGTTTGGGGGCAGTTTTTTCCTTTTGTCTTTGTGAATTTTTTTTTATATATATATTTTTTTTTTGTGAACATTTTGTTAAAGCTTAACATTTTGTCTTTATGATTAAAGCTTAACTTTTAGACAGTAAGTGGTGCTTCTTTTTGAAAAGTTTTAACTCTTGAACCATGATGCCAAAAGCAAAATGCCAGATAATGCATGAAACAAGGGTTTTGGGGGATGAATCAAAATGTAGTAGAGATAAAAATAATTGTTGATAGACATGACCTAATTATGTCAAGCAAAATTCCAATCGTTCATAGAAATATGTGTAAGGGATGACAACTTTAAACAAAGTCGATTGTTTGGAGGTTTAAAGCTTAACTTTTAGACAGTAAGTGGAGCAATTTTTTAAAGGATAATATTAAGGATACTAAAATTTTAAATTATATATATAAGCGAACTTGGATTCTCGCTGGATCCTCTTTGTGAGGATCACATAGATCCGTAAATTATATTCATTCATTGTACATTGTGAGGTCATAATTTATTTTAAATATTTGTATTTAAAATTAAATACAAACAATACCTGATAAAAACTGACCGTACGATTTACGATGAAATAACATAATTTACGGATTCTTAAGATCCTCACCAAAGAATCCCAAGAGGATCCTTGGTTTATAAACCAAATGATTTGGTGGTATATGATTGAATTATTAGTTTGTAAATTTGATTTTTCTAGCAAAATGACGGATTATATAAGAATTTGTTCAATGAATCAAAAAGTAGTAGACAGAGTAATTGTTCATAGTTACCTAATTTATGTCAAGCAAGATTCCAATCAATTTTGTATGTACCCCACTCAAATTTGTTGCTGATCCCGCAAGGCCATCTTTGAGATTTCTGGGCCTTGTACAAAAATTATAAATAGGCCGTTTTCGTTCCAGGTATAATGAGCAAGTCCTATTTACATAATCTCGAAAAACTATACTGAAATAGTAAATATAAGTGTCATATTTAAAAGAAGGGTTAAAATCCGGAGAACACGCCTTTGACACACTTTTTTTCACACATTTTTGGAAAGGCCAACTTTGTAATATATTTCAATGATCTGAACCATTTATCTTTTAGGTCTTCTCTCAAAGAGCATGTCTATCAAAATTCACCAAAATCTGGAACCAAATGACCTTATTCGTCAATTTTCTTCACTACAAATGAATGTCTTAGTGGTTTGGATTTATCAAAAAAAGTATACTAAAATAGTAAAAAAATTATCATATATAAGTGTCATATTTAAAAGAAGGGTTAGAATCCAGAAACACACGCTTTTGACACACATTTTGTTAATAGTAAAAAAATTATCATATATAAGTGTCATATTTAAGCCACTTTATATTACGGTCTAGTGGTATTCCTCTTTACTTGTAAGTGAGAAATCTTAGGTTCAATTCTCGTCAAATGTGAAGTTGAACCACGTTATTATGGCAAGCCCATTGTAAGGTTTAGCCCACTTCCTCATGCCCTTAGTATAGATACTATCGTTTGTTAAAAACAAGTATCATATTTAAAAGAAGGGTTTAGAATCCGGAGGACAAGCTTTTGACACACATTTTTCCATACGTTTTTGGAAGGCCAACTTTGTAATATATTGCAATGATCCAAACTATTTATCGTTTAGGTCTTCTCTCAAAGAGCATGTCTATTAATATTCACCCAAATCCGAAACCAGACGACCGTTGACATTAAATTTAATGTTTCTTTATAGAACGATATTCGTCCATTTTCTTCACTACAACTGAATGTCCAAGTAGCTTGGATTTGTCGAGTTTTTTTTTGCAAGAACGATCTATGAATGAAATACTAAAATATAGATTGTTCAAAATTTTGAAATACATTACAAAGTGGACCTACAAAATGAATGTCAAAATGTGTATCATCGGGTCATAATCCTTAAAAGAAAATTTAAAATTATGTGATCAATGAACAAAATTACTAGTGAAAATATAAAAGAAACCATGAAACAAAACAGAATGAGGAATAAATTAAAGTGGAAACTAGAGTGAGACCAAATTTTTAAACCAAATGATGTGGTTGTTGATTATTGAATTATTATTTAAGTGTTGATTAACATACATATTTCTTAATAATGTCACATTATTTGATTTGCAAATATGATTTAAAATTTTAATATACCTAGCATTAGCTAATTGCAAAACAACAATTAGTGATGTCACATTATTTTTTCGCTTTTTTCTTTGGTAAAGTTTTTACCCGTTACGCATTTTAACGAACATCTTTAAACGATATGAATGACGTTTTTAATCAAAAGTGTCATTGATGTCTTTAATTGGGTGTCATGGATCACCGGTTTTGCTTTTTACTATCTTTCTAAATGCAAAAAGAAAAGAGAAAAGCCTTCAAAAAAAAAAAAAAAAGAATAAAAAAGGTTTTTGAACTTTAATTCTTGAAGAAGATTAAAATTCAATAAAAATCTGATGTTAGATTGAAAATTGATTTTAATCCTCTAATGAGTATTTAATTCAAATTTATATTATATTTTTGTTTTAATATTTAATAGATATCTTATTTAATGTCATTACATTAAAATTAAAATTATTTATTATTATACACATTTTAATTCATTATATTTATTTTGCTTTCTTTAATTAGTGTTAATTAGTGTTAATTAGTGTAACTAAACGTCCGTATCATAATATATTCTACTAAATTAGTGTACCGAAATGTCCGTACCTAAATATATTGTAGTAAATTAGTAGCACATAAGAAAATATGCAAAAGCATAAGTGTACCGAAAAATGATGTACCTAAATATATGATACTAAACTAGTGTATCGAAATGTCGGTACCTAAATATTTTATAATAAATTAGTGTACTGAAATGTTCGTACCTAAACATATGATACTAACCTAGTATACCGAAATGTTCGTACATAAATATATTGTAATGAATTAGTGGCACATAAGAAAATATGCAACATGTGTTTCGAAAAATCTTTACAAAAATATTTTCTTATATAAGATACTTACCATAATTAGAATTAAAATTTATAATATAATCTTAAAATTTTATTTATGAACACCATAAAATTATAAATAAATAAAAAGACATTAATACCGGTTAAATTTGCCGCGATTGTCCAGACATGCATTGGGTTAGATTGTATTGAATTGGGAAAAATGGTGCATGCGAAGGTTGTTGTCAGAGGCTTTGCTGCTGATACTTTTGTTAGTACATTTCTTCTTAACATGTATGCAAAGTTCGGAAAGGTTGAGGATTCATGTAGGATGTTTAATACCATGACTGAACATAATAAAGTTTCCTGGAATGCAATGATTTCAGGTTTAACATCAAATGGTCTTCATTCTGAAGCATTTGATACATATACTGGCATCAAATAGAGTCTAGGAACTAAAATCAATTTTTAATCTTTTATAAGACATTTTTCTAAACTTCTTCTTATTTAAAAATTAAAATCTAGTTTTCTTAAAAAAAAAAAAAAAAAAAAAAAAAAAAAAAAAGGAGGAGAAAATTAGAAGCACGAGTGTTAGGGAAAGAGAGAATTAAATCACAGTCAATGATAAAGGAGAGTGAATCAAAATCATAAATAAAAGAGAGTTAATTGTGAATTAATTAAAAAACAATCTCTTATTCCTCAAATTATTTGATGGGGTGTTTAGATATAAGTGCCTTAGTTTTGAAATTCTTAGATTTAACATCCATAGCTTTTAGACTTTTGATCAAACATTCTTATCTAATTTTTAATAACAAAAATTACATATATTTGGTTTACCAATCAAATGACAAATTAATATCACCTAAATCCTAAAATCTAGGAGATATATTATCCCATAATTCATTTCAAACGACACTTGTCATTACTCGAATAAAAAATATCATTAAAATTCTAAAAATACAACTAACATCCTATTAAACATAACGTACCAATTATGGACATGATACATGAATGCACGACACATATGTATTATACATAACGTACCTATAACTTGGTACATAATTGGTACATTATATAATCTTAGTTTTGGTACGTATTAATATTTTGGTACATTACATATTACTAATTTTGGTACGTTATGTGATTCTTGTTTTAGTATGTACCATGGTATTGGTACAATGTGTTAACCTAACTTTGGTATGTACAATCTAGTGGTACGTTATGACCCTTAAAAAAGAGAGAATTTTTCATATTAAAACTTTGTATTGAAAATTAATTATATCAAATTATTAACAATTAATTAATGGGATAATGACTCAATCAAAATTTTCAAACTTATTTTCTTTCCACGAATTTAGGGATTTTAGATCTAATCAGTTTCTATATAAAGAACTCTTATTTTCATATTTTTTTGTTTTCTTTAAAATTTACTTAAAATGATGAGTTGGAAATTAAAAAATGACATGGATAAGATGGAAGCACCTTAATCAAAATACAAAGCGTTTTAATAAAAAGTTGAAAACCCACAAATGTTTAATTAATAAGATGTAGAATTGGAGCGCTTTTATCTAATTTTACCTTATTTGATAGGTGGTTAAGTGGAAGCAACATTAGTGGGATTGGTAATGGGAAAAGGATCCCCGCCGGATCCTTTTCCTAGGGATCCTAGGGATCCTTCAATCTCAACCGTTTATCGTACATCGTGCGGTCAGTTTTCGTTAGATACTATTCATATTTAATTTTAAATTTTAAATTTTAAATTTTGAAATGATTTCTGACCGCACGATATACGATACACGGTTGAAATTGAAGGATCCCTAGGATCCCTAGGAAAAGGATCCGGCGAGGATCCTCTTCCTTGGTAATGGACCATGCTGGCCTGAAAGTTTATCACAGCTGTCAATTGTGGATTAATTAAGAATAGATGAGACCCTAAACCAAGAAGCTCAGGATTACATTTATGTAACCAACATCTTATTCAATTTTAAACATTTTGCCTTTATCCCTCTTAGACCTTTATTCCTCTTATCATCAGTGCCGAATTTGATGGGAGCAAAACTCGTGTCTCATGCAAAATCTGGCAACAATGTTCAAGACATAACCGTTTAAAAAAAAAAAACTCCACTTACTGTCTAGAAGTTAAGCTTTAAAGCTCCAAACAAGCGATTTTGTTTAAAGTTGTCATCCTTTACACATGTCTGTGAACGATTGGAACTTTTTTAGTGGCGTACATGAAAATTTGATTGGAAATCCTGTTTCATTCATTATCTGGCATTTTGCTTTTGGCATCAATGTTCAAGAGTTGAGCTTTTTTTTTTTAAAAAAGGCTCCACATATTGTCTAAAAGTTAAGCTTTAAAGCTCCAAACAATCGGTTTTGTTTAAAGTTGTGGTCCTTTACACATATGTCTATGAACGATTGGAATCTTTTGAGTGCGTACATGCAAATTTGATTGGAATCTTGCTTGAAATAATTAGGTTATATCCATGAACAGTTATTGTCATATCTATGAACAATTATTTTCCTATCTACCACTTTTTGATACATTGCACAAAACTCGTGTTTCATGCATAATCTGTCATTTTTCTTTTGGCGTCAAAATTCAAGAGTTAAGCTTTTCAAAAAAAATGCTCCACTTACTGTCCAAAAGTTAAGCTATAAAATTCCACAAGATAGACTTTGTTTAAAGCTTAATCGCACTAACGAAAACCATGATTACTAAAAGACTAACAATAATAGAGTACTTAGTGCCAGCATTAAGGGGAAGTATCTTGTGCAATTGCATAGAGCCTCCACTTCCAAAGGTTCCCATTAATCAACTATGAGATTTGCTTATTTTGTTTCTTGTTTGCCGAGGGAGAGTGGAGAGATATGTAGAGAGATCAAGGCTTTAATATCATTTGTTGCAGAAAATTAAAGACTACTTTTATTTAGGTCTTACCATAACTGTTGTTTTGCAATTTGGATAAGTGTTTATAGTTTCTACTTTAATTTATTCATCATTTTGTTTTGTTTCTTGGTTTCTTTTATACCCTAATGATTTTGTTGATTTATCACATAATTTTAAATTATTTAAGATTAAGATCTAGAAAACGAGTTTTTGTTGTTGATTATTCATCATTTTGTTTTGTTTCATGGTTATTTTTTTTATATGTTCACTAATGATTTTGTTGATTGATCACATGATATATTAAGGCTTTAATTTCATATGTTGCGGGAAATTAAACTATCCTTAATTTAGGTCTTACCATAATTGTTGTTTTGCAATTTGAATAAGTGTTTCTAGTTTCTACTTAATTTATTTATCATTATTTTTGGTTTAATGGTTTCTTTTACATGTGTGGTAATGGTTTTGTGATCACATAATTTTAATTTTTTTTTTTTTTTTTTGTATAAGGGTTGAGATTTGGGACACACCTTTTTGACACACATTTAGACATTTATTTTGTAGGGTTTACTTTGTAATGTATTTCAAAAATCTAAATCATTTATATTTTAGTACATGATTCATTGATCATCCTTGCAAAAGATTAGACAAATCTAAAACCATTAAGACATTCATTTATAGAGAAGATAATGGCCGAATACAATTCTACAAATAAACATTAAATTTAATTCAAGGGACATATAGTTTTGGATGAGTTTTTATCCTTAATAGCCAAAATTTAACCCATCATTTCTAAAATGTCAATTTTTATAAAGAATTTCATATATAGCAAAAATGTCACTTGAATAGTCTCAAATGCCCTCTAAACATAAGTTTAATTACATAATCTTGTGGGTTGATGATCAAACTTAGTGATTTGTAAACTGGTGGATAGAGATTTGTAAGAGAATTTATCAAATATAGCAAAAAATTAACCCTTAAATTCAAATATGTCAATTTTTATAAAAACTTTCAAATATATATGAAATCTCACTTAAATAGATACAAATACCCCTCAATTTATATAAATAACTAGTTGTTAACTAAAAGACTTCTTGTGCTATAATCAAGTGTTGTTGACCCATGAAATTGAGGACTATGGTGGTGATTGATTCTGCTGGCAAATACGTCATTGAAATTAAAACTGGCCTGATCATGCTCATCTTGCACTAACAAAATTCATAAACATGGACTTGTTAACAACGAATTGTCATCACCACTATATGTGTTAAACTTCAAACTAAATTCTATGTCCTTGTAACAAGTTTATGAGAAGAAGAGATAGACCCACAATGTCTAGATATTAGGTTATCATCATCTACACCCACCGTTGTTTAGGGCAGCACAATTGTCCACCATTTCCTACTAGCAGGCGATGCCTTCGCTCTCCTATGCACAGGTCTCCACCATTTCTTACGTCTAGGGTTGTGCCATTAGATTCTCTAATTTCTCATCTAATAGGGTTTTGGTTTTCTAGTTTTTTTGGTTTTTAACTTTGAGAGGTATTTGTGTCTATTTAACTGATATTTTGGATATATTTGAAAGTTTTTATAAAAATTGACATATTTAATTAAGGGCTAATTTTTTGCTATTTATGATAAATTCTTGATTTATAAACTGGTGAACCACCATGAATAGTTCGTAATAACATAAATCTAATTGTTTTGGAGAGAATGAAATTGGAATATTAGGATCTATCATCCTAAAAAGTATGATGAAAACGGGGAATAAAAAACCAGAAACCAGAACTTCATCAAATTTACCAATCAATAGAAACTTGATCTCCTTCGATTTAATCACCCAGTTTTTGTTGGTCTGCAAAGTTATGCAGTTAATTAAATTCCTCCAACAATATCAATGGTAATGGTGAGACTCGTAAACAATTCCATATACCTTGACTGAAAAACTAATCCAAGGTTAATGAAAATTAAGACAAGATCCCATCTAAAAGAATAAAACAAATCTTTCTTCTTGGAACAAATAGATTGTCATGATTGTTTAGTTATGCCCTCACCACAAAATGTCGCAAGTTCTCCACTGCAACAAATAGGTTTTCCTGTTTGTTGGCT
Organism: Cotoneaster glaucophyllus; assembly: GCA_036320875.1. Lineage (NCBI taxonomy): Eukaryota > Viridiplantae > Streptophyta > Magnoliopsida > Rosales > Rosaceae > Cotoneaster > Cotoneaster glaucophyllus. The sequence continues at coordinate 608,328 of CM070059.1, read as the reverse complement.
TCTGTTCTTGGTCTAAGGTTAACGAAAATGAAGAAAACATGCCATCTAAAAGGTAAATTGACATTAGGGCTTTGATTTTTAAAATTGAGGATACTTCCGTCTATTTGTAGGTTTTCTGCTACATTCAAAAGTTTTTATAAAAACTGATATATATGAAATGATGGGATAATTTTTAGCTATTAATGATAAAAACTCGTTTGGGATTTTGGTGATTTTTTGTTGACATGATCTCAAGATGAACGGTTTTGATCGTTAAAATACATTATAAAGTGGGGCCCTACAAAAATGTGTGTCAAAATGTGTATCAAAAGTGCGTGTCTCCGAATCCCAACCCTTCTTTTAATTATGATACTAATAGATGATAATTTTTTTTACCATTTTAGTATACTTTAGTGAGATTACATAAATAGGACTCATTCATAGTACCGGAATAAAAAGGCGTTTATAATTTTTGTACATGACTTCTGAAATCTTATAGGCGAAGATGAAAGATCAATAACAAATTCCAGTCCTGTCTACCATTTTTTGATTCATTGCACAAAACTCGTTTCATGCATAATGTGTCATTTTTCTTTTGACATCAACATTAAAACTTTTCAAAAAATGCACCACTTGCTGTCTAAAAAGTTAAGCTTTAATCATAAAGACAAAATGAAAATGCCCCGAACGGTCAAATATCAACTTTCCAACCAAATAATCCAGAAAGCAGAGGATAAAGAAGAGTTTGGGTTTAGTTGGTGTTTGAAATCATCTGTTATGGTTGGAAATTAATCAATTATTTATGTGCAAGTTTCCTCAAGAATTAAAGAAAATTATGAATAAGGAATATAGTTTTTCTATTTACACTCCTCATCCCATTTAAATTCACCCCATAAATATGTTCAGCCTCAAAATATCAATATCACCCTTCAATAAACAATTTAAAAACTGAAAAGAAAGAAAAAAAAAAAAAAAAACTTAAAAACACCCACCACGACGGCATACACCTTCTCCACTGTGGCCGCATCCGCCACCACTTATCTTCTCTTCTACCACCACATCCCAAACCAGTTTCGTTTTGTTTTCTCCTTCGCAATCCCAATATGCTAGACGAACTTATGGGTGCAGATATAAACCCTAAGTAATTGTCCTACTGCCACTCACCAATTTATTTTTGTGTCATTGAGCAATTTGATATTATGATTTGGAAAGTTTGGATTTGTTTAGACAAGATAATGGTTCTTAAACAAAGTTGGTTTTGGATAAAAACACAGTTTGAGAGACTACTTTCGTTGAAGCTTATTATACTATCACTCCACATATTAATGAATACACATCACAAACTTAATATACTCCACATTTGTTTTTTCAATTAAAATTCTTAATACACTCTACAGTGTTTCTCATAATATATACCCTCACATGCCACACTTTCAAAATAAACTTCACATTTCCAAAGCACTCAACACTCTTTACATCTTAAATGCAAATATATTAGGTCATCAATTAAAAGCACCTTCAGTGTGAAGTTAAAGGCCAGTGTGATGCCGGAATTTTTCTAATTTCTCCCAATTACACGTGAAGGACAACTCGACTTTGAACATGGGGGGATTTAGTTCAACAAATCCTAAACGAGGTATTGATGTGGGTGGAATAGGAGAGAGAGTCGGTCCACTTTGTTTGCATGTGTTTCTGTTCATATATCAGTAAAGAGCTAGTTGGACTATTTGGACAGGTTTCTCTTGAGTTTACAACTTTACATGATTCAAGAAACCCAAAAGGATTATAGGGGAAAAGAAATTAAATTCAGGGAATTATGCCTGGACATATATTTTATGGCGAATCATTCTATGCTATAGATAATCACATTCTTTTGCTTCCTCGGATCCTCGTCATTACATACTTTACTTAAGGGATAATAATTATCTCTTCAATCATTCATGTTTTAAATAATAATTAGAAACAAAGTAGGATATCTGTCGGAAGCGGCAGTATAGGCATAACGCAGCCTCCTACTTTATTTGAGAGATATCATTCATAATGCAATTATAGGCATGCCCATGTTGTTGAAATCACCTAAAACAATGAAGAATATGAAGTCTTTCCTCATGTGAAACTCTTGAAACGCCGATCTCAAATTCCATTCTTAATTTTTTTTCTTCTTCTTAATTAACATATTTGTAGTTTTATTGGTTAGGACTGTGTTCCACAATAGATGGTGATAGTGGTTTCAAGAGGTGAAGAAGATAAATAATTTTGTTATACATGTTAACAACGATTGGGGTGTTTTTAAAAATATTTTTATTTTTTTAAGACCTTATAAGGTCGAAATTGTTATTGCATATTAGAGTATATAAGGGGTTTTTGAACTTTAATCCTTGAAGAAGATTAAAATTCAATAAAAACCTAGTGTTAGATTGGATATTGATTTTAGTCCTCTAATGAGTACTTAATTCAAATTTATATTATATTTTTGTTATAATATTTAATAGATATCTTATTTAATGTCATTACATTAAAATTAAAATTATTTATTATTATACACATTTTAATTCATTATATTTATTTTACTTTCTCTAATTAGTGTAACTAAACGTCCTTATCATAATATACTTTACTAAATTAGTGTACCGAAATGTCTGTACCTAAATATATTGTAGTGAATTAGTAGCATATAAGAAAATATGCAAAAACATAAGTGTACCGAAAAATATTGTACCTAAATATATGATACCAAACTAGTGTACCGAAATGTTGATACCTAAATATTTTAGGGAGTTTTAACGAAACACTCCCGGTACTGTTCACTTTTAACGAAAAACCACATTTTTACCTTTACCTGACACTATTCACTATACCTTTAAAAATGGCTTTTTGTTAAAAGGGAAGTTTTTTTTGGACTTTTCATTAGTTTTCCTAATATTTCATAATAAACAATTCCCATAATCACTGTTGATTAGGCAAGACTGATCCGGTCACTAAACAAAGTTTCGGGTGGAACAATTATTACTTTTTTTTAACAAACGATATTATTTACTTAAGACCATCTCCAACCCCTGGGGATAAAGCTTAAAAATTTAAACTAGAAAATTTTAAGCTATAAACCAGAAACTGCTTTTCTCCTCCACTAGTTATGGCTTAAACTTTTAGCCTGAGATTATTAAATAATGATTCTAACCTATTTATTTTCAGTAACTTTTTTGAAAATAAAATTTATGTAGATTATTATATTTTATTTTTATAAACATTTTAATTTAAAAATATTTAAATTCCGATAAAAATTAAAATCATACAAATGCATAGGTATTTATAAAGTTTTCAGTGAAATTTGACTTAAATAATTTCTACC